>JAYKKI010000026.1:21370000-21850000 GCA_039881145.1 Druceiella hillmani
ACCTACATATTAAGATTATTTCAGATTTCTACAAATGGAACTAATTTTATCTATAATAATATATTGGACGTCGGACGATGTTTTTAATTTATTATCGTACAAAATCATTGTTGTTTATTGATTTAAAGTTTCATATTATTTTAAGTTCGAGGAAACTAAATTGACTGATAATATTTGTAATTTGAAAGTTAATCAAAAATTACATTTCAAAACAATAAAATTGCTGGATAAAATTCTTTTGAAGACATGATATTCTTAAGCAATAAATTATATAGAAAATCTCTTATTCTAGTTGAATTAATCAAAACCAGTCCAAGTTATCATATTTAATCTACCACATTATTTATCAATCTATCATATAAACATATATAGATAGTACATGTTTT
Organism: Druceiella hillmani; assembly: GCA_039881145.1. Taxonomy (NCBI): domain Eukaryota; kingdom Metazoa; phylum Arthropoda; class Insecta; order Lepidoptera; family Hepialidae; genus Druceiella; species Druceiella hillmani. Next base: position 21,370,387 of record JAYKKI010000026.1, read on the forward strand.
AGCGTGGAAACCAGAAATATTGCAGAACATAAACGGAGGTACTTATTAAGGCAAAAAGTAAGTTTAAATTGTTTATAAATAGCACGGTTCCTGAAATATAGCTTTCCGATTTCAAGTACTTTCTTACATTAATAAATTGTGAGTTTTTATTTTAATATTCGATTATTTATGTAACAGACAAATTCAGGACATTAGTCAAATTCGATCATCACCCGTTACATATACGAGTGCCTGTTGTATTATGTCACGATATTGTGTCATCTTACATGCGTCCGCTTTCATACGGCAGATATACAAACTAACTGCTAACTTTGAGAGAAATTTTATGTATTTTTGTCTCTATTCATTTTTATATTTATATCAAAAGCAAAATTACGTTACTTGTCTAAATTAATTGAACTTCCCCATTTATTTTAAATATGGACGAATGCCAAATTTTTAAAATATCTTAATTTGTTATTTTAATTTTTAGTTATTAAATTTTAGTTTTTGTTTTTTTTTTGGTAAATTTGGACAAGTGAATTAAAATTAAATAAAAGTATAGGTTGGACAATTGGTGATGACGGATTGGTGTTTCCAAAATAATATAACATATATTAGACAATGTATGCGTTCCGATCGACAATGAACCTATCGCCCAATTTTACGTGCGGAATTAAATTTTAAGGATAAAAGATGTGATATGAAATAGAAGACAATTTTGACAACTAATTTGTTGTAGAATGGCCACGTAGTGCGAATGGATATTCAGACTTCACTAAATTGATCGAATTATAAAAGTTTAAACTTAATATTTATGCAAAGATGGCAATACTGAATTGTGATATAATTTTTAGTTATGCCCATTGTATTCTATGCAAGCGAAAGCGACACGGAGTTATTCTTGGACTTTTCTTAACAAATTTTTATGGCTTTTACGCTATTGGTTTTTAATTAAACTACATTTTAATGAAATTTTAGAAAAATAATTAATTTAGGAATAGCCAACTGCTTAATTCTGCTATTTCGTTTATATTATATTTTTATAATCCTGCCACATTTTAAACTTAGGAACGTTAAATTAATAGAATTTTTTTTATTTATAGAAATTATATAAATATATAAATTATATATATAAAATATATTCTATTTATAAGTGTATAGTTTTGTCTTAATGTTATCTTAATATTTTCAAGTTGTGAGGAAATAAAATATGGTAATGAAAGTATAGAAAGAACTCGAATTACTAGAATTCTGTACACACTTAGGCATATACAAACGTTAAAGAATACTATCAAGTTAATATTATGTTTCCTTTTACCTAGTGTACCTTTCAAAGGCTCATAGATATAGTGAGTTTCTAAAAAAGTAGACTTAGAATCATGGCTACAATTTTCCAATAAACTTTAGGTAAACCTCTAGTAACAATGTTTTTTTTCATAATTTTGACTTTGGCAATTTCAGAGATTGAGAGGTGCCCATGTTTTTGATACACGTTTTTAGTAATATTTCTAGATATATCTCACAAACATTCTGAAAAAAAAAATGTTTTTTGCATCTTTATAAATCATCCTTTCAATTGAAGCTCGAAACACGAAAAAATCCTGTACCTCACAGTTAAATTTGTTTGATGTTAAATTATATTTTTGGATGCTATTGACTGTGTCAAACTGCAAGTTTTTACATGAAACGGTTTCTGAGGAAAACGGCTATGACATGTAGAAGGACGAACACATACGCGATCTCTAGAGCCCCCTCTTTTTCTGAGGTACGGACGGAAACTGTCTAAACATCTATTTCTCTTTTATTTTTGACAATGACCCAAAAACTCAGTAATTAATCGGAAAAAGGGAAATTTTCCGCAAAATTTTATTTTTGAAAGTATCAACTAAGAGTTAAATTGCACTGAAATTATATGTCTAAATATTTCACTTTTCGAGAGTATAACGTGACATGTGATAACGTGAGGTGATCTTTTTTATTCGCATGTCCATTGCGTAGAGAATTATTGAATATGTCTTTTAAAAATATTAGTCCTGTAAGTCATTAACACTTTTTCAACATAGGGATCTGTTGACGTAATATCAATCTTAAAAGTGGCAATTTTTGTTAGGATTACGTGTCTCCACACCCTACCAGTTAAACTGCTATTTTTGAATATATATATATATATATATATATATGTATATATATATATATATATATATATATATATATATATATATATATATATTATATAATTAAAAGGAAAATGATCTCACATAACTAGGTTCTATTAGTTTACAAGTAATATTAGATGATATGGATCATTAGATGACATGTATCTGGATCGGTAAACAGTTCATAGAACCCCATAAAAATGAAAAATTGAATCAACTGCAAAAATAACTTAGCACTTTAACTTGTACATTGATTATATATGGGAACAATATACTATAATATTATGGGTAAATAGTTTAACAGAAATACAATGTACGTACGATGTGTACACTTAAATGTTTTTCAAAAAATTTTTATTAGTATTTTTTCTTTTTTCCTATGATATTTTGTCGCTACGTACATAGTATTATTTCTCATTACGTTATGTTTAAATTCTATTATTCCACACTAGCCACTTGTCACTTCAATTACCTTTTGAGGAGGACATTATTGTTAAATTATAACGAAAATGGTGAATAAAGTCTTCGCAAAGAGCGGCAATGAGCTGAATATTGATTGAAAGACCGTTTTTAGAGTTCTGGAGTCAAATGGTAAAAACGCAACCCTTATAATTTTGTCATGCCCCTCTGTCCGTCTGTCTGTCTGTATGTCACAGCCATTTTACTCTGAGGCACTATTTAGATAAAATGTGAGCGGTAGGTGATTTTCATAAACCGCTATACAACGAAATAGTGTTATTACAAAAAAAGATAACATTAGGGTGACACTCTATAACTGAGAAATGAAAAAAATTCAATACACATAAGCATGTTGTGCATAGTTAGTAGGTCATAAAAAAGAATACAGATGTCCCAAAATAGCTTTTTTATTTAAGATAATAATTCGTAAGACTTGCTCTTCTAAAGCCTTAAAAGTGACCTCACCTTTCAATTAACGTGTGTAAAATTCTGAAAAATAAATAATATAGTAAAAATTAAAATAAACTTTCAACAAAAACTGGTTGAAACCGACTGCGAAAATAACTTTGATTTTCACAATGTCTTTGAGAAATAGAAACTTATAAGTTTACTATTGTTTGGTGTTACGGAACCTTTCGTGCACGAGTCCTACTCGCACTTGGTACGTTTTTATATATGTAAATGGTAATTTAGAAAATACTCATAAGTGTGGGTTTTAAAACATATACCAAATTCATGATTATCTATATTCGTATATTGCAATACCACTTACTATGAATTTCATAATTATATTAATATAATATACCATATTAACGTAACTTAGCTCACATTAGCTTAGATATGAGCTAAGTATATTAATTATTTAATAGCCCTTGTAGATTTATTAGGAAATTATCTACTTGGACACAGATTACATCGAAAATTGGTTATTATATCAAACTAATTTATTTTTTTCAGGTATTTCTACTTATCCCACAGCTTTTGGCCGCTGTCGTGTCAGCAGCTCCAACCCAAGAAAATCGGGAGACTAACAGAAATAAACGTAGTAGCCTGCTCGACTACCCTTATGCCATTGAAAACGCTCCTGGAGTGCAGAGCCTACCCTACGGCATAGACTATACGTATTCACCGCAGAGGACATTCGTGTCACCGGTATTGACACCGCTTTATAGCGCGGTGCAATATTTGCCAGCTGTTTATAGTGGGGAGCAGTATGTACCTATAGCTTATGATGATCGTCAATCTCACTACGGTGCGGAGCGATATGCATCAGCGGCCGCTGGCGGAATTCAATATTCGCCATCACTTTCTAAACTCTCAGCGCAATACAAGCCGTCTGTCCACAGTCCATCTGTACGACCTTCCCTGCCCGTTTATAGTGCATCAAAACATTTGCCTCCTATTCACAATACCGCTCTACATAAACCTTCAGTTTCTACTAAAGTACCAACTTACAATGCACCTTATACCGCATCTGTGACCAAGTCTTCGTACAGTTCAAATATTGTTCACCCTCCTACTGTTAAAAAGACTGTATATAGTCCCAAGTCTTATTACTCTAAGCCCTCTTACTCTGCTAGCAAAGCTCCAATTCAGCGCTCTCCAGCTTTTCAGTACCAGACTAAAGTACATCAGGCACCGCCAATTACTTCCGCTCCTAGCAGTTCTGTTGTGGCAACACCAGCAATACGAAAGGTAGTCACAGTTCCAAAAGTAGTCGCACCAATTGTTCAAAAAGATTATCAAGTTTCGTTATTTACTCCCGAGTACACGGTCCCTGTTGTTCCTGCCCCAGCAATGGAAGCAGTTCCTAAAGTAGTCTCGCCTAGTATCCAGTACCAGGTTAATGCACACGAAGTTCCACTTGTAACTCCGGGGTATACGAACACCATTGTGGAAACTCCAGTAGTGCAAGGAACAGTCGCAGTGTCCAGAGTGGCCTCGGTACCCCAACTGCTGCCGGAACCCAAGCTTGCGACTTTACCTAAGGTTGCCAATATTCAGAATATTATAAATGAAGCGAACGTAGTGGCAGTGCCGAATGAGGTCTGGGAGTCCTCCCTAGGACTAGAAGGTGATTATAGCGCCTATACTTATCCTGTGCTCAAGCTTTCTTATGGCTGGTAGAATATGGAAATTGCTGTTTAAGTGATTTATTTGCATTAATATAAGGGAATGTCTTGGAATAAAACAGTTACCTACTTATATCTTGAGTTTTAATTCCAATTTGGAGAAAGTGAATGTATAATTGGAATGGGCGTAATTGAACAGAACAGAATACATCATTTCTAGAGTGGAAAGAGAAGTAATTCGATTACCACCACTTTAAGATAAGTGGCTATGATGGCCAGCTATTTACATCGAAGGGTGTTGGTTATTTCTTTTGTCCTAGGAAATTCATCCAACAAGTTGTTTATTAATTTGCAGCAACAAAATAAATGTTTATAATGAAAATGTAATAGCACTGGGAAATACGACAAAATCATAAACTATTAAGAGCCCTTACTTTAAAAAAAACTTTTTAAAAGTTAAACTTTTTTAAAAGTATACAGCCGTATATATGTATTGTTATGTAAATCTACTAAAATATACCTTTTAACGTATATTACGATATGCAATAATCTAGATTCGACAGGTCTACATTATTAGGATGAAAATTTGTTTTTTACAATATCAATTTAGAAAATGATACGTAACGATTGGATAATTGAACAGCAAATGGTCTGTCTTATACTAAAATCACCGAATTACTTTCTTTGTCTTTTCTTACAAAATTACTTAAACCCAAATTGATGAACCAAGTTCTATGAGACAATGAGGGCGGAATATACAGGGAAATTCTGTTTCTGAATAATTATCATCAACAAGAGTTAAATATGTATATATATATATATATATATATATATATATATATATATATATATATATATATATATATATGTATATATATATATATATATATATATATAATATATATTTCTTTATTTTAGGTCGTGATATAGATATAAAAAGGTAATTATTAATTTAGAGGAAAAATATGTCGTACCCTATTTTTGCCCATCGACGTGGTTATTCATATAATTAGGTTATGAATCTAAAAAAAAATCTAGTTTATGTATTTTATGTATACTGTATATTTTGTATGTTTGTTACTAACTTACGAAAACTGAAAACTAACAACTAATTACGAAAAGTAGTGTCATAAATTAATTATGAAGGTTTGTCAATGAAATGTTTTGGAAAGAAATGTTATTTCAATAATATCATAAATGCGAAAGTTTGAATATTTGTTATCTAATAATGTTTAAACTGTTGGACAGAATGACGTGAAATTCGGTATAGGTATATTCAATGATTAATTTAATATATGGATGACTTTTTAGGATGAAAACAGCAAACGTCCTTTACGATGAAACTTGATATTTTTACTCAATAATAAAAAGTTTAAATATTTGTTTCTCATTCACGCCTAATCGGCTGACCAGGTTTACATGAAATTAAACACAGACATAGTTCTTAATTTACGAGTAAATTCACGTATAGGCTACTGTTTAACTTGAGAATTAGCAGATTTCCTACAGGATTAAACTCGGTGTTTTTTATTCAATACTACTAATGTTTTAGACACGAAAATTTGGATGTGCTCAATCATGACCAAATGCAGATATCTACATAAAACTTGGTACACATATATGTCATTATTCGAATTAGCATATAGTCTAATATTTAATCACAGAAAAGCATGGTTCTTGCAAGATGAAACTTGATGTTTTGTTCTCAATAATTACTACTGCAAATATAATGAAAATCTCAATTAATATATGGCTAGATTTAAAAAAAATATTTTTAAGTAAGGTATCGTTTGGTATGCCTTTTAAAATGAAATTGGGGTTCTTTTTACTATTTTTTATTATTTTAAGACATTTTCTCGCCCTATTATAAAGCTTTATAAAACTGAAATGTTTCATGGTGATATGGTTATACATACCGAAAATGCTTTCAACGTTATGTTAAAACTTTTATAATTTTTTATAGTACTCCCCTAGTTGTAAAGTTGGAGAGAATTTTTTTTTCAAATACCCCATTATACAGGATATCGTTAAATAAATCTGTGAAAATATTGGCGGCATGTCATGAAAATTATTTTGCTACGGAATCCGTTATACGAAATATTAAGCTTAAAGTGGTGATTTTTGCCATAGTTACGTGTCCGAAGCTCCCGAAAAACATTCACGATAATAGGACGTGTAATAAAATTAAAAGAAAATTATCATAGGTAAGTAAGTTCAACTAGTTTACGACTAATAGTTACGTAACTTATGACACTTAGTTGGGTCTGTAAAAAGTTCATAGAAACAAGTAAGAAAATAAATCACATATGCATACGTTTTTGTGTATTCTTTATTGCAATATCATACTTACAACCATACGGCTGTCACGGTAGAACGCTATACGCTGAGTTTATTACCACAACCATACGGCTGTCACGCTAGAGCGCTAAACGCTGAGTTTATTACCACAACCATACGGCTGTCACGCTAGAGCGCTAAACGCTGAGTTTATTACCATAAATAATTATACTACAGTAACAATAGACTATAAAATTACTAATTACGGATTATACAGATATATTACTATTATTGATAATACATAATTTACTGCGGTGTGATCGTTGTTGTTTAACGTGTTTACGCATCGTTCATTTACATTATAATGTTCGTTCTATGAAAATATTGTTGTCCATGCTGACTAACAGATATCGTTAATATGGCGTTATACGACGATGAAACGGTGTAGAATTAATCTTCAGCTTTTTATCTGTCAATTTTAATAAAGTTTACTTCAAATAGTACTACCAGTGGGTTAGTAAAATTTATTTCAGTACCAAATTTTGTAAGTTGATGGCTTGAAATTAAATCCGATGGATCGAATTGATTCCTTGAACCAAAGAGATAAGAAGTTACTTCCATGGCGGCATACAAGTGCAGGAAGTTTCCTTTTATATTATTTGAGGCATAGAATGGAAAATCTGGCTAAAATTGGGTATTAATTAGAATTATAAATTGAGTATAATCCGTACAAATGACATAAGTCAACTGCAAACATAACATTGTATTTTAAAATGTATATTTATTGTGTTTGTGAAATACATTCTAGGCAATATATTTATATACTTACATAGCCAGGAATAATAGAATATAGAAATACTATGCACGTACGTTCTGTTAGCTTAAATGTTTACATGCGCTAAGTATGTACGCAACCCTCATAGTACCAGTTATATTCGTACTTAACCAGTTTAAAAAAACAGGACAACCTGTAGCTTGGCGTCAAACATGCATGTATAAATATAAGAACACAAAAAATGGAAAACTAGCACCACGGAAAAACATAATATTTAATAAATATTTGAATTAGTGAAACACTATCTCATGATTAACTGTGAATAACCAAATAATTATATAATCGCTGCATTGAAGCGATCAAAAACAAATGTTAAAACCGGGAGTTTCTTGCAACGACACTATTACCAAGATAAACAAACGAAAATCCATGGAGGTGAGACGGAAAACAGATGAGTATTGCAGATAATCTGCGTGCATTCTACGCAGATAAAATAAAATAATATTTCATCATCTCTTGTAAAAGTAGGGCAAACTTTATCTGAGACCGAGAGAACAAAATAATTATTAAATAATTTGAAATAGTGTACAATAAAATGCAACTCCCATCAAAGTCGAAAGTATTTACTTTGGATCCTATCCTCATAAATTCTGAATAGAATGAAGAGGAATATTTGATTATCTAATGAACTTGACTTAACTTTGTGAAAAATATATATCATAGGTAGGTAGGTATCGACTTCTCTTTTTCTCTCGTGCGTACTTGCGCACCCACATACAAACACAAACACATAAACGCTACATTCGACTTGGAACCGATTTCCTAACGCCCGTATGCATCGCAGACGGTCAGGAGTCTCAGTTGTATTTACTGATAGTTGAAAACCTATTTTGCATGGATACTTTAGCAATTGGACATTGCAATAGGGCACTGTCGGTACAATAAACTCTTGTTCCGACTCAATTGACAGTTAATGAGAAACAGAAATATGGATTTAACTGTTGGTAAGTCCGACTTAGAGTAACGGTACTTTACAAATTTATTCAAGTTCGGAAACAATACTATACTTTTCAGTGTGTTCGTTATTCAACGGTTACTTGAAGTGGGTTCAATTGCTCCTGGTTATAAACTATTACCATATCAAATATCATCAAAATCCGTCCAATAGATTTCGCGTGATTGACGAACAAATTAACATACGGAGAGAAAAAATTGTAAAAAAACTTTTCTGATTTTTATTATAATTTTTTATGCTAAATCAATAACTGTTTAAAATATTATCCCTGTACGGAATGTACTCTGTTACAGTTTTATTAATATTTTAGATTATATCCTCTGTTACCCACAATGTCTAAATAAAACATGCACAATAAAAGTTACAAAAGAATACTTCCGTTATTTCTTAGTTAATCTTGCTTTCTCTACATCAAGAATAACCATTGAAGATATTAATTTTTATATATTTACATTTATTTACATATTGTTATTTCTGTCTTTTGTTCAATGTTTACATACACTCATTATATATTACATTTACTCAATACATTTTAATTATAGTGCTTTGGCCCATCAGGAGTACTGATCTACAATAACAGATACATAGTTTTCGTCTTATCTTTACATAACTATGTAGCTTCATAAATATTTTAGAAAATTTGATTTAATACGACTGAAGTTAATAAAAGAGATACATATGTTTTAACACTTTTCTATTAGCTTGACTTCTAAATTTCGAGTATTACAATTAATTTTCAGTCACTTTCAGTTATATCGATTTGAAACTTTGCAAACGTGTGCATTTCTAATTACAATACAATAATATGGTACCGTTGAGCTGATATGATGATAGAGGAGGGTGGTGGTCATAGGAACTTATGAATGGTTAACAATAAATCCGTCGAGTTGGAGCTCGTTTGATTTGTCTCAATAAGTCCTTTGGTCACATATTGTAACCGTGGGAGGGGGGGGGGGGGGGCATCTGATGATGAAGCAGGGAGGTGATCACGGAAACTTCTCAATGGTAAACCCATCGAGTTTGGACTCGTTTAAATTGTCTCGGTCCGTTCTTTTGGTTATGAAAACGTATTTTCTTTCATTTTTTTAAATTACAAATTTTACTTATTAACTTGATTTTTTCTCTAAAAAATAAAGTTAATTCATAAAATAAATTTAATATAACTATTATTTACGCCATTCCATAAAAGCAGCTTCTTATGAAAGTTTTTCAAGCAATGAATTTATTATTTTGTGGAAGCGTCGTACTATCAAAAATAATGGCAATCGAAGAATATTAATGTATTATTTCGTTATTAATATTTTCGACCGTTTATCAAAATATTACTAAATGGAATTTTATCGATATCAGGACAAGGACCAGGATTTAAAATAAATTGCGTATTGATCTAATCTTATTAACGTTTTATTTTTAAATTGATATAGGTGTTCTATCACTACTAATATTTTAATCAAATAAAGTAACATATTTTAGAAAAAAAATTTAAGTTCATTCTCAATCAACCATATTCTTTGACGGCGTCTGAGTGTATTCGATAAGACGTTAATAAAAACAATGAAATATTGAAACGATAATCACCCCGTGAAAAATTAGACACGCGACACTATCGTAACTATGTGGATACAATTATCTAATTACCGAAAGCAGCCTTCAAGCTGCCTCGTACCAAAATCTATATGTGAACTTGAGACACCAATTTCACAGGTATGTCTCAAGATATTTAAGATTCATCTTGCGAAAGACGCTGCGCGACCGCGGTCGCTAATCATCTTAGAATTGGTATAAAATGATCGTGGACTCCGAAGAAGGCATCAGTCAATCTCACTGCTTTCATCGTCAGCCAACACTTGTGCATACTTACAATTATGAAGTTCCTTGTAAGTAACTAAAGTAATTAATTATCATATGAGATCTTAAATGCAATGATCCACGTTATTATTTTGATTATTTTGCATTCTACCATTTAACGTCATTCAATTTAACATCGAAACTCTCAAAGAAACGTTGGCAATAAAGGTCTTTCTTTTCTTGTCCAGAGCTTATTGAAGATTAAATATTTTATTATTTTCTTAAACGTTTATTTCTTTATTTCAAATATTTTTTCTAAACAGTGACCCATTTTCTTTCTACTGCTTTATATCTAATAAAATAAATGTAGCTCTTAATCGCATTTTATGGTATAAATCCTTCTATGCTTTCGGTTTTTAAAGAATATATATTTATCTATCTGATAGATCTATAATAAAAGTACTAAATAAGTTAGAATCTTAAAGATAACATAATTCATATTTGCATCTTACTTATAAAATTGAGTAATTTCTTATATTAATTAAAATATTACGTAGCTTTAGACTATACATATAAATTTTGTTAATAAAAATAAATCTGAAATTATCTACTATCACAAATACAACGTTCAGAAATAACTTTTAGTATTTGTTTACAATTTATAGTTGAAGAATGTACATATAATCTACGTAGAATGTATTTGTAACTTTTAATTTGAATATAAATGAACGCAAATAATGATTAAATATATATTCATAGGTTTGTGCTCTCCTCGTTCACTTGGTGACCTCAGCTCCATCTGAAGATGCGAAGAGAGATAAGCGTGGTCTGTTAGGAGAACATGTCGATCTGGGACACAGCGGCTACTTTGGTCACTCCAATCACCATTGGAATCAGCCCCTCTACTCGCCATCCCTGTACGCCCCCAGTTACTACTCAGCTTATCATTCGCCATCGTGGATTAAGTCTACCAGCTACGGATCAACCGTGCTGCACCCGAAACACTACCATTCCCTGCATTCCCCGTCCTGGCATGACTCGTCCCTCTACCATTCTTCGCCCCACGTTCCATCCCTCTATTCTCACAGTCCCTCCCTTTACTCCTCTCATTCTATTCACGACCTCCACGTTCCATACATAAACGCTTCGCCCCTCCACTCGAATCACGGAAGCCATCTGAAGGTCGTTTCGGTACCTAAAGTGGTTTCGGTACCGAAGGTCGTTAACGTTCAAAAGGTCGTCAGTGTACCGAAATTGGTGAACGTGCAAAAGGTTGTGAACGTAAATAAAGTTGTGGCTGAGCCGAGCGTGGTAGTCTCTCATTCGGGCCACGGGTTGGCCGCCGGTCCGTGGGCAGCCCCGAGATACGCATACAGTTGGTAAGGCGTTTGATGGACGATGGCGGTAACGACGATGACGTAAAAGTTAACCTTGCGTCGGATAAATAATTAATTGTATATTTTGTAATACGAATATTTTATGAACCACCTGACCACTTGTGCAATATTATCGTCAATAAATTATAAGATTTTACAATTTGACATATAGCTTGTTTTTATTTTTTGTTCATTATTTATATATTTCCACTAATCATAATTGTAATCGCTGGAGTTTAGATGGATCTGTAAGTAACTGGAAGATTAATACTACAATTAATTCTTAGTAATTAAAATCATATATACAAATATATAATATATATAAATATATATATATATATATATATATATATATATATATATATATATATATATATATATATATATCTAAAAGGTACAATATTCGTCAATTGATGAAATAACATTTATTTGGGATTTTAATAGGAGGTACCTTCTGAGGGTAGTCAGTAAGTTTTACTAATATTTTCAAACAATAATCTTAATAAAATATTAATTCAGCTTGAAACTTTTTATTCAAAAAGACTTACGCAAACAAGGAATTTGCAACATATACTTAAATGAACTTTGGCTTCTTAGAGTCTCCGTGTTCACAAGGCTAATACAGTGAGGTTAGGCACTTGAGGTTAGGCAGTGAGGTTAGGCACTGGATAGGCTTTGTGCATTCTTTTATTCTAATATGAAAAATTACGTTAAGAAATTCACAAAAATTAATACTTGTACACAACTGGATTGTAAAAAAAACGCTTATTTACGCTAGGCGTTTCACAAAACATCATTGTTTCCTAAAAATAATAAGTGATAAGGATAAGTGTTTCTTAAAAAGAATATGTTTAGCGGGCTTACAAAACAGTTGAATTAAAATACGCCAGGTTGTAATCGTTTCGTGTTTTACAATCTGTATAAACCAACGCGTCGCGATTCCGAGCCGTTTTATACGCATAGAAATAAGTGCAGAAATAAAACGTAGAATTTAATACCCATATTTCCTGCTCGTGAGTCAAAAATTGGGTTATCTATCACAACTTTACTTAGCTGCCATTAGAATGATTCGCGTGATTCATCGTGTGATTGTTTATTGTCAGTGCTGTGAAATATTTATCAAAATACATTATTGCGTTATGATAAGATATTTTAATTATACAGTTTCTCGCAGCTAAATCCTAAGAACAACATTTCATTTGAAAGTACATCGAAATGATACTTAATTTAAAATTTTGGCAATTTATTTTTTATTTATTTCCAATTTATTCAAACTGTTTACGAAAGCAATAATGGAGTAGCAATGTTTAGTTCTTTTTGTCAGATAGCAGCAAGTATGACAAGACCAAACTGAATCTGTAAAGCTAATAGATTACAGCTTACAGCAATGCTATCCCATTCGCTTATAACATAAACTTAAAAACTTTCATAATTATAAATTATCTATACTGTCTTTTTATTATACTGGCTTTCTCTCTTTCTCATTTTATGTTCGTGTTATTAAATATTTAAATGTTTCCTGAATTTTTATAGTATTTATGATTGTGTATTTACTAGTTCAAACCATAACTCCTATTATTTTATAAAGTGTCTGCGTAATATCACCAAATAACTAGAATATACATATCTAAAACCTTAATGATATCAGTATTACTCAACGAAATGTCGATAAATTTTATCCCATGACAACAACTACTCTACAACTATTACAACTACTCTACATCAATCAAGCCGGCCTGTTTAAAATTGACAAATATCGTATTTATTTGTTATTTAAATTAAACTATCAATTCAATGTTACAAAACGTTTGATTTTGCAACTTGTTTTTGATACGAAGTACAAACGAAGACAAAAATTGACGGAAAATTATGCTTCTATTTGAGTAGGAAATTTTATTGAACATGGAGCACTCGCGAAGCAAGGCGGTGTGTATGTACTTGATTTACCGCTGGAGGCGACGTGCTTATAGAGTAAATGTGGAAAAGTTGCTCCAGTTTTATTCCCAGAATAAAAGTAATGTTAAACTTATGTTACAATAAAAGATAGTGTGTAAGGTTTTGACCTCTCATGTTATAATTGAAGATCGACCAGTTTTGATCTAGTTTTATCTTTACATCAAATTTTAATAGAACCGAACAGCAACACGACATTGAAAGAGATAGCGCACTTGCGCACTCAATCGTAATTTACATTATCTTCTATTTATAAACCCAGGCCCCAAATTATTGCTGATAGTTTTATGAAAATGTTTAAGGTAAGGATAGATAAAGAAAAAACCTTCACCTTTACTTCGCTATGTCCGTCCGTCTGTATGTCACAATCTCACAGATTTAGACAGATGCTCATTACAATTTTGTAAGTAGATGCCTCGGGTCAGGATCTTAATTAAAATATAGGGAAATTTTATTTTTTATGTAATATTTTTTATCTCCTCGCACATATAAGTGGTGACGAAATTTTTGTTTTGCAAATCTCATTGGACACGTCTTTCAAAATTCACGGTTTTCAATGGAAATCCCATCCATTATTTGATATTTTTAAACTCGTTTCAAAAAGTTATGTATAATGAATCTTTGAAAGTGTTGTAAAATTTCCTCTTCCAAAATTTTAGCAATAGATTTCAAATATGTGAAATAATTCTAAACTCTTTAGTTGAACAAACTTTCAGTTAAAATTATATCGATTAATTTACAAATTTAGAAGATACAATCAATTTTAGAAGATATAGACAACTTTGGAACCATATTTTATGCGTATTCTGACAAGCACTTGATTTTTATTCATTTTAGGGTTTGTAAATAATATTTTAACCCTTTTTTTATAATTCAAGCACAATTTTTAACTTTACTCTTTACCTCATACGGTCTGACTGTAGTCTTTTAATCCTTATCATCCAGGATAGCTTATAAAATAGGCAATTAATCTTGTTTATATAATTTTATTTGTAATATGTAACACGAAACCACTACTCGTTCCCCCGTGACGACATATTACTACATAACCCGAAATTCATGTTTTTATGCCAATTCACGTCTTGCGACTTTTCACAACCATGCGACAAATGTCAAATGATCTCATCAGAGTTAATTAATGCATCGAAACTATGTCAACCAAATGAATGCGTTCTAAATTGGATTGAATGAAAGTTAAACAGCTTTCAAATAGTAAATTACATTTTTATTAAAATCACTAGGATATCGACATATTATATATTAAACAATATCACATACAAGTATTTATACACAACTCTAAATATTCAGGTAGTCACATTCGATATTTTAATTGACGTACGATACAATTTTTATATAATATTTTAAATTTCAGATGATTACATGCTTACATTGCTGAAATATTACTCTTAAAACATAAATTAAAACTTATTAATAATATTCGACTTATTCTAATCTACATTATTTACAACTTTTTTTTTAATTACAAAACTTCATGTCCACATACATAAAATTTACGATAACATTTCCATATAAAACAATATATTTATCAGACACGTGTGCTTCAATCTTTTTTAACTATTTATTCCCTCTATTTCTTGCCGTTACGCCCTAGCCTTAGACCCTGGTAAGTAGCCATCTCATTTATTTACATCATTGCTTTTAATATACACATTTTGGTAAATGCTCACATTGGTTCTACTGATAATATTTACGGGCAAACAATACAATATCGCTTTTTATATTTATTTAGGCATGCCTTTATTTAAAACCAGTAACATACAACTTACCAGAAGTATCATATCACGCGAGCCGCGTGACAAAAATTTCCTTCGATATCGTCGTCCACTTACAAAACAAATTGAAACTTGTATAAAACATGACGGTACGTCTTATGACCTATTTGCATATCTTTTCAAACAAATCCTTGCTAATAACTTTAACATGGAATAATATTTTCTAACCTTCTTTACGAATTTGTCTATGAGATCCAGCACAAAATAAAGTCCAAGAAACAGAAAAGACTTCTCAAATAGATTGAATCTTTTGTTACTTAATACTACATAGATTGCAGCAATATAGTGATAGCAAGTTGCTTGTGCTATCATCTTCTTAGTGAGTACGCGTTCATCTTCAGAGACTGTTGCGGCCACTGAATATTTTATGATTTCAATCGATAAACAACCCTAGATTTTACTTCCAACCTAAATTTGATATTACAAAAAGTTATTCTTAAATATTATATGAACTTTTTCTTTTTCTTTATATGTATTTTATAGTATATGAAGATCTACATTGTAAAATTAATATTGTATACAATAACGATTTATGGTTAATTAATAATGGTCAGTAAATTTGAGATGGGGTCTTATTTTAAATTCATTTTAATTTTACAAATCAAGAAATCTTTAAATCAATAATAACGCTAATAAGGATTAAGGAAATACCTACTCACCATAAAAAAGTCTAATTTAAGTGGTCGGAGCAACAAAGATGAATCTATAATTTTATTTCATTCTCCAGGTCACTGAATTTAAATTAATTTAATCTTAAATTTTGACTACAAATAATATTTGACTTTAAATTAGACAGGCCTTATTGGCAACAAGTACCATATTGTGTCTGTTAACGTGGTTATATTATTTAGCCCGAAAGAAGACATTGATAAAAACGGAAAACAAAATATGGGAACTTTTGGGGTTTCTACCTTCAATTATTATAAAAATCTACCCTACTACAAACAGACGATCTTACTCGCAAGAGACGTGATCAAAAAATATAGAATATTCAGCGACGGTACAAAAGAAATTTAATAATACGGCAATGTAAAATAAAGTTGTGTTTTGTCTTTTTAATACCACAAACTATCAAAATTATAACATTTGATTTCGAACTTCTTAATAGTATTGAAAAGTCCCACTGGTCCAGCCTGAGGGACCTATCTTAATGGTATAAAAACTAGGTCTAATCTTAAAAACATTTTTCCTAAAAAAAAGCAATCGTACAAGTAACTTCTGATGCAGCACTGGTGATAATATGGAGAAAATTTTAATTATGTATCCTCAGCTGTTTCCAAGTATTAAATTAAAAAGCCTAATTGAAATGTTTTCGCAAAACTCTTTTATCGTTTTAAATATCGCTTCTTCACTTTAATCTCTATCATAATTTATTTATCGGTATCTTAAGGCTACAAACCTTCAAAATAATATTGTGTCATTTCGAACACGGTTTGATTCACATCCATACAGAGTTATTATTAGAACGTTATTCACAATCCCCCGTGCTGACTTTCATGTTCTTTTACTCTTTATTGCATTCACCAATTTAAAATGACATTCTCCATAATTTAATAAATCGTTCATCACTTCTTGTAAATAAAACTAAGAATTGCTACCTCTTTCTTTGTTTAAAACAAAATTTCTATCAGTTAAATTTCTATATATCCATTGGTCCATCTACTGGCCTGCAGTAACCGAGTCATTTAGCTGAGAAGTAGCTATCACTAGAAGCCGATCTGTCAAGAGCGGTGGTAACCCTGAGAGCTGCCGCGTGATGTCTAGTCTGACAGAACAGATAGTAGGGTTCACGGCAGAGACAGTCCGGATCCCTAATAACCTTGGCCACGTCCAATAGCTCTTTCTCCAGGGATATAATATCTTCCACTGAATGGCATCTACAATAATAATCTTTCGCATAAATTTTCGTTTCTGGGAGAAGTAAGATGGAAAACAGTATAGTAGGAAAAAAAGTCAAACATAATTACAAAATAAACAAAACATAGCTGACAGGATACGTTTTCGTAGAAAATGTTAACCTATCTTGCCTTCGGGACATATGTATGTACATAATCTCACATTCGAGTCAATAGATACAAATGAAATATTCCATTCATGCATTTCTTAGTCTGGTTAACCTTGATTTATACTACAAATGTTACCTTGTGAAGATTACGACTTTGGATATATATTTTAATTAAAATACTTTAACAAATTTTTTCAAATTTTTTTTTTATAACTGATGACATTTAAAGAGATAAATCTATATATAAATCTACATATTTATAACTGTATTTTATTATGTTTTATTAAATTTTATTTTTATCATAGTTACAAAAATACGTAGTTTCAATATTGATAGTTTTAAAATAACCTTTCAAGATGAAGAGAAGACATTTAGATGCTGAAAGTAAGTTTAGCCCTGCGAAGGCTATTGCTATTATTAAACGATACGGACAAAACAAAGTGTGTGTGTGTGTATGTGTGTATATCATTTTATGGCCGTGATGTAACATATTTTAAAATTTTAACTTTATATTTTCTACTTGCTTTAGTTAAAATTTCATGTAAAAGAAAGGTATGAATAACGGAGCTAATTATATCTAATTTCTAGACGCGAAAACCTCACAATAATAGCATTCTGTATTAGTAAAAAATAGTCACATTGGGCAATTTTTTCGGTGGAAATTTTCCATGAAAACTACATCAAAGTAAGACACTTTATTAAAAACAACATTATTTGAAGCCACTTCCACTACAATCTTGTTAATTTTTGAGCAAGTAGCGTGAATTCTTCGAATACAGGTCCCTATTTAAATATATGCTTTATAATACTTGATATTTATGTACTTGATAAAAATAAGGCCTATATTCTAATAAAGCCCATACACCCAAAAATTAAGAAGGTTAAAACCCAACTTCGAAAATACTTTACACACGCACACATAAATGCCCTACAACCCGACTGAGTGCGAGAAAGCGTATGTAAAGTATTTGCGAAGTTGGGTTTATTCCTCTTAATTTTTGGGTGTATATGCCTTATTAGAACATGGACCTTATTTGTATTAAGTACCTTATTAATATATATATATATATATATATACACATTTTTTATCTATATTTTTTACGTTTGATGATAAATGATGTATAATTATATTTATTGGATTAGATATTGATAGATGCTGACATTTGACATGAATATAATGGCACCAAGGCCGGAACCCCTGAACCAGGGCCAAAACCTCTGTGACCCCTTCGCCTTGCGTTTAATGGCTTTAGTTATTTAGAAAAGAGTAATCATTGAAACAAGGTGTGTTTAACTTGGGAATTAGTAGTGTTTTTAGAAAGTACTGCGATAACACCGCCTGTCAGACCCTAAAATTAATATAATTTCAATATAATATCGAACGTACAGTCGGCAAGTCCAAAAGGCTGGCCAGTCGTCGTGCGAGCAGACACGGAGGGCGGCAGCAACAGCAGCCGGGGCCAGGCGCGAGGGTGGCAGCGTCGCCAGCCTAGTGTGGAGCAGCGCAGCCATCAGCAGGTAGCGCGCTATCGAGAGCGCCAGCTAGACCATTTATATCTTGTTTATAGATCAGCACAATAATGTTCTTGAGCGGCGTTTAATATTTTCTTCTGACGTCGATTGTCCGTCACGGTCAAAAACGGTCAAAACGGTTTAAAAACGATTTTTGATGACGAGCCGTTGAAAGGAAGGACAAAGTGTATGAAAATTTTTATTGAATTTTTAGGGATATAAAACTCTCACAGCGCAGGGAAAAATTACAGCTTATAATTTTCTCAGCTTCTTAATAATTTTTACTGGGGTTATTTAGAAAATAAGAAATTAAAACAAAGCCATTTTTGTTTATAGCTAGTGACAATATATATATATATATATATATATATATATATATATATATATATATATATATATATATATATATATATATGTATGGTAAGACTGACATTAGGAAAAAATTATATTGGTTTCAGGTTAATCAATAAAGTTAGTCAATTCATTATGATTGGAGAATAAATTATTTATAAAGGAAACGACTATTCAACTCGCTCAATTAAAAGAATAGTTTTTTTTTAATTGTATTAATCTTTCAATTAAAATTAAATCTTTCTATTTAAATTGTTTTTAAATTATATAATTTAAAAACAATATATTATATAACTATAACATTAAAAATCTGCAATAAAATTTGACTTAAAATGAGATTTACTTGTTATATCAAATGTCAATGTATTTTACATTGTTTTCATGGTATATATATTTCACTTATTTATCATGTAATTTTATTTAAAAGTAACTCGGCTTTCCATGTTAACGAAAATTAAGATTTATACGAAATCCTCATGTCATTATGAGAAGTGGTTAAAATGTCATAATCCTAAAATTCAACAACCAAAAGGGCGATGTTCTGCGAGTTTTTTTCTTAAGTATTTGTTACGAAACTCATTCATTACAAAATTAGTTTTAGTTTGTAAATGTTTTAGTAATATTTTTTCCAATTCTATTGATTGATAAAAAAGAACTGCTTATATGTTAATATATAAAATAGGTTCTTAAAAGAAAATTATAGGGATATAATGAAAACAAGAAAAATTAGCACAAATTGTTTGTTGATTACAAATAATTGATTAGATAACTTTGCATCTAAGAAGCTGAATATATATCTTAAGCTCGAGATAATGAACATCATTAGCATTCTAAAAAATAAAAGTAAAATAAAATAAATAATGATTTAAACAATCTGTGTTAAAACAACTTTTACGTTGAGATAAAAACTGTTTAAAAACGAACTGTTTTAAAACTATTTAAAACAAAGAAGTTTAATAGATAAAAATTATAAAATTTAATCAGTTTGTCGGTTCAGGGTACTACCTAAATTAATTGACATAACATACACTTCGTATAATATTTCAATGTCGATTAATATTGTCACTGTTCTTCGACATATCCTTTTACTCCTCCTTTTTCTTCGAAATTTCAGACAAGTGAAATCGCGTGCGTAACGAACAGGGCGATTCCCTTGTTTTTTTCAAGCCACTTTTAATTCTTCTAGCCAACTAACCTGAGGTCGCTCCGGTTTAGAAGCCCTAAGTGCATACTGCGCGAAAGACTCGGCGAGTACTGGCACTGAGGGCCAAGCCAGCAGTCGCAGCAGGCGCCGCTCGCAGCGCAGCAGCTCAGCGGCGCCGAACGCACCGCCGCACCGTCGCGCCATCGTGCCCGCTGTCCTACTCGGCGACAATTGGAGAATTAATAAACGGAATCGATTTCATTATATTGTATTTAACTATATCTATATTTCAGAGTCTACTAACTTTATGAATTTAACCATTCAATATTTTGCATTTTTATGAAAGGTGAATGTACCTTTCATGCAATTCCTTCCATATACATAACCTATTTTTTATTTTAACTTTTCATTTCCCACTCATTTTCTTTCCTATTGAATATTTTTATTTCATACAAATAGGTGTTAAGCTAATATCATTTGATTTTTTCGTACAAGAACATAATGCTACTTTCTGTAAAATTTATCTGTCAATCCCAAAACAAATTCTCATCTTTAATTTCTGAGGTTTGTGGAGGATTGCAAATTTTTATATATTTCTTACTCATAACTCACCGACATCACAACAAGTTAGTCTCTTGAGCGGTAATTTTCATTCCTTTTTTAACATAAAAACCAAAATTTAGTACCGGGTTATAATGCTATTGTACCATTAATCATTTGTCTAAAGATTACTCACGCCAGCCCGCAGCGAGCTCATTGGAGTGGTACCACGACAACAGCTCAAAGAGGAGGTAAAGTTAGCCGGTAGTGGAAAAGATAATCGTCTATTTCGCCCTAATTGGTCTATTTGTATGAGTGAATAAGACAATACCAAAATAATTGTTTGAATATGGAATTATTTTGCATTTCGTTTAAAGAAGTGATAAAAAGTATAGCTTTTGCTGTCCAAATGTTATGTCTAAATGTTATCCATTTTTTAAAAGTAAATCCTTTACAAAATATCAAATTAAGCCATTATTACATTTATCTTCGATTTAATGCACTTTATTTCGATTCTATTTTATTTCGATAAAACATGAGTGCGTAAACATATATTTTTATCAACATAATTCGAGCCCTGTATGGACAATTACGTACAGATTGGTTGCCGTTATAGAACATATGTATACAAACAGACGAAGAACTAATTTGTTACATCCGATATGTATTTCATTGTTACTTCTTTATTAAACATGGAAATCTGAAAAAAATTATTGTGAGGACATCCAACGTCAAATGTCGAAATCTTATGTAGTATTCAACTTAATCTTAAGTGTATTCAACTTCATGATTAAATATCGAAGTTTGACGAATATATAGGAAATGCGAAATTATATGAATAAGTACATTGAATAAAATATTCAAATAACAACATTTGATGAAGTTACTTTCATAAGAAAAGGTTTTAAGAAAAGATTAAAAAATAAATTAATAAAAAACGAAATATCAAACATCATCACAATAAAACATTACGTTAAATGCAAAATTGGGGCGCGATATACTGCTCACATTAAATTAACCTTTGCTTTACTCATTATATTCTTATCACAAAGGAGATATCTTTAATAAGGTTTACTCTATTCGATTAATTTTTTGAATGAAATTTTTATACATTTCCCTTTGTCCAATTACTTTGAAATTTTGCACAGAAACTCACGTGGAATAACAAAAATTTTCCTACATTTGAAGCAGTATCATTATAAAATTCAATATTCAATTATTTCTGAAAGAGCAGAAAATTCTGTTATTGGTAGAAAAAATACTTTTTAGTTTTTAGCAAATAAATAAAAGTTTCTTTGCATACTTCCATTTAATAATAAAAACTGAAACAGGACAAACCAACATAGTAAGAAACATACGTAATAAATATACGTATATATATGGCGACCACTAGTATATATATATATATATATATATATATATATATATATATATATATATATGTATACTAGTGGTCGCCCAGTGGTCGAAATTCGACCATAATAAATTTAAATTATAAGTTATTTAATATAAATTATAAAAATATAATGCTCAAACATTATTAAGGTTCTATTGTCAAAGACTATATACTACTATACCCACAGATTTCGCCAACGCTGTTATTTTCCTATTTAAAAAAAATAAATTACATGGAATTCAAAAAGGAGAAAAATAAAGAATACCTATTTTAAAAAAAAAATATTGAAACAGAACATGCTGTAAGATGATGCGAAATAAAAAAAATATGCGGTATAAAATGCTCTCCATTGAATAGCATTTTTTATCGCATATTGCGATAATATAATTAACGATTTAAAACTTTTCTGAAAACAATTTTTTTTGTAAAAACTCTTTCATCGTTTGCTAAACGTCCTTGACCGTTATATTCGGAAATATAAAACCTTAAACCATCAGGTTTTATAATGAACGGACTCTACTTGCTGCGACATACAATTGCCCATGTGTGAAAACTGGCCGATTCAATAAAATTCCAACCTTTTGGAATGTTTGTCCTTGAGACTTATTTATTGTCATCGCAAATGCAGGTATTATAGGAAATTGTGTTCTTTGAAAAATAAACGGTAAAATAGTTCCAGAGTACGTTAAATTTATACGTAGAATCAAAATTCTCTCACTGCGTGCGGTCCCAGTTAAAACTTCGCAATCTATTGAATTTCGATGCATAAATTTGATGCGCATTCTTGTTCCATTGACTAATGCGTCCTTAGTATTTAAGTTTCTGATCAATAAAACTATGTAATTAACTTTCAATACTAACTTTGTGAACTAAGCGGTGGTAAACCACTAATAGACAAAGAATATAAAAACTCTACCGGATAGTTATTGATGTCATTGTCATTATCACAAATGATTTTGCCATAGCTATGATATTTTCGCTATTCACCAGGAATTTGATTAAGTATATCAGTATTAATCAAAGTACAATCGTCATTTGTAGGTGCTAAAATAACAGAGTTCAGTATATTTTCTGAGAGTATGTTATTGGAAATATTTCCATACACCTCATCAATAATATTGTTATTATCTCCTATTAATTGATGAGCTATTTCAATAACATTTTTACCAAACTGAGGGAATTGTGGGGACTCATCATTTCCAATTTTTTTCAAGAATTCTACAAATTCTATTTCATTTGGTAAAGCTCTCATATTTCGAGTAAATGTAACTTTATGAAAATTAGGAAATTCATGCCAACTTGTAACATAATTTTCAATTAAAGTTCCACGTAATCCATGTGGGATTACTGGTAAGATTTGCCGAAAATCACCGCACAGAAGTACAGTTTTTCCTCCAAACACTATGTTTATCGTTTTCATCACATAGATCACGCAATAATCTATCTATGATTTTCAACACTCGCAAATTTGTCCTGACACCCGCCATTCATTATCATATGTAGCTATTCCGCGAGCATGGCACGCTTCAACAAAAGAAGGGTATAAAAATTCATTGTATGTTCTAAGATCCTCGAATGATTTCGGACCACAGACATGTAAAAAAAGCAATCGTAAGTGAAAAAGTTTGATATCTTTTGGTGACACTACATATATCCTTGTAATGATTTTATCACCTCCACGGCTTCTCTTCTTCCATTTATTTCAGGAATCTTCCCACACATAATGCACAGGAATTTCAGTATATTTATACTCTCGTTCTGATGGATCTGATCGATTCAACTCAAAAAATGCTAATAATTTTGTTTGTCTTTCATTATCAATTACTTGACGTTCTTGCTCTTCTCGGAAGTATACATTCTGTCGACGCGGTAAATGAATATCAAGTCTGATTACAGTATGTGACTGAAAATGCATTGGTAATTCATAGATGCGCCATATGGCTTCTGTTGATTCGACATAAAGACCAATTAAAAAATTGGTAACTTCATTAATTTCTATATTTTGACCTTGTTCATTTCCACCAGACTCTAGTTCAACAGATGCACTGTCATAGCCTTTATACACATATTTATAAATATATTTGACACTTTTGACTATAGTACATACTTCAACATTTATATGGCAATTAAATTTAGCAAGTAAATATGGATTGTATGGTACAACATACCGATTGTCAAGGCAACTACCACGAACTTCTGCATTAATACCATTATCACGTCTTCTGTATAATAGATACCCGTTTAACGATTCACATGTAGTTTCATTAAATCGTTTTGGATACTCTTTTATACATTTTCCATCTCTCATACATACAGAATTAGGATTAAGTACTCCGCATGGACCATGCATCATATGTTTTACAACATATTTATGTAATGTTGGATGTGTTTCAATGTGAAGAATCTCCGCTTCAACTTTACCAAAGATATTATTTTGTATAAGGCCATCTATGAATACTTTCAACTTTGACTTGAATACACGCACAATAATATCAGGTCTAGAATTAGCAGCTTCACCTACACCACTGTTGTTAACTATTTCTGGCCAACTTGGATTGCAAGTCATTGTAATAAATAAAGACGGTTTTCCGAAATGTTGTACAATTGACATTGCATCTAAATAATTCTGATACATATTTCTTGGAGATCCATTGAACGAAGATGGTAAAATTATTCTACGGCCAAGCTTACTGGCATTGATGTTCAATTCTATGTAGTCTGTTAAATTGTCGTAAACTTCAGATCTAAGAATTGTTTGATTTTGTCGAATGCAATGTAATCTTGAGCCCTCTATTCTCACATACATATCAACTATCCACTGCAGAAATATTTTTTTGTGAATGGTGCTAGATGCTGAAATCTTCTCTAATCGCAAGTCGATAGGCTGCATTCTGAAGCATGGCTAATTTTTTTTCTGGGTGCTCTTGGATTAGATATAGTTGGTACTTTATGAGGAATATTGATATGCCACCCAGTATCACCATTTGGAAAAAGTAATGGATGTGCTCAAGAGTCTAATGATGAATTTAAAATTGAGATATTTTTGATGATACTATTAACTTTTGAAAATTAAATCACATTTCGTTCAAAGGTGGCTCACCATCAACTGTACTAAATATTACTGCTACATCAGTTTGAACTGCATCATTGAACAGGCGTTGATTTAAATCATGATTTACTTTAATGAGCATACAAATTTCTTTTTTTTATTTTCAACTCTGTGACAATGATGTTTCATTGCAATGAATGACCGAACCAAAGGATTACAGCATTCCAATTCCAGAGATATTTTGCGCAAAATATTGTTATTGCATGTTTGATTAAAATGTTGTTGTAATCTATAATTGATAATATATAATTGATAGTGTCGACATCATAAAAATCGAATTGCGCACAACATGGTGAGCGACCATATGCCGCATTCATTGAACCTGACCTGTGATAAAAATATCATGTTTTTGAAATGATACACTCCACTTGTAACTGCCCCGCAAATTTTAGCTTTTGAGCTAACCATAGCAAATGATGAATTATATTTGCGAATGTTTTCAAAATAATTTTTTGCTTTACTTTTGATTGAAGGTTCATTTGAAATAAGTCCATAATACAATGATTTAAAATATTCATTTTGACTTAAGGGCGGTAATATTGCTTTACCCTTATGACAACATTAAGTGAATTCAGTCCTGTCACTTAAAGTCACTTCAGATTCAAAACGTTTCGCATTGCAAAACCTGCATTGTAAATCCATTAATCCACGATCATAACTATGAAAAAGTCTTGGAATTATATTTAGTGCACATTTATATGTATCTCTAAAAATTACTTCTTCATTTGTAAACTATTAATATTATTTAAATTTGCATTTGGTCTATTAATATGTATATGCGAAACAAACTATGAATATGATATTATCATAATTATGATTATTTTTGACATTCAGTAAGACTATGGACAAACAATATTAATCTCAGTTTGACCATAGACTTCAACCATAAACAAAATAGTACATATATGTGTGTTATTTCTAATAAAAATGTATATATCTCTTTCGATATAAAAATATTAGCTTTCAGCACTCTTCTCCATATAAACTTTAACTGTGCCAAATTTCGTACTCCTCCGGACGTGTAATTTTCGTAAAAAGGAGTATAAAATTATGGTTATTATTAACCTTTAGAAAATTGAATAATATTTTATTAAATCGTAATAACTCTAATTTCAGATAAAAGGTCAAATTTTTTACTACTATAATTGGAAAATAACAAAGTTAAAGCACAATAACTTAGAAACTGTCTGGCAGATAAACTACAATGGAAAGCCAGCGGAAAAATAAAATTATTGACAACTCATATGTCAATATGTGTGTATATACATGTGTGTGTGTGTGTGTGTGTGTCAAACGCATGGTAGTATGTGTAATGTTTTTTTTAATAATTTAATGTGTTTCTAATGCATTATTATATAAAAATTTTAGCTTTCCGTACTCCTCCATACAAACTTTAACTGTGCCAAATTCCATACTCATCCGTCCGCGTAATTTTCGTAAAAGAGGTACAACGTTTTTGCTTCACGAATTAATATTATGATTATTATTAATATTGTTACATTAAATGATAACAACTGTAATTCTAGATAAAAGATCAACGTTTTTACTATTATATATGAGAAAATAACAAAGTTGAAGCACAATAACTTGCGAACTGTCTGGCAGATAAACTACAATGGAAAGCCAGCGGAAAAATAAAACTATAGACTACTCATATGTCAATTGTATGTATATACATGTGTGTGTCAAATGCATGGTAATGTGTGTAATGTTTTATTTATTGATGTAATGTACTTTATGAGCATTATTATTGAAAAATATTAGCGTTCTGCACTTCTCCTACATATAAACTATAAGTATGCCAAATTTCATACTCCTTCGCCCGCGGAATTTTCGTAAAAAGGGGTCCAAAGTTTTTGCTTCACGTATTAATATATAGATATATATATCTGCTATATTTACAAACAGAAAATTCTAATGGTTCTACACACCTCATCATACGGCAAAATAATACAGAGGTAAGATTTAATTGAACGTTATGATGTCAATAACATGCAATAAATCTAGACGTAACGTTGATTTTAGAATAGTTGTCAGTATTATATATTAGCGGTTTTTAACTTTTTGCAGACGGCACTCTAAGTAAACATGAGAAGGCAAAACATTTCCATATTTCCTTCCTAATCAGCTATATTTAGCAATAATCGATTTTGGGTCGGATATTAATTATATTGACGCCATCGAGCACCTTCACTCCAGACAACGTAACTTAAGCTGGAGGACATTAGAAAACAAAGGATCCAATATCAATAAGTGCATTATCGAGACTAAGTCCCTGGCTCTTATGAACGTATAGTTATGGCGTATGCCACAAAAAATGTAGTGTTCAATGGATTAAACTCTGTTGATAAACTCAAACTTAGTCTTAACAGATTTCAATTCATACACTAAACCATGGTCGAATTTAATAGTCCCGTTTCTAGCTTTTTGTTGTTAGTAGGGTACCTCATATCATCATAATGCTTAATGCTTTTTAACTGCAGCTTTTTAACAGTATCACTAGTGTCAGTATTATAATGCAAAATATTTATCTTTCATAATTAATAGAGACAGTAGTCGCACATTATTATTTTTTCTTAATAATATAAACAATGTTAGTAATAAAAAATTTAACGAAACTCATCTTTCCTACTGACGCTTTACATCAGTTTAACTAATTGTCTTCTTGAAGACAAAACTCTGTCCAAAGAAACCAAAATTTTCAAGGCCAAAATTTCTAATTTTTTGGAAAACAAAACTTACCTGGTTTTTAAAATCAAATCATAATCGCAACTATAAATCGTCGTAATAATGTGCATAGTTTTTGTAACCTTAGTAGTATTAAGCTAATCTATAAACTTGAATACGTATATACGCAGTTTATTTATTTATTTCATGTTTTATAGAACGACATTTGTTGTTGCAATACAAGTAGAGAATCATATAAACTTATTAACTACTCGTATGTCTGAAACCAAATAGGTATGCTGAAATAAACCCTATCTTTGTTTCTAGTCATAGATTTCAAGTTTTATGCATTATTCCCTTATTGGTACTCTAACCATTGCATATGGGCCAAATTACAAGGTATTTTAGAATTATGAGGGTTAAATTACGAGGTATTTAGGTTTTCTACAAGGAAGTTTTCTATAGGTTTAGACAATCTCTTGGTGAGTAAGTGAGCAACTAAATTATCAATTTTTGATGTCAAATGTCTTCGAAACTACTATAGATACAAATTCCAACGATGCCCAACGATGTAATTAAAAGCGTAAACTATTCAGTACTGACTGACCAATAACATCCGTGCTATTTATTAATATGTATTTCTGATGACGTCATATATTCTATGTAACTATGAAAACTATGCGCATATAATGAAATATTTAAATTAACACCGATATCTAGGCACTAGTGTGGTATAAATTGTCACATATACATACTCCCATACATACACCCAAAAAACATCGTCCTCCCACTCCGCACAAGTCTGGTGAAAACAATTTGATTAAGCTTTGAAAAATTTGTAACGAATTCGTTATGACACTTCGGAATAAGTGCATATTACAAAAAAATCTGATTTATTCTTTTTTAATTAAAATATAACTTATAACAAATAACATTTTGCGTGTTAATAAAGTTACGTAAATTTTACTTAGTAAAAAACCTATTTAAAAATTGATTTAAAAAGATATCAAATTTCTGATATGTTATCACGGACCTTTCTATTTGTTTATAGTTTTTTTATATTTTAATATTAAATATAAGTTACAAATCTTTACGGTGAAAATACTGAATTAAGCAGTTAAAACCTTAACAAGTTACTCGTCGCAAAAAGTAATTTTTATGAAAAAATTCAGGTATTTAAATCAATTTTTTAATTCAAGCAACTTTATCACTATCCAAAACAAACTTTATTAAAGATTATCTTCAAAATCAAAAAACAAAAACAGGAAAAATAATTTTTGTTAAACTATATTTAAACACTATTTATTATACTCTAACTGTACGAGCAGAAAAATTAAAGTAAATCTACCTTGGCGGTCCAATACCGAGCAGCTTCTGAGCGAGCCAGTAGCAGGCGGTACCTAAAAGCTGAAGATCTTTGAGTGGTGTCGGAGCTCGAGAAATACAATGGTCGAAAAGGCGAACGCCAGCTTCTAGAAGTTCCAACCCGTCTTGCAGATGAGTCTGAAAAAAGGCGGGATATTCTCTCGAGTCGTGCACATTTAAATTATGAGGATATTTTCACAATATTTTTTCCTCCAGTGGGACAAGTTTTCATAATACGCGCATTACCTGTGGAACAGCCTATTCTAATGAAAAAAAAACCTGAATACACCATTGTTATAGACCATAAACGTTTAAATTCGCTTGTCTGACAACACGTTGAGGGTATCATGAGACCACGATCGAAAATCTAATTCACAGATGACGTTGTTATTCTCGTGTTTGCCTAAAAACAAAACTTCAATCAATAGATATTTTTTTCTTTTTTGCAATAAAATTGATTCGAAAAGATTTGGAAAGTTTCTGAGATTTCAATTTTATGATAAATAAATTGAAAATTACAATCCTCTCCTTTATAATATTCCATTCTTTACAAAATCCACGTATTATGAATATAGCAGATACCTACCAATTTTATTACCTTATTACAGAAAATAATGGACATTTGAAACACAACAACTAATAATATTTCAGGAACAATTTCTTTGCAACCGATGTAGTAGTACTGCTGTGTTGGTTTATACTTTAGCCTGTTTTCATGTACGTAATCGCTAATAAATATTTGTTTAAAATTTATGTAATGTAGGTAACATTATTTAAACAAATGTTTTCTTTGCAAATCCAGAGTAACAGAGGCAATAACTTTCTCAAGTAATATAGAGTAACTAACATTGAGCTTAATGAGCCAGTTGACGATGATGGAGCGGTTAATCTCGGTGACATCATACTTCAAAGGGTTATTTGGCAAAGTCGAAATCTCACACTCCCTGGCTAACAAGTGTTTGATGATATCCTCTAGGTACTCCAGCGAATATATGAGGGCTTGAGGGTCTGTAGAGAAGAAACACGCGAACAAATATAACAATTTCGCACTATTCGCAGATCGCAAATGTTGACTATTTATTAAAATAGTACTAACGCAAACACATGCACACTTGCACACTCAGGTAGGCGTGCGCATATGTGCGGACACGTGCGCACTTACGCGTATGTTTTTTTCAAAGAAATAGATGATAATAGTAGCATATTGACGAATAAATATTGAAAAAATTACAATGTATCAAATTGCCCTGCTAACGAAAAAGAAATTATTAGAATTGCAATAGCCAACAATCAAATAATGTTAGAAAAACATTATAGACAGAAAATCCTGTTCGTTCTAAGGAAAGAAGTGAACGTTTAACAGAGCGCTGTAACAATTGATATCGCCTTGCGAAGAAATACAGGACTTAGAGAGACATCAGTTAATTTAATTTTTTTCAGTTGAAACCAATTCTTCAAAGTATTATACGTATTCATGTTTCCATGCATTCAGTACAGTTAGTTAAATTAATTGAATTATATTTTTATTTTTACCATAGTTCGTTTGTGAGTTTATGCCAAAATAATATAAAAATATATTATATCCCTTTTTATTTGAAACTTCACGTAACCTTTGCTTAATAAATTGACTTAAATAGGTATTAGTATGCTGATGTGCAAATTTTGATATATATATATATATATATATATATATATATATATATATATATATATATATATATATATATATATATATATATATATATATTCGTACGTATGCCATTTTAACTTTAGTACATTTTTCTAGACATACATAACTTTTTATTTAAAAGCATTCGAATCTAAATCCGTCCATGCATAGTTTTGCATTTAAAAATTTATTATAACATCCTAAAAAAGCTATAAAAATATATCAATCTAAACTCTAATCCAAATTACACACTAACCAGGTTTTACTAAACTTGAGTTTTGTAAATCGATCTTTGTCAATCTAGTACTAGGAACAGGCAACCCCGATGTCCTTAAAGATAACTCCCTGCTGCTAGGGCGTTTCAAACTGTATTTTATATTTTTGACCGCAGGATGATA
The DNA here is from genome assembly GCA_039881145.1 of Druceiella hillmani. Classification (NCBI taxonomy): domain Eukaryota; kingdom Metazoa; phylum Arthropoda; class Insecta; order Lepidoptera; family Hepialidae; genus Druceiella; species Druceiella hillmani. The sequence goes on from JAYKKI010000026.1 coordinate 21,402,189, forward strand.
CGGAAATTCGGTCTTGTAAATATAACAAGGAGTTTTCTTCAACATCGATGGTCGAAAATGGAAAACGTTTTTTGCATCCTGTATAACGGGAGCGGTTTGAATGGAATATGCATCTTGACACGTGCTGTTAAAATCCTCATGAATATCTGTGGAAAAATCACTTGAAATAGCTTTTTCGAGTGAACCGTTGATAGCAACCTCTACATATTTTGAATCAGTGCTGATTTTATAATCTTGGAAGTCTATTTTTCGCATCAAGTCTGAGACGTTCTTATCGATTTCAGTTTCTAAACTTTCGTTGCATAAACTGTCTATGAAAGGAAGTTTGGCATAATAGCTTGAGGAATCGTTGCCGTCATCGCTCTTAACGACATAGGTCTTGTTTAGTGGTCTACTTTGCATCGTTACATTTAAACTGTCATTTGTTTGAATCATTTCTTTACCCTTTTTCATTGTTGTTGGTAGTTCATTAATAACGATTTGAGGTTCTTCTGATTGTCGATTATAATCGTAGCCATTTTTTAACGATCTCTGCTCTAAAAAATCGGCTAATGCACTATCATCATCTTTCGATAATTTATTTAGAAGTGCCTTAGTCTTTTGTTCTTTCCTTTTTTCAAGGTAATAATTAAAACTCTGTTTAGTCAATTCTATCTTATTGCCCTTTTGACAGTTTGCTGTACTGTTCTTGTAATGTTGTTTCTTTTGACCATAATCTGAGCTCTGGTTCTTTTTACCTGAAGCTTCTTGTGTTCTAGATGTTTTCGACGTTTCAGATGTCTCGTTAGTTTCGATAATATTTATTTTATCATTATCTACTTTGTCAGTCGATTCCCTTATCAAAGCGCATTCTCCAATACCTGTTATATCAAGAATGCATGGAGAGTTCCCGAATAATTCTCTCTCCGTAACATTTTTAAGTAATTCTGTAACAAAAACATTTTCCTTCATGGAACTTTGGCCCTTTTCTGCTTTATCTGTTTTATTGGATACGTTAGTATTTTGATTTAGAGATGAGATTGTTTTCTGTTTTATTTTGACAGATGTGTAAATTCCTTTCTTGTCCCTTATGACCTTTCTTTTTTCAACAGTTTTAACATGACTTTCGTATGTAGATATTTCGCATTTATTTTGCTTTAATGATGCTTCTCTTGTATTGTAAGCAGAGTCTACTTCAGACTTTTTTAGCTCGCCCAATGGAAATCTTTTCACTGTGCTAGTCTTCCGATTACTGGCGCAAGGACAATATGTAGATGTCACGTTTGTGGGTGTCATGTTCTCCGCATTCTTCGTTTCGCGGACATTATCCCTAATCCTGTCCTTTGTTGATCTTGACATTATGGTGCCGAGTGTACCTGGAATGATAATTGTACATTTTATTAAATTTACTATTTAAAAGAAAAGCATCGATAGACAAAAGCGTGGTCAGATCATATATTTGTCGTAATAATTGGTGGTCAGCTCTAACTATTTTAAATTATTTTAGATATTATAATTTTTTGATACTTAATTTGACTCATTTTAATACTAATCTTATTTTATTTATATTTGATTCGAAACTAAAATAACGATCTCATGACGTCATTGATATCGACTCGGAATCAGTCGAATCATAATCTATGGTCATCTGACTTGTAAATATATATTTCTTAAATAAATAAATATAAATGATACATAGAGAAATTCTAAAGAAAAAAATACAAATATCTATTAACTTTGTAATCACTGTTGTGTTTGCTACAAAAATATTATTAAATTACAATTAGAAGATTACACTTGGATCAAAAGCAAGTAAAAAACTGAAATCTAATATCTATAAATAATAAATAATATAGTAAAGTTTTTCTTCAATTGTTATGACTTAAATTTTCTAACTCAAAGTTTACATCTAATTAAAAGAATATAGCTAAAAGCAAAAATAATGATTCAATATAAAAGTGAACAGAACTAATATTATTTGTTTTACATCAAGTATAACTGAACATAAAAATATTGTTATTAATGTGCAATGAGATTTGCTATCAACTGAAATAATATGAAGTATAAAACTTTTTTCTAGACTTTTCAAGTTCACAAAAAGCTTTTTTTCCAAATCAAAGGAAATAGCGAAGGCGCATATGATTACAGTTAAATCGGGGAAAACGACAAATTTTCAAATAATATTTCCCACTCTGTAGAATTCATAAAAATTAAAATGGGGAAAACAATTTAAATAGTTAAGAATGTACTACTTTTTATCCCAAAGCCTATCGTTTCTGCCACCCTTATTTCGCGCTATCGCGAGATCCGATTCTCTAATAGAAAATTATATATCAATCCCTAAATATGTACATAATGATCTACACTAGTTATTATCAACTGTTCAGTATGCTGACTTATTGGATATTTATACAAATAGTGTTCGGAGAGTATTTCTAAGAATTATGTTCTTCTTGTTTTGGCTTTTCATAAAACAACAATTATTAGAATTGGTCTAGCTTTTTACAAATAAAAGGAAATAGTGAAGGCGCATATGATTACAGTGAAATCGGGAAAAGCGACAAATTTTCAAATAATCTTTTCCCTTCTGTAGAACTTATAAAGATAAATTGGGAAATCAAAAATTGAAAGATGTTTGGATAATGTGAATCAAATTTCTTGAATAATGCTTTCATTCAATTTGGTTATTTTTTTCATGAAACGTTAATTTTTTTCCAGAATTAATGAATAGTATTGTACAATTCAGAATTTCATTTAAAAAACCTTTCCAAAAAACAAAGTTTTTGATAGTTATAAAAATCGCACATGATTTTATTTAATTAAAAACCGATTTAAAATGTTTTCTTAGGACATAGTCTCAACTCAAGTCAAAGAAGTCAAATATCTTTAGAGATTTTTTCACTTTTCGATTTTTTTAAATTTAATACTTATATAACATTCTTGTGTGTACTTGTATATTAAAAAAAATATAAGAAGTGATTAGTTACAATAATTAGTTGTAATGATTTTTATTTTATTATGTAATAATTGTTTCAAATATTTCTTTTTTAATTAATTCTTAAGCAATTTTAGATCGATCTTATTTTAGATCGATCTTATTTTAGAGAAAGATCTTATTTTTTATAAGTTGCATATAAATTCAAGAAGAAAGAAGGAAAGGCTTGATTATGATAGGAAGAAGAAAACTTTCTTTCTGTCATCATCAAGCGAAATGATCAGCTACTCCAAAGTAACAATTCGTTTATCACTCTTGTACGAGCTTTGATTCATTCATGTATGTAAGTTATGAATTTGAAACAATAAAGATTGAATATAAATTTACTTATACTCTGTAATACATAACGACATAAATAAATAGTTAAAAATAACACTCGACAAAAATCAAAGCAATTTGTGTAAATTTAATTTCATGCCGATGGGCTTAACAAAAATAATTAACGTCATTAAAAATGTATTTTAATCAATGTTACCTTTCCTATTAAGTGATGTTAATTCCACGTAACTTGCCGCTATTTTATCATCATTTACCACAAATATAACTATACACTGTTTAATAACTTAAATATTTAACTGAGTTCCAAGCCGCTTTAACGATATGGGGTCGACTCTTTAATTAAATAGTTTTATTAAATTACCCTCAGTTACTAGTTTAGATAAAAATTTCATTTTGGCCCGTTCTTTTTAAGTGGTATTCTTTTAAACTGAAATTCAAAGAACAATACTAGTTACAAAAATATGTTTGAATGACGAAGTAAATATATTTATTAACAAAAATATTCATCTAATAATAAAGGGGCTAATATTTAAAACATTTGTCTTTTAATTTTGACACGATTTTGTCGATTTTGTCTTTTAATATTTCGTGATAAAATTTATTCACGTTTCTCAATACTAATTATTGTAAATTAATTATTATAGTTAATATTTTATCTGGAAAAAATAATAAACGTTAAGAAAAAAATGCTAACACTCAATAAAAAAGTACATTATCATCATATCGGGAAATTCTCTAGTACGGTCGATCTAATTGGTCGCTTGACTTCAGGATTTGTTTTTGCTGATTGTAAGTCTTTTTTTACAGTTTAAGCCATTTGACTTCTGTTATTACTATTTGTTGATTAATATCGTGTATTAAAAATTACGACCAAAAATTATTATATCGGTGTGCAATAAGTCTGATGATAATTATTTTCACACAGTAGTTTAGACTACAAAACGAAGGCTAGGTTCTAATAGATGTAGTACCAAAAGACGTGATGTAAATTCGTAAATAATTATAAAATAAAAATATAAATAAATTACGAATATTTATATAATAAGCTATTGGGTTAGTTGGGGTTTATAGATAATTTTTTAAATTATTTAACAAAACCGAGTTCCCCACGTCACCATTCAAGTTTTGCGATATAAACTTGTGTACTATATGACCTCATAGAAGGCGGTGGTGTATTTGAAAATGGGAATAATGAGCAAGTTTTCAAAACAGGTATGACGGTCAATGACTATGTATGTACGGGTATGACTTTTAACGCGTTAAGCTGACATAGCGACATAACATTTAACGAGCCTGTTATTTAATATTATATGCGATAGACTAAAGATTTTTATGCTTACCGATTTTTAAATGGATAATACTCAATCAGCTTTGGAGTTTGTAACTGATGTCGAATCTCACTCAAAAACAAACCCCGCTCCAGTTAGCCAGCAGTAGTTGGTCACGATAGGATATGGAGCATAAAAGTATTTAAAGATACCCACTTACATAACTACGAATATCTACTCATAACTATGACTAGCTACGTAAATAAATACTTATATTGTGACTCATTTACTACGTTCTGGCCATGTTAAAAAGACCTAAGCAGGCAGCAAATAGATAGACAGACAGCCATGCATAGCTATTGCAATTTATATAATAGTCATATTATTATATAGGAAATATCATCCGTATCCTCTAATTTTTTTAAAATTTTTCAACGTACAATCAATATAAATATATAGATTTTTTCAGAAATATCCCAGTTTATGAAATATACTCTGTCTAATTTAACTGATATTAGAGTATACAATCTATGATAAATTGGATCTAAATGAGTTAACCATAAATACGTAAATGAATAGCTTTAAATGTATTTTAGATTTCTAACAATGACGTTATATTTAATAGCCATGGTATTAGTACTTGAGAAGTGGTCCCCAAAAACAAGATAAATTCCCGGTCCTCATTGCAATTAATGATCCTGGCGGCAATCATGTATTTATTACCTTTGTCTTCCAAAGTCAATCGTTTTTGCCGCTCTTATTTCGCACTATCGTGAGATTCAAATTATCTAATGGAAAATTATATATCTCTTAAAAATAATCATAATAATCTAAACTAGTTATTATCAGCTGTTCTGTACAGTGACTTACCGGAAATTTTCACAAACAGTATCCGGAGAGTATTGTTAAAGAATTAGATTCTTCTTGTTGTTTTGGCTTTTCATAAAACAACAATTACTAGAATTTGATCTATCTGTTGTAGACATAAATATGTTTACACATTGGTACGTTTGCATATTGATGCAAAAACTATTGGACGGATCTGAACGGGTTTCACTGTAGTATTCCTTGAAATCTTAAGAATGAGACAAAACTATATTTTTTTCTCAAAAAAGTTTGACTTACTCTATGTAAATAATGAGGATATATATGCGTCAGTAAAACTTGAGCTTTCTTTGAAAAATTTCATTTACGCCATTAGGATTTTTTTTCAAATTCTGATGCGAATCTGTCCATGATTACGCTATAACTTGCCGTCGTCCTCAAATCCTCCTCAGTGTTATGTGGAGTCCTTCAAAAGTTTCTTTAAATGCCATTCTTTCCATTCGTATTTATAGTTACAACAAAACTGATCTGTGAATCGAACAACCCCTACAAAAATAGACCATTGTGGATTGTGTACACATCTGCCGTGGACAGTCTTCAATATTTCTTTTTAACGATTCTAGCTCTGAAGCAATAGCAGAATATCATATCGATTCCAAAACTTCAAAAATACTTCATAGGGCTCTTCTGTTTCTGATACATATCGCATTTATCTTAATTCCGAGTCGATTCACATGTGGATATCAGATCATACATCAGAAATTAAACAATTGATCAAAGAAAATTATTTCACTTTTCGTATTTCGCTAGCATTTTTTAATAATTTACAAATCATAAAATTAAAACAATATATATCGCACGTGCCTTTGTTCAGTAAACAAATAAGCTCAGATTCTTATTTTCTATACCGTTGAATAGGTTAGGAAGTAGTAGTAGTCGTGTTAAAATTAATGTAAATCAGTCCTAGATTAACATTTAAAACATTTGCATATTTGCATGTTTAACCTATATGGATCGAACTTATTAATTTTTCACATTCAGAATGTTATGCCTCAGGGTCAAAAAATGTGATAATGGCTCTAAACGGTGAGGGGTGTGTGACGGTATAGACAACAGTGTAATGTAGTTATTTTTTCAATTTCACATGCTTCTAAGGTGGAGTGGCTGTTATGATTGTCTAAAGCGAGTAATATTTTATGGCTATCCCATATTTTTTAACCATTTTAAGAATAGACTTTCATTAATCTACCCGTTTTTCGAACAGTCATGAATTGCTCTCTACCAATAAGGAACTTCACCAACTCCCTTCTGACCTTTTTTTGCTATAATTTTCTTGGGTCTTACACTGTGGACACTCCCGCCTCATCCATATTAAATATTTGATGTTCTTCAAATTTATTCTTTACCATGAGTTCTTCAAGATTTTTGTAAAAGAGATCCACTTCTACTTTATTAAATTTCTCGATTCTATTTATACTTATTGACTCAGGTTCGCAGACACTAATATGAGGATTTCTTTTCAAAAAACCCACGAAAGTGTTAAAGTTATGTAGAATTCTCAATTTTTCAGTACACTTGTAGGTAATTCTACGACATTTCATAAAGTTCAACCCGTAAAAAAGTTTAGACATGTGTATCAAGTAGTCGGCTAAAATTCATTCTCGATTCATAGAAAACATTGGTTTTCCCTCAAGATCTAACCACTTTAATCCCATGAACGAATGGAACTTAGAATAAGATCTTAGCCTTTTTTGCGCAGCCACATCTCAACAAATAAGAAATGTGAGTTCCCATATTTTTAATTCACTCCAAAATTGAAAACGAAATCTCCACATTAGGCCATTTTTTGCAAAATCACCAAAGATTATTTTAGGTTGGCATTATAAGGTTTGGATTAGGTAAAAAGATTCATTACTGAATGTACTTTTAACTAAATTACTTTAAATCATTTCAATCGTAAAATAAACAACAAAACGTAACCAAACAATTTCGCAAAATAATTAAGCAAATTATCAATTTCGTTGGTCTAGGATTAATTAAACTTAATATTAAAATGGTTTTAAACTTTAAACAGTGCAATTTTCCTCAGTACATGTTTCGAAATCATCCTTTTTATCATTCCGTTATAACCTTCCAAGTAGATTCAGATCCTGGAAACAGTAAAATATTTGTATTGTCGTTTGAAAATGTATCAGCAAAATTACGTATTTGTATAAGAAGATATTATTGTTACTTTCATTACTTTTTTATTATATAGCTTTATGCTGCTCAAATATATATGTTAAAAAAATGTATACTATCAAGTAGTCGTAGTAAAAAATTATACTATCAAGTAGTCGTGGCCCGACAAAGCAAACATTAATATTGTAGTAAATTAATTATAAATAATTAAATGTGATGCCACTCCCCGCGGCAATGCCGCTGCTGCGTCTCTTACTTATATACATATTGAATATTATATGTGATATTAGCTGGTCTAATCATAGTAATGCTTTACAATGGTGTCAAAAATATATAGGTCAGAAAATATTGTCTTGCACAATTTACAGCCGCACATATATGGGCTTTGTCACAAATTAATTTCAATTATAAAGTGCCACTGGAATATGGCCATCTGATTACTTAAAAATTATTCGAAAACGCATTAAAATATATTACACAATTATCAACTAAATTTCCCAATAATGGCGTATTGAGGAATGGAGAAAATGAAAAAGGTTTTTTTTATGTTTACGGCTATTGGTAATAAAATTGTGTTTTTATAATGGCTAGATGTAAAACGCGGGCAAAATATATGTTGGGAAAGTTCAGCTATTTTACGTAATCGATGGTCAAACAAATAAACAATTAAATAAATATTGATTTAATAAAAATTAATATGATACGAAATTATTATTTCGTCAGAAGTATCTTAATATAGTAACAAACCATATATCAAAATAATGTAAATATATATTTAAACATAATTACTTTAACTAGTGATCGTCCAGTGATCGACATAAGACTGTAATTTATTAAATTTTCAACTTTGGACGTTATTATTATCCCTGGAACTCATTCAGTCAATTTGACATTTTAAAATTCTTTGGCGACAATATCTACTCTTTGCGACTGTTTGACCACGTACCATTATGTTTTTAACATTGATAGTATCAACGTAAACAATGAATATTTTAATGCCTTTGTAATATATAATTTAATGTATCTGTAACAGATATTATACATAAATATTAGCTTCCTTCTCCGTACAAACTAATTATGCCAAATCTCACACTCCTCCGTGCGCGCAATATGCTTAAAAAGGGGTACAAAGTATCCTCTTCCCGTATTGATATAACAGATTTGGTGACAAACTCACAGCTGCAATCGTAAAATGCTAAATATAGCTACAATTATTCACAATGACATTACCACGGAGCGATGTTAAATTTGTTCCAACGATTCTTCACTTAGTGAGAGCCATCAGAGTATCTAATTATTACCACTGGTAAAGTTTATCGATTTATTCTTTCATGTCCAAATTTAAATTTACCATTATTATCATCAAAAACAACTGCTCTCCTTATATATCGCTTTGTTGACTGTTATACATGATATTACCCCGTACCATCTGCTAATTTTGTACAATTTTATTTTAAAATGAATAGGTGAAAATGTACTTTTTCTTGAAACTTAATAGAAAAGAACTCAAGGAAAACTGACAATAGGAATTAAAAAAGTCACATCTCAGTTTAGTAAATGGAATATTGGAAAATGAAATAAAAATATATTAAATGTTTAACTTTTTATTCATGTCACATGACTTGAAGCATCAAATATGGCATTAATTATTCGTTTTCTTCACCATAAACTGCTGGCATACCTTGCAGACACGTATGACGGTACAGACACCAACTTATGTTCCGCCACGACCTTCGGGACGCTCACTACTTTATGCTCTGTCACTAACCTGGGCAGGGACACGATCTTCTCGACAACCGGTGGCGCGATGATTGGGTATGAAGTTCGAACACGTGATACAAGAGGGAGGGAGTGGACATGGGGAAATGAGAGAGGTGCGCTGTAGCTAGCGAGAGGAGGAAAATCGTGGAGTACGCTGCGAGCTAGAGCAATTTCTACGTCGACGTCGTCATGCCACGTGCTGGCCAGGCAGGGTGCCAGGTAGACAAAGAAAAAACAAATCTGAAAATAAACAGAGTACTATTCAATTTTCCATATTACACTAAAAAAGTGAATGCTATCAGGATTCCGTCACTTCGAACTATATACAGTAACTTGTGAATTCTAAATGGCGACACCTTTCGGTACGCATTCAAGGTGCTAGGTATTTTCATGATACATTCCTCAATTTATGTTAACCTAAAGCTATGTGTGCAAGTTTATGTTAATCTTTTTAAAAAGGTTTATTTTAACCTGAGATCTTAATTATTGTGTTTTCTTCTCCATTATATATTTAAGGTTAACATTTATGTCTGTTATTAATAGGCTTTCTGAAAACTCGTACAAAGAAACGTTTTTATTTAATTTTTATTCGTTAATACAGTATCTTTACGTATATGAAAAAGTTACCCATATATATGGTTTCAGGTTCTCTTATCTAGGTTTGATTAAAAATATGGAATACTTAAAGGTGAAGATTCATCAGTTTGAAACCCAATATTATGAGTAAATACATAAAATATATGGTAATAAGTATTATGACCAACGGGAAAACTTGACAGAAAGGTGTAACAGAGCTCGAGTGTGGTTTAAAATGATAAATTATGTAACTTTGGTATTTTTATAAACTGTATCTTTATGTCATATCGAAGTAAATTAAAAAAAGTGTTCTTCAACTAAAATTACATACATACACGTGTTATACAGTTTCACAAAAAAAAACAATTGCCGGAAAGCTAATTTATCAATGTGCCAAAATAAAACATTTACCATAGCGGGGGTTGCAATGTGAGGTTCTGCCGCTATACATTAACTCGTATTCATCAAGTTTCCCTACTCATGTATATTTGTTATTTCTACCTGTCTACGTAATGCGGACTTTAATGTTCAATTTTCATTAGAAATTTTATTTTGTCACTGTACAGAGACTGAGCACAGGAGGCAACATAACTCGAATCTACATTTTTATGAATAAAATCATTATTTAAAATAAACTTTTCGTCCACGCATAAGAAAAAGGAATTAGAAAAACTTACAAAAGTCTTCATGATGCTTTCTATTCAACTTGTCAAACGTATCTGATGCGCTCAAAATATTCGGTTACCCTTTTTATACTTGTCATATAGAAATGTAGCAATTATTCCATGTCCAGCATAATGTGTCTTAAAAACTTACATAATATTGAGCATCTACGTACGTATGGCGGACGCGTAATGCACCTGAGGATTTGTTAAATAAAAATGGACCTACCCACATACACACACACATTACTACCCACATACACATTATTAAATAGCGAAGGGTACTTTATGCGATTGCGCAGTCTGCTATTTCGTTCCTGTTGCAATCGAAACAAGCTGAAATGCAAAACGTAGAATTCATTCTAGCTCATACTATAAGTAATTTTTCGCCCCCTTCAATACAGGTGTATTATTTCTATATAAATGTTTATTGTATAAATACATTCTAGCTCATACTATAAGTAATTTTTCGCCCCCTTCAATACAGGTGTATTATTTCTATATAAATGTTTATTGTATAAATACATTCTAGCTCATACTATAAGTAATTTTTCGCCCCCTTCAATACAGGTGTATTATTTCTATATAAATGTTTATTGTATAAAATTATATCTGTGTGATAACAAGTGGGTCGTGTTCAACAAATAAAATCAGACAAAAGGAAAACAGATGTTCGGTAATTGATATAAGAAAAATTTGTTTTCTACTTTTCGAAAATATGAAGCAACAGTAATCTACGACATTTCTTTTTTTGTTTTACGGAGAAATATTTAAATAATTTTTTTTTCATTTAACATTATTTTATTTAAAAAGTTTTCTCTATCGTAACTATGAATATTTAAAAGTTTAAATTTTAAAAAGAGAACCTTCAGAAAACCTTGAATAAAACTTGAAACTGTCAGTATAATCGACATGTCTTTCTGTGAAATAATACTTGTATCGCTGACTATTTAAATCCCAAGAATGGCTTGCCGTGTCGCGTCGTACCGCTTCAATCGTACTGCACGTCAGCCAGTGCACGATATATTGCCCAATCGGTCATTAGCCGTTGCCCACACGTTGAAATAGTCAATAGCGAGAAAATTTGATCCTATTCGTTTTATTTCGTACTCCCATAAAAGGCCACTGCTTATACTGATTTAATAGAAGGCGATGTATATTTCAAACTGAATGAAGTCGCACTAAAGCTTCAAAATAAATGAAGTCACACTAATATTTGCATCGGTTTTTATCCGTCTCTTCATCCGTTGGGAAGAAGTTTTTCCAAAAATATAAACCATTTTTGGATTATTTCCAATGAATATTGCCCCACTCCTGGGTTGATCCGAGACTAATAAAGGTTCTGCATTGTATTTTTTTTATTAGAAGCTTAAAAATACTACGTATTTAATTAAACTTTTCATGGTTTTCGTGGTTATGTAGGACTTCAATTTCATTACTGAAACAATATATTTATGGGAAATTTTGTAATTTGTCGCAAAGATGAAGATGCTCCCTAAAAATACCACGTATTTTTAAATATCAGAGTAAGAATCGCGATCATCTTAAAAAGTATCCCGATTTATAACGGCCACATGTAGTTAATAGATCCTCTCGTGAGTCGAACGGTTCTGTTAGATATCGATCAGCGAGCGACATGCAAAGCAGGTGTGGCCCGGGCGGCTCGATTAAAGTGGAGCGGGGAGGCACGCGCCAGCATTACAGATGCGGTAGGAGTATCGACATGGTTACATGGTTTTTGCAAACCTACGTGGTCGCTAACTACCTGGTTATGTCAGATGATGAGTTGGAGGTATTTGCAATTGTTTGAAATGCCGTCGGTTGTGCGCTTGCACTAATGCAAGTCGTTAAATTCCATCGTCGGGATTCGATGTAATATTTAGCAAGGAAAAAAAATATAAAACTTTTAATTAATCATTGATATTGGACAATCTATGAGGAAAAAATATTAGTTATGAATATAAATCCGCCAATTATCTATGCATCTTCTTTTATATTTAAATAAACAGTATTTAAATAGGCGTTTAATTAAGAGTCCCAATCAAATACTTACTAGTAGTTACTCGGAATTGTTTCAGTTTTTTTTCTTTTATTTTTTTATTTAATTAGGGGCTGGATACATGGCGTATAACAGTTTGAAGCTTAATATTTCATAAAAAATACTTAAAAATAATAAATGTAAATGAAACTGTAATTTAATTTTAAAATTCTGCGATGGGCGAAACATTAGATATCATTGAACATTTTTTGCATAATATTTTGCTACATATTCATTTATATTCCCATTTGAAGCATATACTTGCAAAATGTTATACACATCAGTTTAAAATTGAAAAAATTAAGCGGCGGTGGCAGGCGGACGGACATAACGTAGTTACAAGGGTTTCTTGTTTCCCTACCGAACGATAAATATGATTAATAATGTTTCACATCGATCAATATAAAATACATAGATCATTGTCTATTTAAGCTTAGCTTATTAAGCTAGTTGTCAAATTATTTATAACAATGTATGATGAATTAAAAATAAACAAAAAAGTGAGATATTATGTGGGTAATTACAAACAGTACAAAAACTGGCTAAGTCGTTACGTACTTATCCATAGCTCCTGAAATGGTTGATGCAAATTAACCGAAATAATTTGAATTCAAAGTTCAAATTTAAATATTTTTTAAACCCATAGTTAATCAATTGGAGTGAGGGGGTGAGTGAAAAAATCGTTAAAATTTCATAATTACTTCAGAGATAAAGTTGCTTCTTAAGTCTATTATTTCGCAAACAGAGCCTAAAAATATAAAATATTCAATGGAACCTCAGTTTTATTTTAAAAGACCTCTCCAACGATGTAACAATCCAGGGAGTGCACGCAGAAGGTTCGCTCCCGTTTTACAGGTAGCGGGAGACGCTTAAATAATTTTTTCAAACATTATTTCAAATCTCAGTATGAAGTATATACTTGCCAAATCTCATTTTCATGGGTCTAAAACTGTAAAAACTTTCAGGCTGTGATAGACGGATAGAATAACTGCTCTTGACTAACGAAGACCGTTTCGGGTTTTATGGTAAATGTCTTACAATTTTAAAAATTAAGTGTTAGCTAAATCAATTTTAATTCAATGCTAAATCAATTTTACGCAATCAGCTTAATTTTAAATACACTTCTCATTACGGAAGTTGTCACTACTCAATGTGTTTAACGGAGTTCAACCGATGAACAGGAGCGTGCGCTGGAGCGATGTATGGTAGGTAGTTATGTTCAGAAGCGTATCGTGAATACGAAGGGCATAACAACGGGTACAAACATTAAGATATCACATGTATTGAAAGAGAGTGATTTTAAAAATTACTGGAATATTACATTAACAAAAATGTATAATAAGTAACTTTGGAATAAAAGATTGCCAAGATTTAATAGACAAACACATGCGTACATGATATAAGAAGAAATGAAGTGTAATATAGGTGAAGACAGTGAGAATTTTTTGAAAACTTTAGCGTGCTCTCTTTCTTAGTGTTACAGTTGCTGTAGGAAATGGTGCGATGGACTAAACGTAGTGATGTCTGCATCTTATGTCGAGTAAAAATGGTACATTAACAATCCTAACCACTTCTTATTTCGATAATGAATGAGAAATAGTTTCATAATCTTACATCATTTTCTTTTAAAATATTTTTCGATCTTTTCTATTAATATCGTATGGTACTATCGATTACTATTTATTTCTGTAACGAAATAGGTAAAATAACACATAATTAATGAAGTATTGCGTTATTGTATGACCATTTTTAATCTTCCTGTACGCTGAAAGACAAACATTTTATATATATATATATATATATATATATATATATACATGTGTATATATATATATATATATATATATGTATATATATATATATATATTAGTAAACGTTTGATCATATAAAGCTATACTGACAGAGCCTTCTGTTTCTCAACTATGCTGTTGGTAATTCTATTATAGGAAACTTGTAGCTCTGACTGACATTTTAATTCAGATTCATTCCATCGTGCATATAATTTCAGAACTAATAATGTTATTTAATAACGCAGTTTTGCCACAACTGCCACAAGACTTCACTTTTTACTGAGTTACTGCGTACTTATATACATCGAAGAGTCGATATTGTTTGTTTATAGAGGTAAAGTTGATAGAAAAGAAGTTATTACTTGAGAATATTCAGTTTAAAATATAAGTATTTTTTTGATCGTAAATTGTGCTATTGGTTAAATTGCCTCCGTGCCTTAGACATAAAGTACTTAACAAAAAATTCAATAACATATCCGGTAGTGAATCTCTGATGATCCTATCATTAATATAACTTCAGACAATACTTGAGCTGTGTCACTCGCACACACTAAGAACATTACTTTTGTCAATATAAAGATTTCGGTAAGCTTTATATTGACAAAACGTGAATTTTATATAAAACCGGCCAAGTAATGTTATTTTTGACATGCATTAACTTGGGGTTTGACATGCATTAGTTACGTGTTTATAGATAATTACGAGATTTGTGTCTTATAACCAAGTGAGGCACAAATTGGATAAACTGATCAAGTTATTTGGGAGAAATATATCTTCACGGTCATTTGCTAAAAAAATTGTCCTGGTCTTCCTGCTTGCAATAATTTGTTTACCTGAATTTATTTTATTGATGCAGTTTACCAAAAAAAATTTTCTTCATTTAATTATTAGTAATTATTAATTGCCATTATCTTATTTATTTTCATTTTGGAATATGTGGTTAAATGGAATATTTGGTTAAAAAGTTAGGCCTTTTTGCTCTAACTTTGAAGATTCATTTCTCGCGAAGCAGACGCTGTATCAGAAAATATTGCTGGACGTTTTCTATTTTTTAAAACAGCTTTACAGTAACACTCACCTTGTGAAAAAAAGATTTATCTTCGATTTCTATATACTATTTCGATTTCTATATCGGAAATACCTGAAGTTGAGATATTACAACTTTTGTTAAGAATGTTTTCTCAACAATTTCGATTCAAAGAAGATTCATGTAATAAAACTCGTTACACGTAATTTTTTTATAAAAGGCATAAAAATAAGACAATTATAATCAATATTTTGTCGTATCTTATCCCGTTCTCGAGAAGCAGAATTTAAA
Organism: Druceiella hillmani; assembly: GCA_039881145.1. Classification (NCBI taxonomy): domain Eukaryota; kingdom Metazoa; phylum Arthropoda; class Insecta; order Lepidoptera; family Hepialidae; genus Druceiella; species Druceiella hillmani. Next base: position 21,417,861 of record JAYKKI010000026.1, read on the forward strand.
GGTTAACGCAGGTGTTAAGCGTCCTCCAGTGCACGCAAACTGCGCACTGCGCGACATCATCCAAGTAATAACCCCTCATTTAGCTATTTATATAAAATGTTTATCGTAATAAATTAGATATTTTTTAAGAACGTTTAAATGCAATTGTAATTGAGAAAATAAAGCATGTCAAAAAATTTAATATAAAGTATTTTTCATTATTAATTAACATATTTATTAATTTAATATAAATTATTTCGTTATTGATTATTTACATCTTATATATCCGATTCCAATACAAAATTTTGCCATACCAATTAACCAACATCTGTATATATACGTCTTTTAGTATCAGTACCTCTAACCGCTCGACGTAAATAGCGTAACAGCGACACTCCAAAGAACTGCGCTTTCTATCTACGTTTAAATAGTTAAATTTATACTGTTTTTTACTTATGTATATCATTACAAATTTTATTTAAATAACCCTCACAATCTATTAAATTATAAAAAGGTTAAGTGGCAGAAATATTTCTTGCGACAAAAATTTATCTAGCAATATCTACTTAAATATAACAAGAGACATAATATTTATATAGATTAATATTTGCTGAAAAAGTTTTTGAATATTATAATATAACTCAGTTGCAAGACGTTCGTCAAAAATTATTTTTTAAAGCAGTTTTTTATTCGGCTCTGTGTGTTCACATAATAAAATTACCAGATACCTTATCATTTAACGACAAAATTTTGATTCATAATTTCTACAACGTCGAGTGAGTTCGGAGCAAGTGGTGTATTAATAGTATATTACAAAGGTAATAAACATTGGATAAATTCTATTTATAAAACAAATTGGCAAATATTATAAAAACTAAAATTTAAGCGAATTATTATTTACAGATAACAGAATCCTCAAACTATTTTGTTGGAAACATATAATCAAAAGTTTTAACATGTGTGATTCAAAGACTCACTTGAGACGAATTAATAATATCACTGAATGCAATGTTAGCTTAAAATTAATATGTGAATCGTGAATTATGGCGTCGAATCAATCACAGAACATAGAGTACAAAATGGATATCACGCACACTAACCCATTTTGAAAAATTGGTCGTAATTTTGAATGGACAACAGGAAACCGACTCACCAGGCGGCGCTTAGATAATTACCAACGCCAGAGCCGATGGCGCTGTCTAGAAAGAATTATTACCATAGATGACTGTGGTAGAAGTTGCTTTCGGAAGTATGGCCTCCTATAATCTTAAACAATTCTCAAATCTACGTAATATTTGGATATAAATTGGTAAGTTATGATTATATCTGATATGCAGTAAAAACCTATGTTATTAATCTGGCAACTCCGGATATTAGGCGACTAACATAAAAGGCCTAATTTATTTTACATAATTTATTATTTGTCGTTGAAATTAAAAATGTATACTGCAAGATACACTATTTATAATTAGCGAAATGGTTAGTGTTTGTCTGTATCCCAGTGATGAGAATCATTTGAATAAAGTGAAGATATTTGTCTATAAGCCATTAAGTATTCAATCAATTTGCAATTAGTTGTATCACTAGCTCTAATGTATTTTATTTATACTTAATGTTAAAGGTGCTACCTAGTCAGTATAATTCCTTGAGTATAAGTTAAAATCTCATCTAGACTATGAATAATTTTACTCTTGTATTAGACATTAAAATAATATAAATTACCTTAGATATTCCTTTATAGAAATAGCTGACTTCTGCTACTACTCCAACAAAACAAAAATTGCGTTACAATTTTTGTTATAAAAATAGTTATACAAGTGTAAATATCCACGTTAACGGAATTTAAAAATACTCTCGTATATTATTTGGTAATAAAAAAGAAACAAACAAAAAATTACTTTATAATTTATGGTTTTAAATATAGTTATACGTTATAGTTCACGGAATTTAAAAATACATTCTTATATTATTTGGTAATAAAGAATAATACTACAAACGAAACTTACCGAGTTTCACATTTTGGAAGCTACAAGAAGAAGAAACATGAAAGTCCTCTAATAGTTTTTTGAATGGAGTGACAGCCGGGTACCACGCACGCCATTATTAGAAACTATAATACAATCAAAATAACTTATTGGTACCTATGAAAATGCTTACAAAAAGCGGCATTAAAAATAAAAGTCCTCCCGAGAAAATATATATGAGAGGCCGCATATGAATTTTCAATATTTTTTTTGTGTAAAATAATACCATTCGTGTTTACAGACAGCCCGCGTAGTTGGATGCGTTAAACGCCTTATGCTGAGAAATCCAACATTAGCATTTCAAATATTCGACTTCCGGTTTCATATTTTATACCTTTAATCTACACGATGAATGATATCAGGTAAAATACGTGCTGTCTAAACTACATACATATGGCCTGTCATCATTATCACTGTCCTCACGTAATAATGCCTTTTTTTCGAAATTAAAAAATGTCAAGTATATTAGTCCTCTAGTCCTATCTTAAAACTGTATAAAACTTACAAGGAGCATGACATATAAAGTTTGCAAAGATCCAAAGAATTTAGTTGGCTGCCCATTCTATACGCCTGGAGGAGGATAAAACCTCAAAAGAATTTTTCAGGCCAAACCTGAGACGGGTTGACTGCCTCAAAAAATTTTAATGTCCTTACAACCAAGAACTGAAGAATTATTGCCAGAAAAAAAATAGTTCTTTGCAAACTGTTGGAGAAGGTTAAGGTCAACAATGGGCTGATGTGTCAATGAGGAAGAAGTGTATTTTAAAGTAATTTTAATTTTGAAATAGTCCCTACAAGTGTAAGTCATTAAAATTCCAGGTGTACTGAACATACTAGATATATGCTATATACGCTTTAAAGTAGCACACTAAGGACACTTATGTATTTTATGTTTTCGGTTATAGGGGTTGTTATATGGAACAACCAAATAATCATTAAACAAAATGGTAAGTTTTTTTACTCTTTGAAGTAATTTAAAGGAAGTCATTGAAAAAAAAAGCTGGAAGTTAACTGAAAGCTTGATTGAACTAACAGAATATGACCTACGAATGCCTAATAAAATAATACAAGCGACCCACTTGGGCCAAATCGCTGCGAATAAAAAGATGGGCTGCGGATACGCGTCAGAGCGACAAATTTCGATTTTAAAAAATGGCGGAAACACGTCGAGTCATCAAAATTTTGGAGATAATTAAAATAGTATTCATTTAAACGACTATGAGCAGGAAATTGATACGTTTCATGTAAACTAGACCATCAAATTAATATTGTTGGTGAGACGCCGAAAGTCCGGGACGTCCTTCTAGAAGCCATTTTTGGAAGGAGACTGATGGACATTCTTAAGATAAGCACTTGCAAATTCCTATTTTAATAACAATCTTAGACTCATGAACCAGAGCTCATAGGCAATACGACGTACAGCATAGTATTTATATTGCCTATCTGAATTGTACAAATTGAATAAACTAATGGAATATAAGGCGAGGTTTAGGAAATAAATCTATCAATACCCGAAGGGACCCACTGGTCATTTCGTATATTAATGAAGTTTTCTTATAGCTTGTCAAGATATTTCACTTGTTATTGTATTAATATACGCAAGAAAAAATGTGTGGGGAACTATTTGCTCGTTATTAGAGGAAAACACGTAGTTTTAGATTTTTCATAAAAATTATGTACGACATAGTGAGTTGTTGGTATAAGACATTGGTAGTACTGCCAATCTCTATCCTGCTGGTGAAAACCAATAGATTCGGAATTTTAATATAGCTATTCATTAAGATACTCTTACGAAGATACTATTTTACACTGAATCTAAAATTGAACGTAAAACTAAAACGTTTCCGCATGTCCTTCTGTCATTCAATTTGATCACTGTGATCGTGAATCATATCTGAACTCTTCTCCAATTTATTCCTTTCCATATAGAGGGTTAGACAAGGTACCGTGTGCATCGTATACATAATATATATATATATATATATATATATATATATATATATATATATATATATATCTAGTTTACATATTAGATGAGAAAGTGTCATATTGGTACAATATATGCAACAAGTAATATTTCCATTAGGATCTGTTCCATCTTCTTTTCTAATAATGTCAGTTTCTTTGGTTATTTTAATTACATTGTTAATTACATTACTTTTATTTGCCATCACTAGTTTATTATTTGATATAATTATTTCGTCACTAGCAAAATTCAGAATATATTTATTGTTTTCTTTATTGCTTGTTAATTTTTCAACACATTCTAAACCTCGTCATTCTTATTTGTTATAAATTGTTTATTTTATGGAAACGTAGCTCACAATGGAAACGGAACGGTTTTGGTTTAGCATTTTTAATACTTTCTAAGATTATGCACATGTGAATCTGACTATCTCTCAAAGCTGATTAAAATTAAAAGAGCCAAAAAATAATTTATTTTTTATTTATCTTATGGAGCATTATTTGAAAGGCTTGTTACGAGAAAAATCAAAATACATTTTTGTAATTTTAAATTGCATATTTAAAAAGATATACTAAAAAATACACAAAAAAATATTATTCCACCTCCCCTCTTATTTCCAAACTTTTGGAGATGACTAAAATAGTTTTTAATCATCTCCAAAAGTTTGGTATTAAACCAAAAATTATCAGATAAACACGACTGCTAAAATCTGACTAGAAGATTACAGAAAAACTATGTCGATTGTCCCGGATCCTGCAATTTATTAAATATGCACCATGTTTTCAAGCCTGTAAATAATATAGTAGGAAATATTGTAGGTTACCAAAATTAATATTTGTACAGAGTTTAATAAAATGTCATTTACTATTAAACGTTTATAAGTGTCTAAATGTGTACGGATTCATTGTAGTGAGAGTTGCACTCATACCGGACAGGTTTTTCTAATTTATTGACACCACGAAAATGTAAATTAGGTATATTATTTTGTTTTCGTTTTGCAAATTTTCCAGCTCTTCATCTCTCTCTCTGTAAGTTCTTAGTAAAATGGAATTACTAGTTTGAGCCAAGACAAGCTTCGGATTACAACCGAATAATATTTTTTACGGACAACTATCAATCGCTCTATGAAGTGAGCTATTCTTCTGCCAATAAACCAAGTTGAAACCTTCTGTAGGTTTCAACTTAGTTCATAAGTAGAAGGCAGACGGCCAAATTTCTACGGCAAATATCCGACAACCAAGTCCTCAGCACGTGCTCAACATTTTGCTTCTAAATACTTCCTTGGTATATACTTCTTTTGTAGTGAAAATGTCCTACCTATGCTAAATACTTTCTTGGTATTGAAAATGTCCTACACGCTCATTAATAATTATAGATTCTGACTACTGTCAATTCGAAGGATTTTTAAAGAGTCAAAGAGCAAAAACAAAATCAATAGCACGGTATCTACTTCTTAAGCACATTTACAAGTCAAAAAGAGCAGAATCACGAACTGGGTGAACCGGTCCTTTTAGTTTAAAATCCCTTCTTAAATGCCATCCGGAAGAAACTGAAAATCAGCAAGATCAATCGGTCCTCGCTAAAAAACAACCTTTGTGAAATTGGTTTTACAACTACCTTCTTGCTGGAGCAATTTTTTTCACGGCAGACTAGACCCAGCTCAGCCCAACCTAACAGCCCAGCCAAGCAGCTCAGTCTAAAAGCGCAGCCTAGTGCCAGACCTTGCAGCCCGATCACGCAGTCCAACCCACAGCCCAGCTTCGCAACTCTGTTTCCTAGTTCAGTCTCGCAGCCTCGGTTAGCCTAACAGCCCAGCCTAGTGGCTCAACCTCGAAGCCCAGCTTAACAGACCAGTATAGGTGTACAACCAAGCAGGTTGGACTGCGAAGCTTTGCTTCTTGCAGACCAGCTCAAAAAGCAAAGTTTCGCAGTCCAACCTCGCAGCCCAAACTCACAACGTATTGTCGCAACCCAGCGTCACACTATTCCCGCCATTCCACAAGGATCGATTCAGGGCCCCTTCTGGGACCCTTAGCAAATAGTGACCCGTAACTACAGTCAAATAGTGTCAACAATTTAGTACCTCTATTTTCTCTAGAACACCTTTGGCGAACGCTCTAAATGCCTCAAAGATCGGTCCATTCCCAACTAAGTTACGGTGACTAACGATACCACGTTTTAAAGCCCCGCGTGATTCTACTCTAATGTTCAGGCACGTGCTCTCTAACTAAACTCTGCGCGCTCACTACAGTGGAATCAAATAAGTGAAATAAACGGCATCTTCGCCAGCCTACCCTTGAAGAGAACTCTGATTTTCCCAGTCTCGCCTTCGCAACCCAGCTTCGCAACCCTGCCTAGCAACCCAGCTTAGCAGAACAGCCTAGAATACCAGCCAGGCAGTTCAGCTTAGCATCACAGCCCCCGCAGTCCAGCATCGCAGACCAGCCTCATAGTCCAGCTTCGAAACCCAGCCTCGAAGCCCAGGTTCACAGTTCAGCCTAGTAGCCCAGTCTATCAGATCGCATAGCAGGCCAGCCTAACCGCCTGCTTAGCAGTCCAACCTTGTAGCCAAACTAAGCAGCGCAGCTATGGCAGCTGAGCCTAGCAGCCCAACTTCCCAGCCAAGCCTCGCAACACAGCCTAGCAATCCAACCTAACAACCCCGTCTAATAACTTTGCCTAGTAACTCAGCCTAGCAGCTTAGCCTAGCAACTCAGCTTAGTAGCTCAGCCTAGCAGCCCAGCCTCACAGCTCAACCAAGCAAGCCAACCGATGTTATGCCCCTGGCTTGTGCCATATAATTAATAGTAGTAATTCAGTAATTAAAAACGTAACAGAAGTTAGTGAACACTGCTTAAACGGCACTCAATGTAGGGAGACGCCAGCTTATTTATTATGTATAAACCCTGACCATATCAAGTATTTCCACCAACATACTCTCGATTTCAATGATGAAATAAATTTTCATATGATTATTCAATTTTGCATCTTGCGTTTTGTTTTCGGTGACATGTATATGTTTTGTATCCCTTGACTTATGTGTGTTTAATGCCCAGTGTCTTGGTTTATGCTTTATGAGTGTCTTATGCCCTGCGCCGTGTCGTATCCCATGTCTTGGGCATCCCGTAGTTTGTAAGTGTGTCTTGAGTCCAGCATATTATGCCCCGTGCCTTATGAGTGTCTTGGTGTTCCGCATCCTGTGTCCCTCTTTTGTATCCTGCATTTTATGTAGTCAGTCTGAACCTTGTGTCCCACATCTTTTGTGTCTTGTGACTCATGTCTTCTGTATGTATTGTGTCCCGTGTTTCATGTAACTATCTTGCATTACCGTATTTTCGTATCTTGCCGTATTAACGTAACTTGAATTGCCGTATTTTCTGCGTCATATGTCCCGTTTATTATGTGTGTCCTTGGCCGCGTGTTGTATGCCGTATCTTGGGTGTGTTTTGTGCCCCGTATGATGTGTGCGTCTTGCGCCCCATATCTCGAGTGTGTCTTGTCAATATCGTACATTACACGTATCCTGTGTCTTGTGTTTATATATCCTGTATCTGTATCATCTTTATGTATATTATATCCTGTATCTTGAGTACCACATATTGTGTCCTGCATCTTATATTATCTCAACCTAGCAGCCTAGCCTAACAATCCAGTCAATAACCTAAACCTCGCAGCTCAGCCTTTTGGCACAACCTCGCAGGCGAGCCTAGCAACCTAGCCTCGAAGCTCAACCTAGCAGCCTAGCCTGCCCGAACCGGCGGACCTGATACAACCCGGTCCGACCTTATCTAATCTAACATAACCTAGCCTTAATTATCTGGAATTAAACGTCTAAATATTCTGGACTGATAGTGTATTTCTTTAATATTACCTAATGCCTACTTGCAATTAATCAAGAAACTAAATATTTTAGACCTTTGGTATGCAAACTGGTCTAGGGCGTGCTACTAAACTATCGGTCTATGCTTCAGAAAGGGTCTAGGCTTTTCATGAGATGCTGCCTTACGCTATAAGGCTACGATATATCATTTTGATGGTGCGCGGCAACTGGTGTGCATGCACTGCAGAATACTTGATGCTTGCATTATCATTGAAATAGTTTATCTGAAAAACGAAAAAAGATATGAAAGAAAAATTATAGATTCATCAATTATAGAATCATCTTATTTTGTTTTCAGAACTCGTAGAAGCCGCTTGCTGTGCCAATTTAACAACTCCTACTTACTAGCTTTGTCTACAATTTCGCTCGCATGGATTTTTTATTAATACCGCACCATTTATCAGGAAATATTAAGCCAATTTAATTAAAACAGGTATAATTTTGTTTATCGAGGTATCGATTTGTTTTTACTATATAGGTGTCATAAGCTAGCTTTTTAATAAAAATCAATATGGTGGTTCTGAGGTCAAAAAAGATACATACAATTTCGCGCACAGTTTAGAGTGAGATAGGTAATAAGTAAATAAACCTGTCATTCGATAACACTTTAATAATCGAGTCGAGATTTCTTTAATAATGAAAGGTTCAAAATTGAATAAAATGTCAAAAAAAATTATTAAAATTGAGAAAATTTTCTTTATTGAATGTTTCACTTACCACCTCTAAAATGTGTATAAAGGTAATATTGAATGTTAAGAAATGAGATTTATGCGAGTTAACATAATTTATTATTATACCAATTTCACATCTTTTAGTTGCTGAAAAAAATAGCTGTAATTAGCATATTGACGAACGAAAACGTGTGTAATTGTATAAGGGTTCCCATTTTCCCTTTTTGAAATGCGGAACCCAAAAAATTACAAACTAAAAGTCTATTAGTTCATTACATCTTGATGACTTATTTAAAGTTTATCGGCTTACATAGAGTCGATAGAAGCGATAGAAGTCGACTGTTACTATTAATATACATAAATGTCAACAGAAGAGACGTTTAAAAAGTGATATAAGAACAGTACAGATGGTTCATGTTCGACCAGCGCCAAGAATTCAGAAGACTGTTATGCAAACAACTCGTCTATGACTATTTTAAGTTTATTAGATTTATCAAAGATTTTCTCTCGCAGGTGAAGCTTCAGTAATCTAAACATATATATAGAAAAAGTATGTTACTACCATCCCTCCATTATTTTCTGTCAAGTCTTCAAAACGACGTGGAGACGTTTATAATCATAGCGAAGGGGGAAATTTGCGTATCTCGAACGTCTTTATCGAATTGCATCGCCCAATTTCTCGAGATGATCGACGTATATGGGAGCTATAATTATGTATTGACAGGCAACGACTCGTAATAGTATCCTGCAAACTAAAAAAGATATTTCCGCTGTAGGTGGTTTGAAAACGAGGAAGCCAGATGGTGCGCCTTTGTTATTGTAAAATATATACAATGTTTATGGATCAACAGACCACTAAGAATCTTCTTGTGATTCAGCTGGAAGAAAAGAATTCACAAATGTCTCTGACTCTGGCTCTTATTATAGTGACTCTGACTCGGACTATGAGTATCGGTTAGATTAGGTCAAATCCATTGAATCACCACCTTGTGATAGAAAATGGAAGAATGGTCGCCATCGATCGCTCCCATCGCTCCAACTCCAATTTCCCAAAACAAAACTCCGTATCCCGATGGTTTATCATCCATCTGATGCGGCGTCTTCGATCAACGTATTGTTAATGTTAACAGTTGCCGCGCTCACGCTATTCTCAAGGTTCTCATAAATACTGGAATATTGAATTATGAAATTATATTTTACCAAAACCCAATTTAAAAAAAAATTATTTTGTCGGTTTTTAGGTGTTTGATACATGAGATATGATGTGGAATTAAAGAAACTAAAGGATGAAGGTTTTTTGTCATAATGGGTGATTTCGACGGCATACATGGTGGAGGCAGTACATGTTAAGATTTGGCCATGCATGACAAGCAGATAGTTTGATAAATTGAATATTTGTGAAGTTAAAAAAGCATTTCCGCATCCGACATGGTCTTGGAAGATTTTTGGTTATACAGATTTGAACTTCATAAAACTCTTTCAAAATAATACCCTGTACTACATGAACGTCTGATTTACGATGGTTCAGAGAAAAAGATATTTCTCTGCTAAACTGACCTGTTACGCCTTTACACCTCGACTTAATTATACGTTTTAGTCATACAAAAGGTAAAACTCAAACACAATAACATCAAATGAAAGCCGATAAGATACTCTACAAAGAAAGTGAGAAGATATAACTGTTGACGATTACAAAAAGGGTATAAGTCGTATACACTGAAAGAGAGATGTCGTTATTAAAGCAAACCTAGACCATCAAAATAATAATAAAAACCCGTCAAATGCATATCGAAACATGCATACTGTTCCATAATTATTTACATCTCATGAAGTTATTGATGCGACTTAACAGAAATAATTTTAATTGAAATGTATCATTCAAAATTATTTTTTTTCAAATATTTTCAAATCTATCACTAAACAAACCACATTACTCAAAGTGATGTGATTTATTAAAAATACTTACCATTACATAATTTTTAAGACCAATGCAATGACATCCCACTGGATAGGGCGCGCAATAAATTATGCTTCATATTATATGAGATCCGTTTCGAAAAAAATCTACTTTATGAATAATGCACGTCGCTATAAAATTGAGGAAAATATAAGACGGACCAATTAACGGATATGACAAAGTTACCAATTAAGTATTATTTCACTAGATAACCCTAAAAAATTATTCAACGCCATGTGATGGTTTCGTTGAAACCGGTCTGCATATTGTTTTTTGACATATTTTTATATTAAAATGAATTTTAAAGTGTCCTAATATATAATTTCATCTATTTAAATTATTACAAAACCGTCACTAATAAAATAACGGCATTAGACATAGGAATACGCATTATTCACCGTTTGCATTTTAAAAACAAGCAAGCCTTTTCTAAATCCAACACCGAATCGATTAAAGCCAAATCGTTAGATTTCGTAATGTCACCGTCGTCACAGCGAATTAATTCAAGTTCGTTCATTGATCTTTCACAACCGGCGGCCGTCACTCTTGCCCATGTGGGTCAAGATTATGGAGAAATTGATTTCGTTAATGGCGAGATACTTTTTTAATTACATTTACATGGGTGGAATTAATATACGTACGTATTGTTTAGTAGCTTTTATCTCCACGTTCCTTCTCGGGACAGCGACTTATTATATACGAATATCATAAAGAGTTACTGCTGCATGCCATTACTTTTAGCAAACACGATATTCAATAAGTATGTATATCAAAGAATATCTGAGATTAAATAAAGAGCAAATCGTTTTTTTCCAGGTTTAATTAGATTTTTGCTCATGAGATCGTCCGCGTGAACTAGTTTTAACTATTGTTAGCGACAGGCAAACAACGAATTGTAATAGCGTTGGGATCGTGTGACGGCTGGCATTTTTCCCCAAAGTTTGATATTTGGATCGTATATCTAAATATTTGGATTTATTTCTTAAGCTCTAATAATAACAGTAAAAACAACACTTGTTTAGTTTTTTTCTTAAGTCATTCGAATACAAACAAAAATGCTAACAGTTTGGTTGTGGAACAAAAACTTTTTCCCAGTTTATTTACATTTCCTGGCATAATTTTTTTCCAAAAATTAGTTTACGAGCAAACTTTTACTTTTACCGATTTATTATATTTATAACAATGCGTAACGAAGTGTTTCTTACAAAATACGGTGCGTTGTAACGTTCATCTTATTCATATTAACACTCATATTTTATTTTATGTAAAATACTATTATCAATATTTATTATCAACACTCTGTCATTATTTTATTTTGCCATTTGTATATAGTTGTTTGTCAACAAAACCTAAAATTTCCAAAAAAAATTGTATTGAGAAGAAATAAGTTGCACATTTGTTTGCTTTTATTTTACAGGCGATTATCTGAGATATTGCTCATTACTTTGAGATAAAATTTGGTTACCGAAATTTGCGTATACTTTTCTGAGTAATACGGATAAACATGTATATACTTCAAAATAACATCGGAGGGAAACAAGACAGTGCATAAAATACTGCCGGACAAATAATATTTAGTTTGGTGTTTAAACCGATAAATAGATATACAATGGACACCCATTAATACAAAAATAATCTTGAACCTTTATTAAAGAGAATTAATTTATTTTTCGGAAACAATATATTTTTAATTTTCAATATTTTTTCAGTCATGATTACACTTAAAAGGTTCATTGTCACAAACAAGAAGAAACTTAAGATATACCAAATTAGCAGCATAATCGATTTTTCTACGAAATAATAGTGATATCATTAACTTTTCAAGGCCGACTAAAGTGCTAGTGGCGGCGCGTCGTATCTCGTTTTGATGACGCCGCGTTTTGTTCGATGTGAGTATACCATGTAATTCATAACTAGCATGTTATTGGGGACCTCGAGAAATAGCCAAGATACTAAATTGTTTTTATTATAATTGTCTTATCACACAAACCGGCTTGAAATCCCCACAAGCCGGTTTGCTGCACGAATTTAATAACATACTGAACAAATTATATACGGAGCAAACTTATAAATATTAAAAATACGTCCAAAAAAATATTCCTATGCCCTTTCTATCACTGATACAACAAACGTTTTTGTATTCGTCTTTTCTGTCATATTCATAAATAAAACTTTCAAATTTGTGTGACATTTGTTATAACTGTTAATTATAATATAGTTTGTGTTTTTAATTTCATATCACTTAACTAATTAAACAGTGAGCGAAGTAAACTGTAATTGGAAAAGACAGATCCGGAGAGTACGGTGAACGCGAAAACACGATCCATCCAAGTGAAAATATATTTTTACCCGACACATTTGTTACGTGGGATCGAACATTGTTATGTAAAAAATAAACTTTGCTTTGATTTGTAAGGAGTTTAACGGGAATTTTGCAGAATTACCCTCAAAAAATAGATGTAATTGTACTATTAGGCGGAAGAAGTTTCCAGTAAATTATTCCATTTATACCCCGTCAAATTTAAAAACCCTTTCGGCTCACTGGTAGCTATTGGCCTTTAAGCAAAAAATTGACATTGATCATCCACTGTTCACATCCTGTAATAATATACTTTAGCTAATAATTAGTACAATAAGAACTCAGTAGCTCCAAAGCACACGTCGGTCCTCTTTCGTAATTGAAGGGATATTAAATCCAAGCTCTGTCATATAGAATATTTCTATTGTTTTCTTAAAGGATGAAATTATTATTTCATTGCAGCCTAAGAGCATGAGAGTAGCAATAATGGATAACACGAACTTAACATGGTATTTGTATCAATAAAGCTTTTTAATTTTTCTAGATTTCATATAAAAAATAGCCCCGGCTAAGGATCATTAGAGAGACCAAAATTTCTTTCTTTGAATCTTTGGTACCAAAATTAAATATATTAGAGAAGATTGTACTTTCACCCATAATTGTGTACATATTGCTAAGTGCCGAAACTCTTTGCTGAAAAAATGATCGAACGCCTCGCTCTTTATATACCCCAAACAGAAATGTTCAAGAAATTTCTATAACATTCTAAAAATCAATGGGAAAAAACTTCGGTTTCATCAATTGTGAATCAAACATGTTATTAATTTTTTTTTCTTGTATACATTATTACTTCTTTGTAAATGATCTGAATTACGAAATTATCTGTTTTAATATAATAAAAGTTAATATTGGTATGTATAATCTTCAAATATTATTTATAGCTAGTGCAAAACTATTCAAATTGATGAAGTAGGAAAGATTTAAATTTATTTTTATTATTGTTCTAACCTGATAAATTGCAAGTTAGTTCTCAATTTCTATTACAGAAAAATACACATTTTCGCATGAAACGAAACTAAAAGGTAAAGATAATTATACGGAGAAAATATAAAATTTGTGATTATCGTATCTGTGTCCTACTTATCAATTGTCGAATAATTTCAGTGGCTAAATGTTTATTTATTAAAATTATTAATATATGTTTATAATTACTTGTGAATTAATGATATACGCGTGATTAAATGATAAATATCATTGGAGCTCGTCTGAATGCGAATCGTTATGCTGATATTTTATTTATATATTATCTTGTAATTCGTGAGAGGTCAATAAAGTATTCAGGTATATAATTCTGATTATAAAAATGATTATGAATAATAATTTTCTTGTCTAATTTCGTAACAACTACGTATAACTGTCATAACCTGCCTTGTAATTAATTTGGGTGCATACATTTTTTATCGATTATTTTTCCAGAACGAAGGAATATTCTATATACCTTAATCATTTCAATAAATATATTTTTATCAAATCGTATTATTTTTAGCACTATATTTTTTTCGTAAGTCTGTTACTATTTTCTCATTTTTTACTTTTTTGTGGCTTTTTTTAATTCATTATAATTTATTAATTCATTATAATTTATTTTCATATACAACAGTTAATTATCATGGAATATATTTAAAAGGACATTTTAATAAAAGCAATTTGAAATTTGATCGGTCACTTACAGAAGTTTTTACATTTTAATAAATTATTTGAAAAATAATATGTGTGAAATATTCTGTAATTAACGCTTGATCTAAAAAGTGAAATGAGGTATTTACCCCGTTGACTAAAATTAAATTTGATTATCAAACTGATAATTGTTTTCAAAAAAACATGTTCCGTTGTTCTCGTTATTGAGAATTCCCTTACACCTTTAATTCAAAGAGATATGACTTTATTCCATTATCTATATTTCCCTGCAATATGAACAAAAATTGTTTTCTATTACTCAATCATATACTGTTCTGCCTTATCATATCCTGTGTGACAAGAATATTATGAATGATTTTTACATTTCTTCTCTTTATTAATGGGTTAAATAACCTCGGCCGCCTGTCCTTCCTTATTTTCAAACTTACTACCTTAACCTATCCAAGGCTTAGAATGAAATATATGAGACTCTCTGAAAACACTCTCATATATTTCATTCTCAAACACGATCTTAGATTCCGTAACTATTCATATACTGAATAATAACCGTACGTTATGAGTATATTTTTAAATTTTGTAATACAAAATATTTTAATTTCGTCTATAAAATGAAGGATGATACGGTTACTTTCCCACTTCAATGTGATCAATGTTTACGTTTGAAATGAACCCGATAGATCTCTCCGTCAAATCTGAATGATTATTCACAAGTTACTTTAAAATATCTACTACCCTATCTATTGTTGCCTCCTCGCTTGGTTTTTCGTGGTATGTTATAAACTCCTCCCTCTATGGTATGTTATAAACAACATATTTTTAATTCAATGAATATTGGAAGCGATAACGTTAAGGAAGCTAAATCTCGAAGCGTATATAAAAACAACTTACCGAGACTCCTTATTTCCGGACATAATCCTAAAAATGCACATTGGGGATACATGATCCCTGTACAAACTTGACATCAGCGCGTGGAATTCTCCACCGACGCACAAATTTAACGATTGTCTTGAAATTACCTGTCACCTACAAGTACCTAATTATTGTTTTACACGGATTTTTCTAATATACTCATGTTTATTATAAAACATTATAATAAAGTAAACCTGTAATTAATACAATTTTTTGGGCTCTGTAGAAACCCTCACATTTTCTTCATGTCCATCCGTCCTCCATCACTTGCAACCTCACAGTTTCTACAGTTTTATACTTCTTATAAAGATCTCGGTAAATATCTAGCCAAACGTTATTATTTTTTCCCTGTACTTTCTGGTGAATACAAAGCGGCAGTAACTGTTGTTTTCGTGCTTTCTATCTAGTGGGATTATTATATCCATTATATAAATTAAATTTGTTTCCGTAATATTTAACAATTTTTATTTTTATGCTCTTTTTACGGAATATTAATTTTGGAAGATGATGTGCAATCCTTAAAAAAGATGTGCAAATCCCTTTAATTTTCAACTTCTTGAAATTAGCTTTATGAAAATAATGTTAGTGTACCTTTAATTAAAATTATTTCATTTAATATGTTTTCTTGATTTTGGTTAATCCTACTTTGTGCTATGTACTGTTCCTACACGCAATGGCTGGTTTTTTAATAAATAAAAATCAAAATCAAAAAAGCGAAACGAATATGGAATATGACAAAACATAAATCGATATCAAGGTAAAGTGTGTTGTTTCGTTTACTATAAATCACGCACACTACTCTGACTCCTAACTAATATTATTTTTTAGATATATGCAAGTTTTTAATTATTCTGACAGATAGGTTTACAGGAAGCATTTAAAAAAAAATAAAATGTCAACAAGTTACTCTTCTTAAAACATTAATTCGTGTTGCCAGTTCTGTCACACTACAAAGGAATTTCTATGTAAGTGAATTATGTATAGAAATATAACGAGAGTGAAACATCTATTGAAAAATAAATTATAAGAATTCCAAAACTATTTTCAGGATTATATTTTACAATACCCTCAAATATATGGCCTCCTCCCCCGCCCCATCTCCGAAACTCCAAAAGTCAAAATTATGAAAAAAACGTCCTTACAAAAATTTTGAGGAAAAAAATAACGATGATTCTAAATGTCATACTTTTTGAGATATTCACAATATTTTATAAAATATCTACTAGGTTATCTATTTATATATAAAATAATGTTATTGTTCGTAAAAAGTTCAAAATATTGTTACCTTAAATGTTTGTAAACGACTAAAATATGTGCACAATACCCTAAATGCGTGTACTACCCGTAGTTAATAGGTTTTATTTTATCTATTTTCATCACAAATTAAAATCTTGATGACTACACAGCAGAACCATTCTTATTTTAAATTACTTCATTAAAGTTTATTTTCGCACTTTTACTAAAAATAATTCGTGTTATGTATTATTCTTCTTTCATTGTTAATATCTATATTATTTATCGATACCTTTCATAATGCGTTGTCAGCTGGTTTTTTGGGGGTCAGCTATTAATGGAAAGTAGATGATTCTGGAAACGTTTGCTGTAAACTATTTATTCAACTTATTCTAGGACCAATTTCTGATTTTCACATGTACATAATTAATGTAATATATGCTATACATCGGTAAGATTAACTACTATAAGAGAAATTTCTTCCATTTAACCATAAATAAGGATTTCCCAAATTCAATTTTGAGACGAACTACGAAAATTGTGGTAATAATAAAAACAACAAAAATTTCTTAAGTAAAAAAAACAGTAGCTGCACTTGTTTGACATATCAGAATAAAAAAATAAAAAGAACGAGGCGCGAAGGAAAATTGAATTTGAACGGATGGACAATGGCGCTAGCATTGGAGGTAAGGAGCTAAGGAGCATTATTTTTTTAGATAAGCTTTGAAAATATACAGACAATGCAATTTTAATTGCTTTTTAATTGCTTTTTAATGAATAATAATAACATTTTTAATCCAACAGAGAAATGTATATTAATAAAACAATGAAGAATATTTAAGAATAAAGAGTACGTTTAGGATTTATGAAAGTAGAACCTCCATACGTTAATACGTAAATCTAGCACCGAAGTAAAAGAATTAGTTTGGATTGTTTAACATTTTATAAAGAGAAAAATACGAAAATATTTACGAGAAAAATACGAAAATACAATTGTGTTGGTTTATATGTAAATATATAGAAGATGAAAACTTGAAAAAGCCGCTACATTATTTATTAATTTATGAAGGAGCCAATTTAATTAAATGTTCATCCTCTAATCCATGTTTATTAGAGATTGGGTAAGAAAATACTGAAATTTTAGGATTTCTTGCTTCTAATAAATGATATCGATATCCAAAATTTCAAGCTCTTATGATCATTAGAACCAACAATGTAATAGCTACACGTAAGATTTTATTACTTTAATGAGACTGATATCAGCCGTCACCTGTTTCTATAAGCGTCAGCAAGCCATAGCTGGAATTATACGGGCGTTTTCGTATAAAAATGCATTCTTTAACACATATTATACCCAATGAAAACTTTATCCTTCATCTCCTACAAACAGAGGAATAATTACTTTCCTGTCCTGGAAAAAATTATATACTGTCAGTCAAGCACTTATTGAAATGCAGTGCGCGGCCAGCAGCTGTTGAGATTGAAGTGGATTTTCACGAAACCTTTAATTAGACTGAGCTATACCTTTAATAGTATCATGGCAATATATTATATTTAAATGTGTAGAAAGCTTTGTTTTCACGATAGATAAAATGCGAATTAAATATACATCAATAACAATTCGTAACGTAATAGGCACGAGTTATTATTGTCAAATACGCCATTGTTAATATACTTCTGTAACACTAACTGTTTAAATTCCGCACAAGATCCATTTCCAATTTAGTAGATTTTTATTGGTAATAAAATACACACACACAAACTCACACACACACACACACACACACACACACACACACACAAACTCACACACACACACACACACACACACACACACACACACACACACACACACACACACACATATACGCACACACAAGCGTAAAAAACCGACAATTTTTAAAATTTCATTAAAGTTGTGTTTTGCATAATTTTGAATTGAGCCTTTTCAGAGCTGGGAAAGACATATTTCTGTGGACCAGTGGAAGAATTATTAAAGATTTTGAAATCCTTGTAAACAGCTCTTTTAAAATGATATGTAAAATTTAAAAAAAACCGAATGCTTTTTGCCTTCTCCAAAATTCACGTATAAACATCTTTGGGTGATAACTATTGAGATATATGTGGATTAATATATTTTAAATTAACCTTTATAGTTAAATTTCAACTTTTAAGTTTCTGCGAAAAATATTTTCTGCGAAAACAGACGGACGGAAAAATGAATAATACATTTTTTTCCTTACGTGTAACTCATTTTTTTCTTTTGAAGTACAGAACCTCAGAAATTAAAGCTAATTGACTGACCAGCCACAAACTAATCACTGAACCAGTCTAGCTTCAACACGTGGCTATAGAATTATGAAAGTGACGGAAAATACATTATTTATACAAAGCAAGATAATTCTATGGAGTGAAACAAGTATATATATATATATATAAATATATATATATATATATATATATATATATATATATATATATATATATATGTATATCAGATTTCCGTTAGTCAATATAGATATGGAACTAGATAGTAAATTAATCCACCTTGCTACGAATCCACTGTGTATGAACAATATTTTACTGCTGGAAACAGTATTTTTCTTATTACTTTAACAAAAAAAGGAAATTCTTAGAAATGTTTCTTTGTATTTAATTTTTAAATACATTCACCGATTCTGTATCTTACAGAATTCTGAGCACGATGCTTATTACTTTTTACTTATGAATTTTTATAAGTCTATAATGGAAAAAAAATAATTCCTCTTTTTAGTCACAATATTCTATTTTCAGTTTACTTAATTATCTTCAATTCTAGGAATGTAATAAAACAAAGAGAGAAATTATATACCCTCGGTCAGTTAGCCGAGGGAGTTTCAATTTGGGCGTTTCCTTCCACGGTACATTAGTTACGGTCTAACTATATCGCTCACCATAATGGCTTGTTGCGTAATAAAAGGCGGAATCAATGTGACAAAGTTATGAATTAGACACTAGTGCCGGTAATTAATTTAACTCAACATTATCCAAAACCACTCGCACAACAGGAACTTATTTATATATTTTTTTTTATCTGTTTTTTTTTATTTTTCAACTAATAATTCCCGTGTCTTCATTCACGTGGATATTTAGAAAAAATTATTAAATTTACTGCAATGGTTAACGCGCGTAACACCTTCTGTTATGATAAATCCAAAAGTAAAGTTTTTCAAAACTTACCTTCTGTATTGAAATTTCGAATTGCCGTAGTTTTTACAGAACCAGTTTCTTTCAAACATAGCGTATTTATTACACCAGACCAAAAAATTGGTTGATTAAATAAAAAAACCAGAAATATAAGGTATAAATTTCCATGTTGACGAAGAGAAATTGGAAAGAGACACTAAATCTTAAGTAAAACAGAAGAACCAGCCAAAAAAAACCTAAGTGATCCTGATACACACAGAAAAACAAGAAAAGAGGCTAGGAATCCAGACCGAGGAGATACTACGAGAGTGAAAAACAACCAAAATATTAACAGGAAAATGCTAAATTCCCCTCCTATAATGGTATTTGGACTTAAAACGTTCAATGAAGTAAAATTCATTACTCAAAAGACAGCCACGAAAAGCTGTAAGTTCACCTCATACAGCAACAATGTATCAAAACTAAATATAAGCAAAATTGATGATTGGAGAACAATTACAGCCGCTTTAAATGCCTATAAAGGACAATGGCACTCCTAGGAAAAAGAAGCGTCAAGACCAGTTAAAGTAATTCTCAGAGAATTACTACCCTACTGTTATAAAACAGTAATTATCCAGGTTTTTCAGTAATTTTCTACATTAACTATAAATTCTGGAAGCAAAAAATATAATGATAATATAGACAATTAAAAAATAAAGTTAAACCAATGATTAAAACGAAGGGATTGCAGCTGTTTACGCTCACTTTCCATAATAATGAATCCATTAAAAATATTTACAATGCAGGAACCATAATGGGTTTAGTAATTTAGACAGAATCGTTACAAAAAATATACTACCTAATAACCTAATACTAACGTTGCCAACCTTTTGGACATACGCAAAAATATTGTATGAAAGACTTCTTATGCCTTAAGTGTGCAGGTAATTAACCTTTAACTGTATCCAGTAAGTGAAATTATTCCTAAAACATATGTGCAATATGCTAATTTCTGCAAAAATGTTTGTAAAAAGAATATAATGAAGACTCATAATGAAGACCCAAATAATAATCATAATGAAGAACATAATCTAACAGGTAGGTGAGTACAATGAGGGAAAGTGTTTTCCCTCATTCTCCAAAGACTTGAAGAGCGCGAGGAATCAATCAACAAGCTTAGGAGTGAAGTTGCTTAAAATAGAAACAAAAATAAAGAATTAAAAGCTACGTACTCATCTAAAAATAAATGGAAAGCACCGTAAAATAATAATATGGAATGCAAACGGCCTTCTACAATACATACCTGAACAGAAAAGAACTTGTATCCAAAGTAAAAATAAAGGACTACGCTATCATAATCCACATCCTAAAAATACAACTAGGGGAAGTTCGGCGGTGTTAGTAAGAAAATACATTTAACATCAACGTGAAATCTAATATAGAAACCGACAATCCCAAATAAATACAATAACAATCCAAGTCAAAAACAAAAAGCTAAAAGAATCTACCATTTACTGCCCATTTACAGGTTCCTTCTCCGTCAAGAAATTACAATGGAATCTTCAAGATGTTAGGCGACAACTTCATACTTGGGGTCGACGAATTTTAATACGAAGCAAACGTATTGGGGATCAAGATTGATAACAAAAAATGCAAGAAACTTTACTTTCTAGGAAAAAAATATAAATGTAATCGGACAAAAAAATTCCGGACCTAATCTATTGTTTTATCTATAAAGGGATATCGAGAAACTATATATTAATCGAGGTTAAGTTGATTTAACATCGGATCACACACCTGTTTTCTTATCTATCTCTGAGGAAATAATACAGTTAGAAAAGAAACCACAACTTTGCACTAATAAAAATGGTTGGGTTAAATTCAATGAAACTCTCAAGCAACTTGTCAATCTAGATCTCCCTATTGAAACATTAGGCCAAATAGATGAAGAGGTTAGCCAATTGATAAAGAATGTCCAATTGGCACAAAGATTAGCATACCTTCTATTCCAATCAAGGTCCTTTCTATCATTAAATACTCAACTGTTAAGGAAACTTATATTGATAAAAATTAAAGCTCGCAAGAAATGACCAACAACTTAATATCCGGACGATAAAGCAGTAATCAATCGGCTAGGTAACCTACTTAAGAAGTAATCAGAGACGCTAAAAACGAGTCTTTTAAAGAAACTATTACCAACTTACAGACGACAAAAGCACCGATTATTCCTTGTGTATATTTATCAAGAAATTAAAGAGACCTCCTGCATAAGATCCCTCTTTAAAATTTAATCAACAAGTGGACAGGTGTTCTTATGCAAAAGCAGACCTCTTCGCAGAATACTTAGCTGGGGTGTTTAACCTTTCCCGTAAAATGCAGTGGATAACAATGTAACGATTATCGAAAATAACGACGAGGTGAACGTACCATTCGTTACTTTAAAAGCCCTTAAAGAGTTGTACAAAGTACAAACTTCCATCTATGGATCTAGCTCTGAAAAAGTTATAAACGCCTGTTTTAAACAAGACATGTCCCAAAACTCTCGAAAACTGAAGACGTGATCATTAGACATGAAGTGAAATTGAAGAAGTGACGTCGTACCGACCAATATTGCTACTTCCTATTATGTCAAAGATCTTTGAGAAAGTACTGTTGAAAAGATTGAATACTATTATTAAGGAAAGGCAACTGCTTCCGAATCGCATATTTTGATTTAAAACTAAACACTCAACAATAGATCAAGTACACCGAACGTACATAAACAAGATTGAGAAGACGTTCGAAGACAAAAAGGTCTGCACGATAGTATTCCCGGATGTAGCACAGGCATTTAATAAAGTATTCCATGATATTTATTAAAGTTATTTAAAAATATTTATTTAATAAAGTATCCAATATAGACTTAATAGAGAATTGCCAAAAGAATACTATGAGATTCAAATCTTACTTATAGAATATGAACTTTAAAATCCACACCCACACCCACACCCACACCCACACCCACACCCACACCCACACCCACACCCACACCCACACCCACACCCACACCCACACCCACACCCACACCCACACCCACACCCACACCCACACACACACACACACACACACACACACACACACATATATCCACTACCGTCCCAGCATTACGCAAACACGTGAAATTTTATTTATTACGTTTGCGTTCGTGATTAATATATGTAACTTACTCCTCATCACCAGTTACTAAATATTTTAGCCACTTTTTTATTTATGACAAGTTTTAAATTTTCTTACGATAACAGAATAAGATGGGAACGATAAATAGGGCATGACGGGGTCCTGGAGGCATAATGGGAGACTTGTTAAATGATTTTTAGCGTAAAGTGCTTTAACACAAGCCCTAATTTCACAGGAACGTCGTTGATCCCTTTTATGAACATGATGTTTTTTGCGTATGTTTTTTGCGAAGTTCAGAGAACTGTGAAATATTTCATTTCGGATGCAATCTCAATTAATTTGAAGCAGCGTGTCATAAGTGGTGCTTAAAACTCTCATAAAAGCAACATCAGCAGGTTGTAATTAATGCGCGCAGTGAGCAGCAAAGCAAATTATTAAAACTCCATTTTGGCGTGCAAAATCAATGACTTCTATATTTTGCGTGTGACTTACATGACTGTCCAGAAACAGCAACAGCTGCTGAGTGAAGCTCTTACAAATTTGAGGAACTGTTTGAACCAAATAGTGAATATTTCAGTTGTCGTCCATCCTTTAGGATTACACGCTGAAGTTGTTTTTGGGGAAGCATGGTCTACTAGCAATTTGGCTTTCATATGCTTTCTTGGGAAAATTATGTGTGAAGCCATATATGTTCCAGGTGCATTGAAACAAATTCTACATTGACGGTTTGGTCTCCATTTGCGGAAAATAATGAACCTACTTGTTTTCTTCCCTTCAAAGGTTTTCAAAGCTCTTACTTTTCGAAAAACTAAAAATGCCAACATCATCACAGTTGTAGATTTTATCTGGAGGCAACTGGTGTTTGATATGGTGGTCAAACTTTCTAATTGCTACTCTGTTGAATCCCATTGCACGATGTAGCCTCTGGTTTACAAATGGATAAATCGGGATTATGATTTAAAATCCATTTAACCAATTAACACCTGACATCTTTTTGTTAATATTAAAATTATGCTTCCTCTTATTTTTTACTCAACTGGAATGCCAGCTGCATAAGATCGAGGGCTGTTAACCCAAAAAGTCGTTCTACCGTGTGCTTTACGTATTTTTAAAGCTCTTTTTCTTCCCTTTATGACAAAATATATTTTATAGGGCCCAGTGGCAAGCCAAGGGTAATCTCTACATCCTGTTTAATTTTCTTTATATAATGCCCCAAAGTGGTTTGTGGATACCGAATTCTAAAACTACCTTACTATATCCCGCTTTTTTTGTTCAAAACGTTGTCTATTGCTGTTTTTATTGCATGTTGTGACCAGGATCCTCTGTTTTTTTTATAGATTCTTACCATGTTTAACCTGAAAAGTAAAATAATTTTTGTTTTAATAATTTATGTTTGTAAACACCAATACCCCATTATTTTAGGTATGACCTGTGACCATCTAGCCCAAGTCACTTTGTTTTTATGAAATAAAATGTTTACAAAATATGTGTTACTACAGTGATTGCCAGTGTGTCTCATGATAGTAATTAAAATATAGAATGAATACACATAATACCATTAGATTAACTCTTTTCCTTCCCTGGTTTTTAAAACGTTAAACGCATGCACTCTTGCTGACTTGCATGGCAGCATTGTTCGAAACTGATTTCTTATTAGCTAATGTTTTGTCTGGCAGAAACTTTGAGTTTCTCATATGTGTGTGTAACCCCATCTTATCTCACTACACCATCATGTCCATTGTTACCCTAATAGTCAACTTGACAGTTTTTTGAAGAATTCTCGTAGAGGATCTAATTACCAAATAAAATTGGAGAAAGTTTATATATTAGAATCCAGCCTTTCTAAATTAGAAAATATTATACAAACGAGAATACAAAATACATAATTTTAACGTAACCGTTTTTGAATCAATTCTTATGTGAGAATCAAGTATAACTAGGTCAGAGCGCGGACGAGAGACGTGGAGTTAGATTGTGAGCGCAAGATATAGAGCAGCGAAAGGGACGGTCGAAACGTGCGCGCAGCGAGTTTGCATGTGGGGTTCGAGTATGACTTAGCTCGTTGGTTGAATATATTGTAAGCGTATTAGGATTATTCAATGCTCTATCTATAGTCTCCTGGGTTCAAGTAAATTACCGGTAAAAGTGGCTCGGGCTTATAAGACTCTTAATTCAAAAATACCTAAGTCAAATTTCATCGAGGCAATATTCTATTGTATCCATAAACATAAACAGTATTTTTCCGGTATAAAACGCTACCCTAATAGCACTTATCGTTTTATCTGTTTAGCTATTGACAACAATACTTTCAAAGAAAAACCATTACAGTGCAAGACAAAATTTGAACGTTATTGTTTTTTTGTGTAAAAAGCGAAAATACATCAGGTAGGTATAACCAATGAAGAGCGGTAATTAAATACCTATTTATAATTTTTTTTAAATATAGAGTAATAACTACTATTTCCACCGCATATGCGATTTATTTCATGTCTAATTTTCGATTTATTTCATGTCATGTTTTTAATTATGTTGGTATTATCCATATAAAGCAAGTTGGTATTATCCTCGAAGTGTTTCTTCCGTCGTGTAGTCCGCGGAGTTATGCACTGTTTTTTTTTTATTTACCACGTAGCTATTGTTCGCAACTTCATTCGGTCTATAGCCGAAGATACTAATCAAACAAAATTTCATTTTTGTAAACCTTCATATTCCGTCTTTAGTGCATCTTTTTGGTTCTTTATATTATAAAATTATAGTTATATTTGAATTTGCAGTTACTTTATTTTACAAAATAACGAATAACAAAATCAAAGGAAACGGTTCTAAAAAAGGCGAATTTATTTCAGATAAGAAATAATTTTTAGGAATTTAATGTTTTTTGTGTCCGTATTTTAGATAAAATGGTTACATGTATGGAATACATGTACGAGTACTAACACCGTATACTATTATGAACATATTATGCGCGCTTTTTAGCATACTTCTAGTTGAGCTAAGAAGTGGATACTTGATATTTGAATAGTATATGAATTTAGATAGCAAAAGAATATTGGGTAGTTTTTTACTTAATTAACACAAAATTAGAATAAGTGAAAATGTAAGTACTGTGTATACTTATATTTCGTCACTTCTCTAGATAAATTATATTATTAGTGCAGTCGTTAAATAAGATTAAAAAGTCGAAAGGACTAGACTCGAATCTTAGAATGATTTTGTCTCTTTGTTTACATTAAAGTAAAAAAAAATCATCAAAATTATGATCTTAAACCTGTCGAATTAAATAAATATATGCAATTTCTAAGGATCAGTTGCTTGTCCGTCAAAGTTCTTTTTCTCAGAAATGGCTTGAGATATCAAGTTGAAATTAATATCGTATAATGACGACTTATTAAAAAAATGTATAATATCTCGTATAACCTTAAACTGCTCTAAAAATAAAATCGAGTTTCTTGATTCAGGTAACACAAAGCGTGGACTTTAAAAGGCCACCCTTATTTTATCATTTTTATCTAAGCGTATTTTGTCTTTATTTTTAAAATAGTCTTACTCACGATCACCAAAACCTATAGGGTACAGTCGACAGTCATGACAGTCGACATAATGGCAGGTGTTATAGCATAAGTAAAAAAAATTTAAAAATCTATGGTTTCTAATTCCGTTTGTAATTGTTTTTTTTTATATGCACCTGTGAAAGATATTTACGTTCTATAAAATTAAACTTTTGTAAATAGTTTAATAGAAATACTGTGCATCATTAAATAATTATAAGTTTCTAAATGTATAAGGAATCCTCGTAGTGAGAGTTCTACTCACGCTTAACAGGTTTTTTTCTTTTCAATTATTCAATAAGTAGTTAAGTACGGACTACAGAAAAGTATTTTAGTTGGTATTATATACTAATAAAACACAAAAAAAAACATGTTCCGCAAAAAGGTGGAAGTCAGTGGAATCAATCATGAAAATGTGAACAAAGGTGGTGGATCCAAGGAACTGCAATTATTTTTTTATTTTCACCCCTTCATAAAAACAGTCGTAATAGTCACGTTGTGAAAGTAAAAATCTTCTAATTGCACGTTTCTCAGAGCTCCAGGTAGATAATCTCCTTTTCGGCTTATTCGTTATGAGGGTTTATATTACAGAGAACTTTTATCAAATTTCATTTTTAGAGATCATTAATACTAAACATTTTGCATTTTTCATGTCAATTCAATTTCAGGGACATAATTTCGAAAAATTCTTTTCAGTGAGCACCTGCATTATAAAAGGAAAAGACACTAATGCAGTGAGCATGAGACTTTGTTAACATTACAGTTAAATTATAGGGCTAACTGTAAGACATGTAATATGCTAGCATATGAGTGTGTTTACAGTATATATGTATATGTACTTAAAAATATGAGCAACAGATGTAGATAATTTAACCTCAGTTTTAGAATTAACATAAACTGGTTATACTGTTATCTGGTGGTTTGCTTACCTACATTAAAACATTAATAATGTCTGTACATTTACAAATGTTTCTATGGATTCAAAAATGTTTTAAAAATTAGAACACTTTCCAACAAAAGAAAATGCCAGTATATTAATTTAACTTCGACTTCTAATACCACATATCAAGAGCAATATTCGTTTTCTTTTTTACTTTAGTAATTAAATGGTCATGGAATAATCAGTACCGACACATATGACTAAGCAATAACTACGAACACGGGCCCTACCCCGACCCATATGGCACAAGGGGAATTGACCCCACGTAGAATAAGCGGATTTATTTTCGCCATAAATAGTCAATGCCGATACTACAGATATTGAAAAGTGCAAACCGTTCATACTTACACACGTGGAACATTCTACACAGTAAATAATTACAAAGTTGCAAGCTGTCAGACGACCTTTATAATAAATACAAATGCTCCAATAATGTAATTACTGTCCATTTATTTATATTAATGTATTTTTATGCTGTATATGCTGACCAAATTAATGCATGTGCTAAGAAGTCATTCAATATTAAGCAAGGAATTAAACAGGTAAGAAGAGAAAAGGAATTATGGGTTAAAAGCGATTGCGCAAGGGCAACCACAAAGTAATACAAAAGCTAATGTTATATAAACAATCAGTGCTAGAGCTCAAATAAGTCTTTATACATATGAATACGCCGATTTCTTCTCTAACAGGTTTCCCATTTTTTAAGAAAATTTAAGTAGACCAGTTTCATCTCAGAGACTCAAACTCCTTAAGAAATCCATGCAATCCAATAATATGCGAGTCTAAGTCCAAAGTTTCTGAATCTATAAAAAAATTATATATAAAATTGAGTTCACGAGCATTTTGATTATTTTTAAAAGTTAATATGGATATTCTAAACCATTTATATAATATTCGCGTTACGACACAACATATTTCTGCAGCACGGCTTAGGGACTGATAACTCCATATAACATACGCTAGCTTTTTCAGTTATATTATTTTCACTTGTAAATACTTGTATTTATAATTTACTTTTACTCGTATTTACCAATAAAACGTAAATATTATCTGGTATCGGTGATAATTACTGACTATATCAAGAACCGAATACTCGAATGCTAATTTCCGTGCTATCCGAATACTCGAATGCTAATTTCCGTGCGTAGTAAGAGTTGAGCAAAAATATTTATGTAAGCAATTTGGTCCATCGTTTTATCTTCTATAGTGCCCATTCGGAAATCCGTTTTTTTCACATATTTCCATGATATCAAATAGTAATCGATAATTTGGTTATTCATCAATTCGAAACTGTATAAAAAAATCCCAAAAACGATGTCTATTGACATCGACAATAACGCATTCCACGATCGTCTGAATAAATTAAATCATTTTCAATTTTTTTATATTTCTCGTATGTTCGACTTCAGAAAACTTTTAAGTTTCTGAGTAAAGATCGTAGTTCAAATGGATGTATATTAATTTTTCGTCGCCGTCATGTATCGGATTGATCACAAGGCATACGGCCTTTGACGGCGCAGCGCACCGCGGGGACCGGGATGCAAATCCCGGCCGCTCGTAAAGCGGTGCTAGACTAGTGTTCTGGTTGGCTATAAGACATTACTTTGGTGACAATAAGTCTGGCATATGTATCAATTAACTACATTAAAGTAAATAATGTATTATTAGAGCTGCAACGTATAGTATATTCCCCCATAAGTCGAATATGGAATATTGGGGGAAAAATAAAACATTCGACAAAATTATTTGGCCAGATTTGGCACCCACATGCATATTTGAAAATATTCCAAACATTGTTACATCAACCAATACTATGATAATGAAATTAAAAAATTTCCACTATATATTAGTCTAAGATATTATGCTTTGAAGCAAGTAGTAACGTAAATGCAAACTCGCACCCTGTTTGGATCAAAGGGAAGGTAATCTATGAGCCCAAAAAACTCGTACCTCTTTCTAGCATTACTGTGAAAATATAATAGCTGAAAAAAAATAAAAACTCGATGACGGCGTGGGATTATTATTTATTAATTATAATGATAGATGACATGAATAATACCATCACACACACCATTACCACTTGATATTTACTCCACACACGTACACATGAAAAATAAAAATCCATTTACTCAGTGAGCATTATATAGGTTTTTACAAAGTCTGGTAAGCTTCCAACGAAATATTTATCCCGGCCTGGAAGCAGTGTTTACTTGAAAAAACTGTTTTCGCAACTTGCAACTTATTTTCTGAAACTGACATCTGGCAAGGACTAAAAAATAGATTTCGTTCTAGTAAGGCAGAAAAACTAATATTTTTGCATTACAAACCACTCCTACTATACTTTTATTATAATATTAAATAAATATTTTAGAATGACAAAAATAATTTATTATGTCATTATATATAATAAAAACCATTGTTAATTTTCAAAATATTTGTAAGCCACTTGCGTGCTTCGAAATAGCATTTTAGGTAGTGCAATAAAAATAGATTTCTGCTATAAGTTCTCTAAAAATAAAATGTCTGCAAAGAAATTTCTACTTGATTGTATTTGGTTTTGGCCGAAAAAATGTCTCTTTGCCTATGTAGAAATGAAGCAGATTTTAAAAGAAGCAAAACAAAAATTGCTTACCACTATTCAAATATTTAAGTCTACCTCTTAAATTTTTGCTTGGGCTATGTTAATTGTCTCTGCGAAAAATAATTTTAAAAAATGGTGAATGATGACGAAGTAACGGAGTCTTTCATTCATGAAAATATCTCGACTATGACCATTAATAATTACTAATTGGTAACGTACAAACACAAATTAAATAATCAGTTTTTATGCTATCCTTTTCCACAATGGGCTTAAATCTTATGGCCTTAAATCAAATAATAAACTGTAAAATAAGTGTGGTTTAATTAAACGAATACTACTTTACTTTAATTAAGAATGATTTGTCGGAATTAGTAATTACCATTATTAATTATTCGATTATGAGAATCATACAGTTACTAATTTCATAATCCATTATCAAAATATCTCATTATAGATAATTCGATTATCGGAGTGCCTCAAAATCACTTACCGTAGAGCTAAGTTTAATTGCTTACACACATAAATCTACTAGAATAGTAAATAGAAAATTTATTTTTACATATAGATAATTAGTCTCATCCATAAAAATAAAAAAATTAACATTTCTGGAAATGCACCGATTTATAGTATCTACATATTCTATCATGGTTTGCAAAAATAAGTCGCGATAAAACACATTATTTACAGAAAGTATTTAAAAGAAAATAATGAGTAAACTCATAAAAATAAAATAGCCTATATATAAGGCATTTACGAAAATGAATGCAGTGAAATTGATATAAAAAGATATTTTACTTAGAGGAGAAAACTTTTTCTCCAGTTTTGAGCGAAATTCACAAACCATGTACTAAATTAATTTTATCAAGTTGAAAATGCATCCCACTTGATAAAATTTATTTATACGCATATTTATGTACGTGTAGATATCCGAACTCTCTATCAGTCACCTCACATACTAGGAGTTACTTATAAAGAAACGGTATCGATTGTTTTCCTCTGCTTTCATGTAAGAATTATGGTATATAGTTTAGCCAAAAAAATGAAGATGCAATTTTAAAATTTATAGGGCGTAAAAGGTCCTGTCATCATAAAACACATTAAAATTAGCAGAAGTACGAGAAAATTACTTTCTGCAAATAAAAGATAATACCATAGTTAAGGGAGTTCTTTTAGGAAAACGGAGTATCTGTGGAAAGTCTATGCTGAATTATTTCAATGGAATCAGATTTTTATGCTATTACTGTAAAATACTGAAGTTGAGTTTGAGATGGAAGACAAATCACCGTGAAATAAGCTTAAAAGGAAAAATTCGCCAAATATGGTATGATAATAATTGGACAAGCTTCCAATGGCAACCATGAATTTTGCGGAAGAAGGAAAGAAATTTGATAAATCTGTTTCAACATACTTTTTACATGTGTAACAAAAAAATATTTTTAGCATACTCCTACATAGTTTCGCCAGTTGTAAACCAATAGTTGTCCCGTATTGACCATAATAAAGATATTCGGCGTATTATTAGTCATTAATCGCTGGAATTCCAACATATATAAAAAGAAAACATAAATAAAATATCTACACATTATTTTCCATCGAAATGGAATCTACATGATACTGATACTGCGCTTCGCCGTCTCAGATGGACCCTGAAAATGGCGGCCTCCCTCTCTTTTAACATTAAAATAAAAATCATCTAAGGAAAATACGTCACATATCGCGATTTAGTAGTACCTGCTGATCCGAATCTGATTGTATGTTAATTCAATATTTCGATCTTCTGCTTTTTTTGTAATAAAAAACTTTAGTCTCAATCGTGACTGCGTGATTGTAGGGACGTCAGAAAATACTCTCATAAAATGTACATGCTTCTTGAAAAGAGTTTACTTAAATATTTTTAGCAGCTCTTAGAAAATTACGTGGTTCGGAAAACGCTTTCAGAAAATAATTTAGTTGCGGCTTACAAGGAAATTTTTTCATTTTTGATATTAATAATTTATCTAGCAGGTAAAACATTAACATTTCAATACAATTTTTATACATACATCAAGTATATTGTCCAACTACATTGCAGACAATTTAAAGTTCCTCTAGCAGTTTTATTTATTGAGACGATCGACCTATAGTTTTGCGTCAAGAATTGATTTAGCAGCAACGTGTGCGTATAATGCAAAGATGGCATGTCAATTTTTATTCTATTAAGCAGAAACATGACAGATAGACCAGACAAGTTGCTAACAGGAAAAACGCACAAAGTTCGATTGTGAAAGAAATTTTATATCAGACATCGAATATACAAGAAATACTTGTAACCTTTTAACAGAAAGAATCTTAACGCACTGAATACCACATAGAAACGGCTTGCTCACAAAATGTCGCGATGCGTTAAGCAATAGTCGTACTAATTATTTAATGTCATCCGGTCTGCAACAGCTCGTCACATGATTGCATATCTACTCGGAATGTGATACGAAGTAGACATATATACTTTTTGAATCGGACTATTCATACCACCATTAATTGTTTAAAGAGCGCAAGAAAGTGAAAAAAACGAGTGTGCTTTAGACCATACGACTGAAGTAAAACTTCAAATTCACAAAATATGAACTTTAAAATGAATTTACAATTGTATTCACTTTAAACGTAGAATATTTAATGTATTGAACAAAATAATAATTTATAAAATTGTTCAAGAACGAAATGAAATTACAAAATAATCAAAAAATCACCGTTCGCGTAACACTAGCAAACTTGCATATATATATATATATATATATATATATATATATATATATATATATATATATTTCATGCACTGGCTATGAGAGGAAGAGAGAAAGAAAATGTGCGCGCGCACTGCTCCCTCTTGCTCCTACAGTGTGATACAAACAATAGGTTTGCACCGTGTCTTAGATATACGAAACATAACTGGCTATCAGAGAAAGAGAGAAATAAAATGTGTGCTCGCACCTCTCTCTCTTGTCCCTACAGTAATATACGAAACGTAAAGGGAGATGATATAGGAAGCATAAACCTGATCCATAATTCCGTATTAGTAATAGAATTTTCATTAAGTGCATCTTTAATGTGCACAATACAGTTGCAGTGTATTTGACAAAGGCAATTATCATATACGATTGACAATTGCCAAACAAAGCCGTATTACAATTATTGACAACTGCCGGACAAAGACGTATCACAACCGCTTGTAAGCATATAATTATAAATATGCTTTCAAGAGGTCGTAATGTGATTGTGATATAAAATTACGTCGTAGGTATACAGGTGGCACATTTAAATTGATCCAAAGAAAAACTATCGATCCAAAGAAAAAGTATTTTTCGGAAAATATTCTATCTTTCTATCTTGGTCACAAAAATAAACCCATGTGAGAACTGTTAATGCTTTAAAATAACATTTGAAGTGGATGCAATATTGACATGTAGCCACCCTTGTAATGGAACTCGCTTGTGCTTATGACTTGCATAAACCAGTTTTTTAAATATTTTATACAATTTTTTCTATTTTCACAAGTGTTTTTTATTTCCAAAAAAATTAAAAAATGTACTATCTTATACCGTAAAACTACCTTAATTTAAAACAATTTTAAGGAAAAAAATCATAATTGCGAAACTATTACAACACCTTGACAATTGACATGAAACATGAAATCACCAAAAAACGAACAATTTTTCAATACAAAAAAAATAATTTTGAACAAATCTAGCTATACTCTAATTATTTCTATTAAAATATTATTATATAGTCTTACTGATACCTTTATAAAATCATTTTGTAACTATCAAATTCTATAAAAATATATACTATTTTGTTCTGAAACTATGAAGGAAAAAAGAGACAACAAAATTAAAAAATGTCGATTACTGTATCTTTATTAAATTATCAAATATTCTTCTTTGCGCTGAAATATCTAGTCCATATCTTCGTGTAAATATTCCTTTTAATACTGTTATATAGTCGTTAATACCACTTAATTTTTTTACCGCAAGTTGTGTTCTGGGAAGCTTTCTTTATTTGTCAAAAGCTAAAGGCACATACGTTTCCTTGATAATTCCGTTAATTATTCATCGAATTATTTTATCCGGAACTTTACCCCAAATGAAATAATCAATCGAAGTCAGATACTGTGTTTATAGAAGTCAAACGGCATCCGCACTCGCTAAGCAATGTGACAAGTAACACCCTAATTCTGCAGTTACAAAAACCGTATAAAGCTTACTTTATTTATCAAAAATAACAGGTAAATATCTACATTCAGGTGATGTAGTTAATTCAAACGATACGAATTTCGTAATTTCACTCCATAAATTAACGTTCGTAGTTATCGTGTAGCGTAAATTAACCTATAAGTAAATGAGCAGTGTTCTTGAAAATCTTATGATATCACTAAATGTGGATTGATAACAGAATAATAATTTGTGTTGTGTGTATTAAATAATCCAAAACCTCTTTAAACCGCTCTCATCACTCTACACACCTATAAAAATAATGAATTTTCTCGAATTCATTACAGCATCTCTCCACAAAATTGGATCCTTCTTGGACAACCTTTTTTTTAACACTGGCGCTCGTTGACAAGTTATATGGATACTGTTCGTTGGCGTGAATATTTTTTTATGTGGAATGGATCTTGGGATTCATGTCTTTCGAGTCGTCTTAAACTTATTGTCAAATCATACACTCTAATACGTCTCACTATTTAAATCGTCTCATCCAGGTTCTCGACCACGCAAACCAGAAACATTCCTTCGTGGTAAAATTAATATAATCCTATAAAATTAAATATCTATTTTCAATAAATTGTTAAGAAATATTTCTATGATAAATTGTTTTATAAAAATGAAATCATAAAATAAGATTATTGTAATACTCTATTATTAAGAATTTGAATGTTTATTTTTTTGATTTTAAATTCATTCAAATAAAAATATTTCAATATAAAAAAATTAAATGTTTCACATCTGAGAGGCGTCCCATGACGGCTCACAATTTTGTTAGTGAATAGTCATGACGGCTCACAATTTTGTTAGTGAATAGTCATGACGGCTCACAATTTTATTAGTTCCTATCGAATATTTTTCTTTGGATCACTATAAATTGATCAATTTCTATAAAAGTAGGCCATATAAAGTAGGAAGTGCTTGTCAGAACACACAAAACAGATTTTAAGTAAAAGTTCTAATCAAATGTCAGCACTTATGACTTATGCTAATAACTTACATTCACCAGTCTAACTTTTCATGCAATTCATAAGCATAATTTTATAATTTTTTTTCAAATCCATGGTTGGAGAATTAGACGGGGACACACATCTTAAATAACTTTATAACTTCGCGAAATATAAAGTTGGAAAAGTGAAAAAAATGAAACCTTTATTTCGTTTTAGAAGACCTGTCCAACGATATCTCTCGACCCGGTTGCATGCAGAAAAAAGAAGGACGCTGCATAAATTAATCTGAAAATTGACTAAAACACTACACAAACGAAAACACTAATGAGTAGCTATCTTCTTTTGAGTTCAAAAAGTACTTGCTTAAAGTTTTATAAAAATGTTATAGATTCTATCGATATTTATGTTTTTTCTAGATTTTCAAACTTGAGTATCTTCATACTTTTTGCGAAAAGTCGCCAATTATAAATTATCAATTATAGATTAAATGGAAAACAAAATTTAAGTGGATTTAAAGTATTTATGTACCAATGAAGAAATAAATATGGTTTTCACGAAGTTTTGTATAGTACCTGATTTTTGCTAAATACATATGACTAAGAATAGATATTTACAATATCATTAAGAATATGATGAAATGGAAATACACGAAGCGGATTAAAAATCTAATTGCTGTTCAATACCTTAATGCTATACTGAAATGACGTGGCAAAACCTACACACCTACTACAAAGCGATACTGTCAACAACGGCAATTAAAATAAAATTTCCATAACATTGGAAAAAAAATTTCACTACAATAAAACAATATACACTATCAAAAATGCTGAACCGTTTAATATTAAACCGAATAAATAATTTTAAAATAAATAGTAATTAATAGCTATGACCCTATTCATAGCTTTCTTTGCATTGAGACTAGAGGGGAACGTCAGCGTCCATGACAGCATAGCATATTTAGGAGTTACTTGATGCTGTAGCGACATTGTTAAGGTGTCACTACAACAAAAATGTGGTACATACGATGCTAAATTATTTTGAATTATTGTCCATGTATACGGGCATACTCCATTTCCGATGTTTTTGAAAGCCAGGAAATAAAAATATTTCACGATCGTAGCCACTTACATATGCTTTTACGAAGACAAGCAGCGACAAGGGAAACCCAAGAAGAGCAAGGCGACTATTGATTATAAGGAAATTCACTACAGACATACAGCATGCTAGTGAAGAAAATAATATAGTTGTGGACACAATATTACGTGTTGAAACTATCATTCGTTCTAATTTAATTGATTATTCAGATCTCTCTCAACCTCAAGAAACCCAGAACTAATTAATGATAACAAGATACAGAAAAAGGCGAAAACATTAACGAGTATTCAGTATCAACATGCAATGTCATACGGCATCGGATTTAGAACGGTTTCCAGCAACAACAATTTTAGCATATACATATTGACACACTAGGTCGCTAACCTTCCTCGCTAAAAGATTTAGGTATTGTGTTACAACTATAGATCGCTACTTGGGTTATTCTAAGGCTTCACTTTTGGGGAAATGTGTGCCAAAACATTATTAAAAATAATGTTTAAATATGCATTGCTAGTTTTTTGTCCTGTAAAGCTAACTACCGACCAGGGTAGACAATTTGAGAGTACTTAACTTAATTGAATTTATTGAATTTAATTTAATAAATTATTGAGGAAAGATGGAATCGCCACTGAAAGTCGCACTCATGACTAGTTCAAATACTAGTGACGTGCGGGTTGATGAATCACCAACAGCGTTGTTACGTATACATGCAGTAATCACAAAGGACACAAATTTTAACGGAGCGGATTTGACGAACGGATGTACATTTCGTTGACTTAGTGATTTTTGTGATCTCACCCCCAATCTGAACATGACTCTTATGAATTCATAGAGAAATTAAAATATAAATTCAATGAGTTAAAACCTGAACCTATAACAAAATGTTCTTCTCGTACATTCGTCGTGTTTGTTCATCCGAATTTAAAAACATTTGAGCAAGTTGCGCTAAGTAGTTCCATGCAATCACCTTACGACGGCCCACACTGCATCTCAGAGAAGTTAAGTACATGTTCGAAAAGCGCACATGACGATAGATCATTTAAAACCAGCATACATATTAAATATATAAAAAGTTGCTTTCTAAGCACTGAATTTGTTAACTTCTGTACATATTTAGGACTACGATAAAAATTTCTTTAGTATATATTATCGTAGCATACATTTCATTGTTAAACGTGAGTAGTCCAAAAAATATATTAATAATGATCAGCAACCGATTACAAAAGATTATACTTTAATAATTATATTAGGCAATTACTTTTCGTATTTTTTTTTACAAAAGAAGACAAATATCCCTATAACCAACCATTAATATTGTTTATTAACAAAAAATGCTGACGCATTTTTCAATTTGAAGCGTCAGTTTCGTTCAATTTTTCTAACTGCATTTGTCTATCAATTATCAAGATTGTTACTCGTATATAAGTTAAGCATAACCTAATCAGTAGTTAACTTATCATAATTTATAAATAATAACCATAAATTGAAGTTTTGATTTATCATGAATTATTCATATGTAACCTTACACCGAAATGCTTTTGATGGCCCAAAACACCAAGAAACCGTGACTAAATGTACATAATAACCCACCCCAGTGCGTCAACTTTGCGTTTAGAATACAATCTACGAATCGGCAGTAAATCACAACGGTTGTACTGTGTTCGTGCGCTGTGCTTTTTTTTAATTACTTAACGTGACTGTAGTTGGTTACGAAAAACACAATCGCAATTTCCATAAATAAATAGTTCATAAAGGACTAATTCACTCAAATGCTCTTGTCTAACAATTTTTTGGTGAATAACAAATTCACCAAACCTCACATAACGTAACTACTGAATGTTCAACCGTAAAAAGGCCATTAAAATTCTATAATCCATCTTGTACAAAGAATATTGCATTTTTTCCAGTTCTCACATTCTACTATGGTTGTTACAGGTTATTTTTTATCATTTTTATAAGGTTACAAAGTTAAGATTCTTTCAGAGATAATTTCGCCTTGTTTTAATTTTTATACATTTTTTATAATAAAAACTACTTCATACATACCTTTTTAAAAAATGTTGTGTCTCAAAACAAAAAAATATCAAACTCATCATTTACACGTACGGTGAAATTGAGGTAGGTTTCCAAAAATATTTCCCTAATTTTTTGCTAATTGATGACCCCATCTGAAGCTCCTACTTGCAAAATTTCATGCAAATATCTGTTTACATATAAATAATGAATAATTCGGTTTTAAAAACGGTGACGACAGACGAACGCCCGTCTCTGCCAGAACGCACGAATACGATATAAAAATACATCTGCATCAAACAGAAGTATAAAAGAAATTTGAGAAAGATCTTGATTGACAAGTTACTTCTTAAATAACGATATAATCCATTTCATTAATATTTACTTAATATTTGACATATACTGTAAATGAGTTATTATATGGCAATGTGGAAACTGAAGAAAGTTCTAGATCGAAATAGTCGCTCGTGTTTAGTATGAGGAATAGCTTCGACTAAGACAAGTAACAATGTTAACAATTACACGTATCTCCGCTTATTTGAGACGAAAAGTTAATTTTGAAATATAGACATATTTTCCTTGCGAAAATGCTAGATAAATCCATCAGCAATTTGCTTTAGTGCTGGTAGTTTCTAAAAAATTTTGGAAAATTGTTTATAAAACCGCATCCATAAAAGTATATATTTAAAACAGGTTGATATTATAGTAAATAATTAAGTAAACATTTCAATGAAATATGAATAACTGACACACAATTCAATTAAATATGAATGACTAATACACAACTTAATAATAAATCCTAAATTAAAATTAGTTATAGTCAACAAACTTAACGCCCTTTAAAATTCAGTAATGGCCACATAGAACCAATAAGGCACCGTTCATTACATTGCAACATATACAATACTCATAATTCGCTAACAATTCATTTCACGAAATAATCTCTTGCTACAATCGCGAAATAATGTAATAACTTAAATAGTAACAATGAAATAATATCGGATGTTAAACACGATCGAGTTTTAGTAAGAAAGGTATTAGTGGCAAGTACTTTTTTAACTACACACTAACACATTTTAAGAAAATAGGTACCTCCGAATAATCAAAGGCGTTAAATGATGTTATTTCAATGTCAAATTATGTTATCAATATTATGAATATTGTTTACGTATCGTTTAAAATTTAGTTTATAATAAACCTTCTTAAAAGTTCAAAGTTTAAATGCAAACTAAATGAAAATTAAAGTTATAGGTAAGTTATCGGCGGTGATAATTACACGAACCATACCAATCCACCATATGTTTATCACCCCTTTAAGTCAAGATTTATTTGATATACCAAATTACAACATCGCATTTTCACTTTTACTAATATAGCTTTTATATTTCTTCATCCTCATATAAACCCATAAAAATTACTAATCTTGGCATTGACTGACTCACTCATCATCAAATCTCTTTGTCCTATTTCTAGATAACTTCGAAACTCGAATTTAGCACATAGCTAGATTTATACATGAATGAATAAAATGTACAGATTGATTCTTTAGGAAAGTTATTAGTGTATTTAAGTATTAAATATATTGTATGAAATTATATACATATATGTATATATATATATATATATATATATATATATATATATATATATATGTGTGTGTGTGTGTGTGTGTGTGTATACATATATATATATATATGTGTGTGTGTGTGT
This sequence comes from Druceiella hillmani, assembly GCA_039881145.1. Taxonomy (NCBI): domain Eukaryota; kingdom Metazoa; phylum Arthropoda; class Insecta; order Lepidoptera; family Hepialidae; genus Druceiella; species Druceiella hillmani. The sequence continues at coordinate 21,457,873 of JAYKKI010000026.1, forward strand.
GTGTGTGTGTGTGTGTATGTATATGTATATACGCTAGATACAATTTATGTCTTGCTCGTTATACAATTTTAACTAGTAAATGCTACCTGTATTGAATATATTTGGCTTTAATTTTGTAGAAATTCGTTATTCACAATTAAATGATACTACGTAATGTAGTAATATTTCTACTTTCTTTAATTTCTTTACCTTGACCTAGGTTTCGTTGTATTACAACATCTTCAGGTGGGATATTAGCAAAGAATGACTCTTAGGAACATCCAACAGCATTTATATGTTTCAAACACAATAGCGGAAGCGGGGTCTGTGTGGGTTTTCCCACTGTTTGTGTTAGTGAGTTTATTGTAAGGAAGTGGTGTAAGTTTTATTATATTTCCGAGAGTTATACGATATACCAGTATTTTAGTGAGGATAATAAGTTCAATTGTTGTTATTCTATGAGGTTGTACAATGCAAATGTTCCGGTGTATGTAATAAAATTAACTGGAAGTTATTATCGGTAAATATCTCCGCTTTTATTTATTCATATAATTATTTCTTTATTTATTTATATATTTATTTATTTATTTGTTTCAATTTTTATATACTTATATTTATATGTGTATGTGGGCTGAAACAATTTGAAAAGTACTGTAGTATCAATGTTGTATTATTGTTGTATATAATTATATTATGTTTAGAAGTCTTGTAGAAGTTTAGAAGTCTTGAAGAATTGTATTATGTTTAGAATAAGAATATCCCACCTGAAAATGTTGTAATACAACGAAACCTAGGTCGTGGTAAAGAAATTAAAGAAAGTAGAAATAATACTACATCACGTAGTTTCATTTAATTTTGAGAAATGCTACCTGCAAAATTCTACCATTCCATGCAAGTAACTAAAATTTTTAAAGAAATAATACAGCATTAGCAGGTTCGAGTGACTGCTACTCTTACTCAATAGATACCAATATTTCTATTTTAAGTCGCGTAACGTTTTATTCCCTTAAAAACTATGTAAAATTTACACACATCACCACTATGGATTCGTATGTTATAAATAATTTCCAAATATACATATAAATAATTTCGAATAATACTTATGTCATAAATAATTTCAAATGATACATATGTTATAAATAATTTCGACGATTTTGGTTTCAAGGAATATTGATTTTGCTTAGCGTTTTTAAAGCATTTTCATGAACTAGAAAACGTAAAATTTTGGTATTAAAGGTCATATTTCGTAATTTGTTACTTCACAAAAAAGTCGTGAAATTCCATCAAACATTTAAATTTGAGAAATACCTCAAATTCTCTTTAGATATCGAGATAACTTACAATTACAAATAATTTCTTTACGTCAAATAAGAATAAAATTTTAATTTTTAAATTTTTCCGCGTAAACATTTTCAAATACGTGGTTAATGTAACCTTTTGTATTGAAACTTCGTAAGTTTTTGTCAGTGCGACGTATCTTTTTACTTACTTTTATAAACTTGCAGAGACCAAGTTTAAAAGATATGTTAATTACTTTATAATAATGTAGTTTTACATAATAGAACTACAGGTTCTACTTTTCTCGGAAAAATTTCCCCATTTTTCATATTTATGCTTTGATAAGCTATTTAATGCACGAAAAACTCGATCGTAGTCTTTACCTTCTTTCTATTCAGAATAGCTTTTTTAAAAATTGTATAATGTCAAGGTTAAACAATTGAAGAATCGAAAATGTTTATGAAAAAAAGAGCCTATAAGTCTCTTTTTGTAATCATTTCATAAAAATAAGCATCCATATTTTATTGCTTTTGTCAATCCGTTTCATGCTACTTGTCCGTAATTTATAGGCTTTAGTAACTCTAGTCGATTTCTGTTCATAAATCACTTCGCAATAGATTCGAAAGAAGTTTGGCTTATTTATTATTTTCATTGATATAATCTGATATGATTAAGCGAAAAAACAAGTTGTACAAAGACCTCCTACTAATAATGCTAACAGTACTATAATGAACGTATTGATATGAAGATTACATTTGATTGACTTTATGTAATTTGGTAATGAAATTCTTCAATAAATATAAAACCAGTATCACAAAACTAATTAACAAATTCCTTACACAACTTCCTTCCAAATTGTACTTTGAGAGATAGAATTCATGAAATTGAAATCAAACGATTTCCAGACCCGTGGCTGCAAGTGTTACTCCTTGAAATGACGTATATGGCTCAAATAACAGGAAGTCGGGAAAATACTCTCTCACAAACCCAATGTATCTATTACTCGCGTTCACGTTACACATTACGCTCGCGAACGGATGCTCATAGTTGTTACGTAACACCGGCAACGCACCGACTTGAGCAAGTCTCACTGGTTTGTCAGCTGCACCTGGTCGGTAGGTAATACGGTTATGTCACTGCACGTTGTCTATATGCGTTCATTTAAAGTAAATAATGTCAATGGGACGTTATTTATTCTACATTGTTTCATGCAGTATACATTCAGCTAACCATTCTACAAATTAATCACATTAGGGTCGATGGATGCTAATCGTAGTAGGCGGATGTGTACACTCATAACTCGTGGGTATAATTTCGAATCTCTCCAGTGTCAGAAATTTCTTGTTGTCATGAAAATTCTGTTGTAAAAAAATGTGTGAGCACACTATGCCTCGCACATTATATCTTATAAAGAAGCCAAGGTTAAACATTAATCTAGCGCCCTGAACATTTGTTAACTTCTGTGATGGTATAATAAAAATACAAGAGTTATTAACGTATATGTATTTTAGGGTCGCATTCTTAGACGGTTAAAAGAAATCCTTATGGTGAACCTTCGTTGTCTGTCCATATGCCAAGGCTATTTTTTTTCGAAAATGGACTATCGATTTAAAATTTCGCACAGTTTTAGAATTAGCTTGTCTGCCTCTGTTTCAGAAACGGAAAGAATTTGGAATGTATTTTTATTTTTAATCATACTTTGATTAAAAATAAAAATGTTATGAAAGGCTACATTTATTACACGTTAAAATTATATTTTCTTTTAATTTTAATCCGCATAGTTTTTGACTTGTAATCAAAACTAAGTTCCAAAAATGTATAGTTTTCAATAAAAATTCCCTGATACGACTGTAAAACTTTCTACATAACAACATAGAGACCTTGTTTTTTTTTACTTTACTGTAAATTTACTACGATTAAGTACCTAGTGAAAAACTTAATACGACATTTATATTTTACTAAACATATTCCCCTCTTTCCTCTCCTCTAATTGGAATTAACGTATATGCTTTACGAATAAAAGCAATCATTTCCATTCTAATTTAGCGTCCAAGACGACATGTCTTAAACAGTCAGGGACTATAAATAGCAGCGAAAACTCTCAAATTACAATGAAGCTGACAATATGGTCTAACATCATTATAAAAAAATACATATGAAAAAATTACATAATATTTTTTATCAGCAAAATAAATAGATTCGAAAAGTACTTTATAAACTAAACAAAAGGCCCTGAAAAACGCACATCTAGACTTGCATTGTTCTATTTAACCATGTTGATTATATTATTTAAGCGTCTGTTTTGGAATTAATAACCTTTTTTTTAACCCAAATGTTGTATCAGGACGCAAGTGCATCTTTTGTTTGCCTTCATATAAGCATATCATTAACGAAGGTATCCTGGTTAACATTTTTAATTTTGAAGAACAGTAAAACCTTTATGGTAGACATAAATTTTCATCGCGATGGTTGAATTTAGACAATGATAAAAACTAGAAGCAGTCGATCAGCCAAAATCATCATATGCCATTAGTACCCATTACAGCTTCATTGAGGACAATTAGGAAAGGTTTAAGTTTGCAACCGATAATAGAAAATCTTATAATCATGTGTAAGGTAACTATCAAAACTCACCAAAAACCCATTATTTTTGCATAGCAACAGTGGCCATAAGACATACACGATAAAACATAGATCTCAACCTTTCCACCCTGTAGCATAAGTTTTAGTAACCATAATGTGTAAATAAGAAATAAATTACAAGATGATCATCATATTAATTACAGACGTTAAATAATTGAATTATTTAATCGAAATAATTTTTGTGTTTTAAATATAACTACAAAATTTTTGTGTTTTAAATATAACTTTAAAACACAAAAATCCGACAAAGACAAAATACGAAACAAATTTTAAGGACTTTTGCATCCAATCGATTGTATAGGCACCTTAAAATTAAAAACAATGAAAAGGAAAAGTTTTCTGTTATTAATTGCCTTCGACTAGGGTAAAAATCAGTTTTATTGTGAAATATATGTTCCATTTTATTACTATTAATTTTAAAATGACTAGATAGTTCGTTAGGCTTAAAATTCCTTTAAGTTCTATTCTCATTATTTTCGTAGTTAGGTTTTAGACTTTCCAAAGTTTTATTTTATTTCAAACTTTTTAATAAATAGTTTTTTTGGTAATAATTGATTATATCTACTATATATTTCCTCCAAATCGATTTCCGTATTGATTATACATAGAATGTTAAAATCATTAATTACCCTTCCTTTTTGCTTCGCAAAGCCGTAATCGGTTAGCAAGAAACAAATATTAACAAGAATTTTTTTACAATTTCTCACGAAAAGGAAATGTAAGTTCATTTAGAAAATATATTCGGAATTTGGATAATTATAATGTCAGTCCCCAATAAAAGGTAGAATGTGTCTTCAAATAATTCGTATATTATCTTTCTGGAGGAGGAGCATTAACAGCCGCCATTAAAATACCAAATGTACATTGAAAATAATTACCTCATGAAAGATTTTTCATACAACATTTTTATTTTAAATTCATTCTTAAATTTTTCCACCAAAACAAAAATTTCAAAAGAACAAAAGGAAAATATTATAAATACCATAAGTATAAATCGTTCGCATATTTCGTCACATCTTGTTGATGAATAAAAGTGAGATTTAAGAGTGTAAATATTATAGTCATTTGATTAAAATTCAGCCAATATTTAATAAAAAGTCTGATCGAATCTTACGTAAATTTGGTTTTTAAAAAATCTCTCATGTATGAATGTTAATATCTGCTTGTGTGATATTCTTATTTTAAACTCTGCCAAATATCATTTATATAATTGGAGGAGGTCATAATTTTTTTATTTATCTTCGTTTTTATATATATCAAAAAGGTCTTAGGGGATATGCAAAATCCTTTATAATTTACAGATAAAATACAAAAAAAATAGTTTTGGTATCCTTATAACTATCTCTCTCAACTGATGTCCAACACAACTATAAGAAGAGAATGAATCATAAGATTCGGGCCATCGTTAAATACAGAACTGTGATTCATACGTTCACTAGAGCAGTCAACATTCACTTCAGTGATCTCGTTTACAACTCCTGTTGCCGTTTCATTATCATCACTGACCATTATAATATTTTCCTCTTTAATAACAACCAAGTATTGTTTATTGATTCTTCTGTAATCTATAAAAAAATTTAAGCTCTACATGAAAATGCTTTCAATTATATTATTAATAAAAATTAGAATCATAGTTAAAAACCAAATTTATCGTTTTTATATCTATTTAAAATTTTTCTGAATATATAATCCTGTCCATATTTAGAAAAAGCACATCATAAAATTGTCACCATCGTGGTGTATTGGGTTCATAATATGCTTACGGCCTTTGATGGCACCGTGTACCGCGGTGTCCCGGGGTCGATTCCTGAAGCAGGCGTTGATTGTAATTGCTTAGCTAAAATACCACAAACCAATGACGGGTAGCAGCACCATTAGTGCAAGAAGCTTTGCACTGTGAAGCTGCGCTGCTGATGCGAAAAGTTGTGTTTTACACATGATGAGAAAGCTAGTTCTACGAAGGTATATCCCGATCCCTCTTACCTGACGATATAGATCATAGTCTGGTTATTTATTACCGTGTAATGCTTCTATTATATCAAAACGTACTATTATAAGGTACTATAACATACAGAGTAAAAATCAAAATAACTTTTTTAGATTTTTTTTCTGTTTCGTCTGTCTATACGTCTATTGGATAGAATATTACACAAAATCTACTGGACCGATATGAATGGAATATTTACTAATGTGATCGAATCGGGTTCAAATTTATATATAAATTTAAATATAGGCTGTATGTCTTAGTCGCATATATTCTATGGGTATTTTGCCTGTTTATTGCTTGTATTCAAAACAACAACAAAACTTTCGCTGCATTGATTCAAATTAAAATACAGGCTAAGTTTTAGCCTAATCGAATATTCCTTAGGAAAATTTAAAATCAACCATAAGTGCTCACGAGGAATAACTGAGTACGCGATCTTAAGAACTAATGAGTAGGCGAACTAATGAGTAGGTAATACTCTATAATTAAAAAAAAATACGACACGAATATTTTTCACAATACTGTTAATACCAGCATCTACCATCACCTTAGAAAGGTTATATTATTTCTAAATGATTTTCGCCCCGAAAAATCTTTTTTCTGCTAGAATGTATTGTGGATAAAATTTTTCTTTTTAAAAAAGCCTTAAAAAGTCTATTTTATTTTGTAACATATATCGCCTTATAATTCTTTTGTAGAAAGTTTCCAATTCGTAATTTATAAAATAATTATACCATACATGATACAACACGTTGAACAATGTCTACAACCTGTGCGTGTCTTATCTCATTTAATCATGTTCAGGAGATGACCTAAAAACTGTGCTTTTGAAGGTGTTGATATAATTTTACCCGACAAAAAATCTAATGTAGCGGTCTAATGATTGACAAAAAAATATAATCATCAAAATTTTGCATACTAATATGATATCTAAGAAAATGAAAAAATGTGATATTCTTTTTGTAATCTATTTTAAAATTAAACTTTTGGGCGATATATTTACCAACATTGAATATGGACATAAAGTTTGAGACAATTCATTGCCTTTATCTCTTCTAGTCTGATGGTATTATAATAAAAATTTACAAAGTCTAACAATATTAAATATGTTGAAAACGGGAGCCGAGATGGAATGACAGGTCGGTATTAAATAAAGCTGTTTAGGAATCAATTCAAAAAAAGAAACGCTTTTTAGAAGACTAGAACTGACTGGCTTCGCTCGTTCTACAGCTTTCAATAAGACAATGTATTACTAAAATTTACAAGTACCAAAAGCTTCAGAAAAGTTTCCTCAGATAAAGAAAGCTCTGATACGGAATTTGGACAAAATTGGCTTTTCCATAGCTTGAATTCCATAGTTGAAATTAGCATTTATACTACGGAATTCAATTAGCATTCCATATTTTCTTTACCTTTTCTAGTATGATATTATGATCACATAAATTTACAAAGCCTAACCATATTAAATATGCTGTAAACAGGAGCTGAGATATCATGGGAAGTGGGTATTCGATAAGGTTATTTAGGAATAAATTCTAAAGAGAAACTGTTTTCAGAATTATTTTAAAAGAAGCCCTAACATGGAACATGGATAAAATTGGCGTTTCTATAGTGGAAAGTCTTAGCTCTTTTGGGCTTAAAACATGTTGAACCCATGACAAGCGCCGAAAAGTGCTTGTCAATAAAAACCAATATCAACATGATCGCTGCTATCAATGCTGGTGATTTAAAAAAAATGAAAAAATTGCTTCACCATCAAAATGACACTCGGGATAAAAAATGAAAAAATTAGTCTCCACACCAAAAACGGTGGAATAAAATGAAAGAGAAAAAGTAGGAGAATAAACATAAAAATTTTTTGAAAACTGATTCGTGATTATGATTAAAGATAAGTAAAAACAATAACAATTAATAAGGAATTTTTTTTGTGCCTAAAAGATTTTCTAGAAAATAAATAAACAGAAGAAAGTAGAAAAATTGAGACAAAAAAATATTTCAAGGAATAAAATCTAAGAATGTAAACAATATAAAATAATAAAATATATTAATAAGAAATTATTAATGAAGATAAGAATTTTTGAAGGCTTTGAGGAAATATATTTTTTTAATTTCTAATTAGTATCTATCTTTGTTACAATTTTCAATAAATATTTGAAATATAAACAATGCTTTTTGCGAAATTTTGAGTGTGTGCATGTTTTAATATACATAGATCTGTTAAACGCAATGTTGTAAGGCCTAAATCCGATTTTTAAAGGCTGAATTTCATATATTTTGTTAACTTTATGAATATACAGCTGATTATGTATAGAAATGGATAACCCGACTTACCGAACCCGGTGTTTAAAGAAAACCAATTACCTTGGAAGTTACTGACTATCATAATGATTTAAATTAAAGGTTCAGATAAGGCATAAGTTACTTTCATCACTATCGAAGGTACTAGAACGATTCAAACATAAAAAAGTGGTATTGTATTATTACTCTCGAAAAATTCTGCCGCGCTAACCGGAAATCTTCACGAGCGGAGTCGCGAGTAAAAGCTAGCGGTTATGTTCGAGTTATTCAAGCGCCTGAGAAAAACACAAATATAGTTTCGGCCTAATGCTGATTGCCTATTTATCAAGAAAACATTTCACTTGAAAATATTTTTCCATGAATCACATATCCATATAATGAACGAATACCTTGAAATTAACACATGGAGTTATAAGTAAGGAGTAATAAATGTTATAAAGTTATCAAACCAAACTGTATATTAAAATTATAGCTGCGTGTGAACGTGTGTATATACGTACGTAACAAATAACTGATATTTTATTAATACTCAATCAAAGCAATGACACATTGCTAAGTGTGTGACATGAAGCTTTATGTATTCGCAAAGCCTTTCTACAGCTTAACTTGACCGATATTGCAGTTCATTGAAATAATATTGTACATAGTTGGGCAGAACTGTGGGAATTGGGGCTGTTGTTTATACGAAAGGTTCTCAAACTATTGAAGTAAGAAATCTGTACCATGAACATTTTTAAAACAAATTGTATTTATATATGTTTTAAAAATCACAGTACACTGCAGTGCTGAGCAAGTTGAATTCGATTCTAAGGGCTCATGACGCGTAAACCACCCGACAGATTTTAATTAAACACAGTAGTTTTGTATCTTAGAGGCTTAGTCGATATCTGCAATAAAAATAATAGCCGTATGTAAAATATTTTTAGGAGGAGGAAGATAGGAAATGTCAGCATACTAAATACTTGAAGAAAATTCTTGTCAAGGGACAAATAAGAGCCACAACGATATTCTTTACATCTGCTGTGGCTCCTGGTCGGTTTGTTTGTCTTCTACTTGTTAGAGCCTGTTATACAAAAACTATGGAATGAATTTGAATGGACCTTTCTAGAAATACTACTCGAGGTTCAGAATAAGATCCCTGCCCCTTATATTCCTTTTTGTCTGCCAGACAGGTTTTCTGTTTATGTGCTCGTCTGAGTACCATACAAAAACTATTAAATTGATTTGATTCAAGCTTTAATTGGGATAATGTTTAACTTATTTCTATTTCGGTCAAAAGTACTTTAGAGATGTAAAGATTACTGCTGGAGAATAATTCAACCGTGTTAATAACAAATTTACGTGAATGAGAACATTTATATAAATTAAGCTAATAAATAACGACAACAGTTAAAACAAAGTAACAAACTTAAGACAATGATTACAAAAAATAAAATTAATATATACTTTTTAATTTCATACACAACCACTGAGAAGCATGGTTTCGATTTCAGTCGAAACTGAAAGTATTGTAAGTAGATTATGAGTCATCCAAACATATCAGCGCGTAATTTTAGAACCGTGAATAGTAAAGCAACGTAGTTTGAGTTACTATTTATGTACGTGTTATGCAATATATGAGATAGATTGTGGCCTCTCGTTTGCTTACATATGAAATAATATGCTAATATTTACATTAGTTTTTATTATTAAGTGCAAAATTTTACATTATATTAACTGTAGCAATTTCGCAATGAAAGAATATATTTAGGCAGCACATACTATGGATATTAAGATGAGATAATGAAATTAATAATTTCTGTATTTTATCCCCATTAGTATAATGAGATGATTGTGATTGAATCTTTGCTAATAGCCCACCTGAAGATGTTGTAATACACCGAAACCTAGATCGTGGTAAAGAACTTAAAGAAAGTAGAAATAATACTACATCACGTAGTTTCATTTAATTGTAAACGATAGTCCTAAATAAAGATTTCATCAAAATGGTATCGTAAAAGTATTCGGAGTACCTATCACGTAACAAAACCAGAATATTCTCTATACGTCTTGAAAATATTAGTTATGTGATTGTGAAATTAAAACCACACTGAAATTCACTTCACGTGCAGTTAGAAACTATTGAATGAGAATTAAAATATGAAGTAAAATTGTTATTTTTAAAATACATTTAGTACAGTAAATGCAGATTATTCCACCCCAGAAGAAAACTATTCGATTCCCTTTAATAATAAAGTGTTTATTAATAAATTAGCTTTATAAGATTTGGGCAGATAGAAACACCTCTAACACCACCGAGAAAAGACTGGCCCAAACCTTTGTTTTCCCAATCTTCGTCTATGGCGCCGAAGCTTGGAAAATGCACACCTCGGAGAGAAAAAAATATACCTTCTGGATATGTGGTGTTAGCGACAAATGCTGCATATAATATGAACTTCTATCATAACAAATAATTAAATCAAGTGAATATTAAAGCAAGCCTGTAACAACTTGTACCAAATGAGACCTAGATGACCTGGAAAAATGTTGTTGGTATATATATATATATATATATATATATATATACATATATATGTGTGTGTGTCTTTATGTGTGAGACGAGTGTGTCTGTATATTTCATCTTGCATACAAAACTATCCATTGCACACAACTGGTGGTCGCGTGTGACTGTGGTGGTGTAGGGGATATAGTGGCTAAAAATGGTTGCATGTAGGTGGCTGTGCATTATGTATGGGTACATTATGTATGGATGCTGGGCATGGCTTTTGGCACTATACAATGCGAAGAGTAATGCGCATGTATCCATTGACTTCTTCTAAATAAAAGGGTACAGATGAAAGAATGAGTAAAATGGGACAGTTCTTTTTCAAATAACAAAGTGAAAAGTGGAAAATGTGAATTGTGAAGAGTTAAATTTGAAAATATAAAGAAAACAATGCCAAAGCGTAAGATAGGATTTTCGCGATCCCGAATTGTAACAAATAGACAATAAATGAAGAAATGAAACCGAACAAGAAAGAGAAATACGTCTGGTATAGCTAGGAGAAAATTCTGAACGGAGTAGAAATAATCAGACAGAGAAACAACATGAGAATGTTTGGGGAAACAGACAGAATGAATGAAATAACAAATGCGTAAATAAAGGGAAGCAGATGCGTGGGTGAATGACACCAAAGAACAGAATGGAGAGAGAATGAGTAAGAGAGTGAGAGAATGAGAATGAGTAGTTATAGGGACATTGTGGTACAAAGAGAACAAACGGATCACATTTATGATGCCTTGCAATATCCACTACTCCTTTGGCAAGGCGAAGATGACTACCATTTTAATGTAAAATAAGTTAACCCAAAAAATAATAGACCGGTGAATAAAAAAAAAGTAATTTCGAATAAGTTTTATAACGATTGCAATCAATCATATACTTGACTGTCGGCAATTGTTTCATCAATTTGTTGTTGATACGTATGCAAAAATAGTTAGAAAGATTGCGCCACATCCGCCGGAATCAAAACAAGTTACGAACAGATAAAAACATTCGTTTGCGTGATGCTATAATCAATGATGGAGATGTCGGAAATCTGGGGAGATTAGTAATTTTACCTTCTACGTTTACTGGTATCGCCAAACATGTGCACGAATATGATTAACACGCTATGACTTATGTTAGAAAGCACGGTTGTCCCAATTTATTTATCATTTTTACATGTAATTCATTGTGGAAGGGGATAGGGAAAAATACCAACTGATAGACATAACATAATTGCGCGAGTGCTCAGAAAAAAGCAAGTTAAATTCATAGATACGATGAAAAATGGTATTGTTGAAGGTGATATTTGTTTAGTGTACACAGCAAAAAGTGGCTTGCAGCACTCACACAGTTTGGCCCAAAGAGAAAATTCATTCAAGTTAAATCAATGACATTGTCAGACTATGCTTCCAAATCCGAGGGAAGATACTGTATACGATACTGTGTAAGGTATGAAATGATCGTAAAAAAAGATACATGGACCATGTAGAGTACTTAATATACAATTAACCTGTTTCAGAGCAAACAAACGTTCAAAGGGGTATCCGAGACCATGTTTGATTGAAACACAGACAGGTAGCATTGGCATTATCTAAAACACTAATATCGGTCACCAAGTGGATGGATGGCAAAATAGGATGGATGGCAAAAATCAAGACGAGAAATGACATAGAAGTTAAAATTCACAATCTATAAATCATACAATCCATTATTATCGAGGATGTTTTAAGCACGCATCAATGTAAAATATCGCAGTTCTGTCAAGTCAATTAATAACGATGTATTAACAAACGCAGTGATATGACTGTACTACTTTACTGAAATAACTTATGAAAATCAACATGATATATCATGTAATGAGTAATGAGACGGTGTGGCTTATATTAAACTTTCCGGTTCACTATAATGATTCAGTAGATGTTCATTTTACCATCTTGCGAATAGACACCGAGTGTATTTTGCAAGTGAAACAGCGCGAAGAGTCACAAACCAATCCGTCAATACGACCCTGGTTGCATTTTTCGAATGGTGATTTTTCTAAAATGACCCGTTTATGAGAAAACTGTTGTATACAGAGGTTCCCAATTACTACACATGCGACGTATCACGAAGAAAATTTAACTGACGGAAGAAATGAACTCTGGTTGAAGGCTTTGAGGGTGTATTCAAAGATAATGCTATTGGCCGAGTGTACACGGTTCATCGGAAAAACGCAGAGATTATTTATACTTACGTCTACTGTTTTAGGAAGTAGGTGGGCAACATCGTTTGAAGATATTCGAATAGTATATTTGCGAAACGTATAGAGAGGCATATCAGCGCCGCGGTCTGTTAAAAAATGACATTCTCTAACTAACAAGAAATGACAGCGGCGGCAGAAATAGCAAGTTATAATTATTTGCCATAATACTAATACCGTGTAATCTCTCAAATCCTATTCGACTATGGATGAGGATATCGCGAGCATGAGTGATGATATTTTAGCCAAAGGACAGGGAGAAAATCTGGATTTGGAAGTTCTTTCTATGAATATATTTATAATAAAGCCTTGATAATGTTAGACGATGGAATTTTACCGATGAGAAATTAACTTTTAATTAAACGCAACGGATTGCATACGAAACAGATGAGGGGAGAATTATATTTTTGATACCACAAGGGACACATGTAAGAATATCCTTATTAATTTGATAATACCTATAATTCGAGTGAAAAAAAGTAAATCCCATAGTATTGGCATCATTTCGATTTGCTGCCACGTTATTAGGGGGTGAGAAAATGGTACATTCCGCCTTAAAATTATCATTAAATGTTGCCGATACAGAATTACACATATGTGATACAACGAAATCTTTAGCACGTAGTCATTTTTAATACGATACAAAATCATTATATGCCACGAATGTACACTGACCCACAGAAAATCACTCGAAGCACTAGACGAAATATTATGGCATCTTCAAAAGAATACAAGATAAAAAAAAGGAATTTTATTGCCACTATCAGGAGATTTTTGATAGATATTTCAGATAATTTCAAAAGCAACACCGGCCGATGAAAATAAACGCATGTTTATAGCTATTTATGTCTTGGGATCGTGCAGGAAAGTTATCTTTACTAGGAAATATGCGTACAATAGTAACAGAAGGTCCGAGAGCATAAGCTTTTTCCGATAATCTTTTGAAAACAGGAAATGGTAGTTATCCCTTGGATCTGCATTCTGGCAAACTTATTTTCACAGAAGAATTGTGCAATGTAGTAGAAACGGAAGAACGATGTATCGAAAAAGTGTATATATTTATAAAAAGAAACCACATGAATAAAAATGGTTGTATGAATGAGCGATTTTACCTACAAAGAATGATATAGTGCAACGGATAAATTAGCGAATATAGAATATAATACCGGGGGGAAGAAAAAAATTCAAAAATTAGACACAATGATGAATCAAGACGAAAGTGTGAAATTTCCAATAGAATAAATTAAATCCGCACGGTGTGTCTTCGCATATATTGAAGTTGAAAATTAAATCGCCAATTATACTATCACGAAATTTTGATTCGCCGAAGTTATGCAATGGCGCAAGATTACGCGTGAAAACACCTACTTGCCAATAACAGTGAGGCAATAATCCCAACCGGCAAAGGAAAAGAAAGTCGTTTTTCATACCGATAATTCCACTGATCTCAAATGATTTTCAATTTTTTTTCGAACGATTACAATTTCCAGTAAGATTAACTTGGATGGACCGATCTTTGAGTCGTTTAGAGCATTCACCAAGTGTGTTCTCGAAAAAATCGAGATACTAAATAGTCTTTAATCCAGTTGAGTGGAAGCGCTATGATCGTAGATACGGGACATTATTAGGGCACCTTTGAAGGTCCCCTCTTTTGTATGGGGATGTTATGGATCCCACGGGGGGGGGGCTGAGACAACTCGGGTGGAATAACGGGAATAGAAAAATTAACTTATATTATAACTATAAACAACTCGCAGTGACAAACCTTCAAATATTGCGGAGTTGATTTGAAATAATCTTGTTTCTTACATGGACACGTGCTAGAGCACGTTTAAATAAAAAATATTTTTGTTAGTATTTCTTGCGACCAAATAATAAATTTAAGTGCTAACCTTTACATATACTCGATAGGAATCCAGCAAAGTTACAAAGGGCAATTATAGAATAAGTCCTGATTTCTAATGCAAATCGTGACCTAGTTAGAGAGGTCGAAAAACTAAGTCAGGCTCGTTAATAAACCATAGCGTCTCACTATAATTAGCATGGCCTATTAACCACTATTATCACCTTATAATATTGAGTATTTGAGAGGACAACATTAATTGTGTCTAGATTGGGTATAAAGTAAATAGGACTTAATAAAATTTTATAATTCCTTGGGAATCATAGTCCATATTTTCCATAAAATTATGTTGGCGGTAACGGAATGCTGGTGCAGGTGTCCGTAATTTAAATTTATTGATGAATTTCACCACGTGATTCCTTTTAACTTCGGGAATTTGCTTGATACTGTTTTATTAGTTTTAAAATTTCAATGAAAATGAGTAAACTTTTAGAAATGTATAATATTGCATGAATGTAAAAGTTGTAATGATTTTATCCATATGAATTTTGCAAAATTGTTTGTTTATTAAAATAACGCCGATACCAAGTCAGTCAGAAAGATGAGTTTGTTAAAATTACAGATTACCTACATTTTAATTTAGGAATAAATTATTATGAAAAACAATGTACTAGAAACAAATATTTTGCATTTAAATTAATCAAAAAACCACTTCTGATTTGCGTTTTGATTTACAAAAAAAATATGATCTTTACATTGCTCTATCACGTGTCGAATAAGCAGAAAATCTATTTGCGCATAGTCAAAAAACGAGACATCAACCGTTAGTGAACAAGAATATATCCTGATGAAATTACTAAGTACGTAAAATATTTGCGTACGGTAAAAATTTAATAAAAATAAAAGAATAATGAAAAAAGTTTTTAATTCACATTTTCTACATTGTACATAGAAAAAAAATACGCACCGATATAGTTGTTCTCAACTAGTTTTTTAATCAAATTTCCCCCTTCGAAAGAACAAATGTAAGAAGCGATTGGGAGAAAGACTAACTTTGAAGTTTCTTAAACTGTTAACTGTACAAACACAACCAAAAACGTATAATAATCGTCGATACAAACACAACCAAAAACGTATAAAACGTCATATAAGTTATTGTAAGAGTTTGAAGGCTACAAGCTTCATGTTAACCTCTCGACAAAATGTGTTTTAAAAGTATTTGAAAAAATACCGTGTTCGAATGTAATATAAAATAATTATTGCAATCTTATAGCCAAATCAATTTTCACCAATTAAAAATGTCTTATTCAAGATCACCGTAAAAATGTAGGCCAAAACATATGTCGTTATAATTAATATCACATAATTCAACTTGAATTCATTGTGATAATTTTTTTCAAAGATAGACGTAAAAGATTGTCAAAACTTATTTTTTTACTTCTTTAACATTAAGAAAGTATTAATTTCAATCATCGAAAAATATTCTCGCCACAACTTTTGGTTTGAAAGGTTAATTCCCTTTAATACAAAGCCCCTCTTCGCCAAATATTTTTATTGCCTTTACTCAATAATGATTTTACCGAATACCTCCCTAAGAAACTGACATTTTTAAATACATACATCCATGACATACTTGATTTAAAAAGATGACATTTCTAAATTTAGATCACGTTTCAATCGATCTTCATCTCAAGAGATAAATGAAAGGTCAGTATCAATAGACCTTCTAATTTCGTAAGAAATATCTAGTTCAGTTTAGAATACATACAAATCCATAGGCAATATTTTGGTGAATGTTACTTCAAAAATAAATGAAACCGATGTGACCTTTAAAAAGTGTATAAGCGTTTATTTTGACGTCATATACTAATCACAATTAAATGAAACTACGTGATGTAGTATTATTTCTACTTTCTTTAAGTTCTTTACCACGACCTAGGTTTCGTTGTATTACAACATCTTCAGGTGGGCTATTAGCAAAGATTGGTAATAGGATAATCTTTGCTAATAGTTCACCTGAAGATGTTGTAATACAACGAAACCTAGGTCGTGGTAAAGAATTAAAGAAAGCAGAAATAATACTACATCACGTAGTTTTATTTAATTGTGAATAATGAATTTCTACAAAATTAACGCCAAATATATTCAATCATATGCTAATTGTCCCAAACAATCAATCTATTTTCATTAGTTATGGTCACAAAAACTATATATCTGCTGTGTTAAGTCGCATTAAAAGAAATAGTTGGAGTGTGCATTCGGGAAATGAAACAAAATTTATATATAATAAAATATGTATAACCTCATTTTGCGATTAATTTTATAAACTAAAGAGACACAAATTCGAAATTTAACAAGAAATAAATTTACGTATGAAGTTAAAGCCATTCCAAACAGCATCCATTCTCCCGTCCTCCCCTACCCCCAAACCCCAACCCCTTCCATCAACGAGTACAAGTGACTAACCATTTCTTTGCTAAACGAATTTAGTTATATCATTGTTGCAGTATTTCGTGAGACGGGCGTTAACCTACTTTTAGCTAAACGTCCGGTTAAATCCCGATCTTTTATTAAATATTTGCAATAGTGAATCTTACTAGATGTAAACAATCGGAAACATCAACGACCTTTTCAGTGGACATTTCCTTTGTAACATTTACACAATGTAATAGAACCCGTGCGGAACAAGATTGGACATTTATAGGAAGTCGACGAACTTCACGTCTACTATTACAAATGTTGTTATTTATGTAATTTAGGATAGATTGTGACTTTTCAGATTTCTTTAATTCGCGTTATTACCTCACAACGATTATCATTTTAATAGCTATTGTCAATAAAGTTGCATTTACATGTATTAATAATGAGAACGAACAATGGAACAAGATAATATTGTCCACGTGAAAACATATAACTTTAGGAGAAGACGTTGAATTTTCAATTGATTCTTGAGGTAAAAAACCTGGCATAAGATAGTTTCTTCCGCAGCCATAGTCCTGCCCTGAACGCCTGGACTGGCCTGGCCTGAACGAGCTAGACTGAGCTGACTGGACGATTACACTATAAGTGCCGCATATAAAACTGCACATGTAAAAACGTATCTCCAAAATTTTGACTTTCACTTAAATGTAAAATTTATTAGTATCTGCCGCAGTACATCCAATTTCTATTCCATTCCTTATCCAAAGTTTTCCTTGTAATTTTTAGAGTTTCTTACCTTAAAAACAAAGAAACACTTATAAGATATTCACACTTATCTGTCGAATTATATTCGTAAAAAACACGAATTTGTACTTATATTTTAATTGTGTAACGTACTTAGTATACGAATATATTTTCGGAAAAAAGTAAGAGAGTATACCATATATAATAACGGTCACTACTGCAGATTTCTTTACATTTCATTTTTTTTTATTTCTTAATGGCTTCCCTTAATGCCAAAGGTAACACGCACAGAATTTCAATCTTCCGCTTACTCAAACATATATTTAGGAAATAATTCAAAACAAAACGGGACCTAACTTTTTATTGATGATTAAAATGTAATAAAAGGCAAAAATATTTACAAATTAAAAAAAAATCCTCAGTAGTGACCATTATATTAAGTATGTCAATAAATCGTACCGCGTAGTTGAATTAGCTGAATATAAAATAATTACTTTTTTTACAAAATATCTACCTCTCAATACCAAAAATTTTGGAATAAAAAGTTTTTTTCGAATAAGGCATCACCAGGGAAGTCTTTTAAAATTTAATCGAGAATTTCAGTAATATTTTTATATGGCGCTAGTAATATTTTTATATTAAATTAATATAATATTATTATAAAAATAATATTAACTTTCGTAATGAGTTTAATAGAAACACTATGTACCCCTAAATGTTCAAACTTGTGCATATACTTTAAGCGGGTAAGGAAGCCTCGTAGTACGAGACTCTCGATGTCTACTCGTGGTTATTAATCTATTTATTTAGATACATATATACTATTCACTCGACAATCACTACGTTTGTGATAATACTATTTTTTTACTTCTGCAATCATTTTGTAATAAATATTAGTATTATAACATTATATATAGTTGTGTACAAGTTAAGTCAATTTTGTAAATAAATAACACTCTTTGTTATGAGTTTTGTCTTTCGGAGAACAACGTGTTGGCTTAACCCATTGAATTATATCACTAGTCATCATCCTAGGTACGAGCTATTTGCATAATGAGACTGGGTCCATGACGGTATGCAGTTCGAACCGAGTTCCATGTGGTTACAACGATCGCATGATATCCGCATTGTCTTAGCAGTCTTTTTTATGATAAATTTAAAAGTAACTGTCGCCGTGGTGTATTACGTTGATCACATGGCTCACACTTTGACGGAGCGGTGTACCGCGGGATGTCGGGTTCAATCCTCTCGTCGAAAAAGGCTCGAGTGGTATTTGTAATCGCGTAGGTAAAATGTTATAGGCCAGTGACGAGCAACAGCAGTACTGATACGAGAATCTGTGCACTGCGGTCGCCAAGTCGCCTACCTAGGGTGACGATTATGATCTTTACCTCTAACGATACGCACATTGAAAATGCCTTTATTGATACCTAAAAGTAAACTTAAATTCCAGTACCGTCTGTCACTAACAAGAATTTAGGAACTTTGTAATAATCACAATTAAAGATTTTTTTCCCCATTATTGTGAGAATTCCTACAATATTCAGATTCAATTGTCACATATTCTTTCTAGTTTCCTTTCCAAATAGATATTTTTTGTGTGATTTACTATTGAAATATATGCGAGTCGACGTAACATGTTCCTATGCCAAATTTCACGTTTATACCAGTTGCTGTATGCCGGATGCAAACGGTTTCAGAAAACAGACGGATATGCGAGCATATTATAAAGCTTCCGTTTTTATCCCTCTTGGCGTACGGCACCGTGGAAACTACAGTTTTTTGCCGTTGTCTAAACGATGGATACGTAACCTTAGTACTTAACATCACAGGTACGTCAAAGGCATTCTGGAATTTTGTACTTATCCTTGAATACATTTCTTAATATGTTACTTATCCATCTTTTCTTCAAATTTTGCATGAACTTTTTCTCTAAACTATGGTATTTCTATTATAATTAATGCATTAATAAAATAAATAGTACTATTTATGAGTTATTCTAGCGAAATATTGATTTAATTATTATGATTATTGTAATGTTAATAAATGCAGTTTATTAAATAGTTTTTATATAATATACAAATAAAAACCAATACTCAATATTATGTTATAGAATGATTCTTTCTAATTAGTACTTTGAATATATTTTCAAAGAAAATTGTATATCAATGTGTACCTAGGATTGAGAAAACCGAAACAACTATTTTTAGAATTTACGTCAGTTTATCCGTCTATCTTTCTGTTTGCGCACATAAAAACTACTGGACCAATTTGGATGGAACTTTCAACGGAATAAAGCTTAAGGTTCCGATTAAAATCTAAATTATCTTCTGTCCTTATTGAAAATTCCCTGAGGGACATCTTGTCTGTTTTTCTGTATCTATATCAGGGCGTCATACGATATTAGTTCTTGGCTGTAATAATACTTGGAGTTTAAATAAAAATTTAGAGTACCTTTTGTTTCAAATGACAATTTTCGAAGACTCTTTAAATCCAATTATAAGAACTCACGCAGTAAGTACTAAACTCATCTCAATCCATTGCCGAATGCACGGGAATGAGAACCGATGAATGGAAATTGTCGCTATTGTCACACTACTGCCGCTTAAAGTACAAACTAAGGTATAAGTTATTTTTACCGCGGCTAAGGGTTCTTTAAAATGTAAACAATATTAAAGCAGAAAATCTTCGAAGTATTAATGAAACTCTACACTTACGAAGCCTTGGAGAAAAGCTAGCATATAAATAACATTTTGGGCACATTGAGATCTACATATCGTTTTGAGTGATGTGCTTATATATCTATTTGTTATATGTATTCCATACTTATGAGTACTTATTCATTATTTGTATGTACTCATTTATCAAAGTTTGTTTTAAATAGATGGTAAATGCTTTGATACAATCTAAACTCACATTCTAATACACTGCTGCAGGCTGTGGATTGCAATTTATACTTTACCTAACGCCATTGATTACACTCACTAAATAAAATAGTCACACTTGCTCTTATTTTATAAAGTTAGTACTCTATTAAATTTAACATAGACGTTTTCTTTTATATCTATTTTTAATATTGTCTCTTATATTCTATCGGTTAGAAGGAGAAGGATATGAAATAGGACTAAAATAAACATATTATTATATTTATCATTTACTAGAAATATAAAACAAATTGGTACAAATGTGTCTCACGGAAATGCTGTTTCAAGTTTCAATCATGTAAAACATGATTTTTCACCCCAATGATAAAAGAAATACGCGCAAAATACCTTGCATCTAATCAGATGGTAAGGCAGAAAATGGTCATCCCCGTAAGAAAAAAGGCTTCCGTTATCTTCTAGCGCCAACAGCGAATAATACACGCCAGTTGTATGAAGCTTAAAATTCTGTACTACAAAATAACGTAGAAGTATTAGTTGAATATTTATTACTATTATTTGATAAAATACAATTAGTAGAAATTAAAATTTTCGTACCCGGAGCGGTCTAATGAATCAGCACTAGGTGCCTGACTAACCCAAGCCGATGAACAAAGTTTCATACAATAAATTTCTTTTTTTTTTAATCCTTCCTCACTCGACTTGATATAATATGACGGCAGCTGAATGTATTTTCCTATTTAGAACCAATTATCTCTTGTTCAATATCATCTGCTATATACTTTAGATATATGTAGATCCGTCGTAATCATAATTTCGTTCTCTGTCTCTCAGTACACTCTTAAGTGTACAATAACTTTTTAAATGTATATCACGTTTTCCAGAACTAATGTAATATATGAAACAAAATTAGACAGATTATAATGGATAAAAAAATAAATTATTTTATAAAACGATGGTCAAAAACAACTTACAGTGAAAATGTCATTTGAATCAGACCAGAGACTTGAAGCTTATCGCTGTGTAGAAGTATAAGAAACAAGGTTAATATCTGATAACCATAAATTACGTAACAACTATTATGAAGTAGATAAATGAGAAATTACTTGCAGGAAAATGCCCTCTTATAAGAAACAAATGATTAAGTAGCAAATATCACAAAACAAATTTATGGTTATAAGTATTCAGTTCATCGAAAAAATAGGTGCTGCTGTGTAAAGTGAAAGCGAATTTATTTTCACACACGCTGTCGAATACGGGGGTGCATTGAAAGGCATTTATTAACACATACAATTTGGAATCTATTTACTATGTTTCATTATCAAGCTCATTTTGCCTATTGTACATATTGTAACGTAATATTTCGATTTTTACAATTATGGATTTGAAAAATGTAAAAATATATTTCTGAAACTTTTTTTTAGAATTATTTTGATCAACTTGCATCAACAACTTCATTTCTATAAACATAGAAACATTTTACATCAATAGTCTTCCGTAACTTAAAAATGTAAATAAACTTAATAACGCTGTCGAAATCGATTGAGAGAAATACAAAAAAACCAAATTAATTCATAAACCAGAGAATATAAAAAATATCAGATTAAGTTCCAAAATAAAAAAATACACTTATGACAGCAAAATATAGTATCACTTGAAAATGTAATATACTTATAATTATGTTTTTTCTAGACATCTTACTCCTAAATTTTCTCAGCAAACATAAAAGTGCTGTACAAGAATAAAATAACTTCATGTAAAAAGCCATAACCCAACGCAAAGGTAAATGTTAAACATCATATTGGAAAAAGGTTATTTATGTATTCAAATGTTTTATTGTAAAAATATGTTCTTTTAATATATTTGTATACTAAGCATTAAAACTATAAACATTTACTGATTGCGAAGTTTTCATTCATTGTCATTAACTAGTACGTTCGTTATTGGAACTATTATTTAGTACATAAATATACGTTATAATATATTTATGATTATGAACGGAAACTTCGTTTTCAGTGAAAAGGGAACTTTCACCACTACGGGAGATACTTATATTGATATTTATTTGGTATGAAAATATTAAAACAATCCCAATACAATTTTATTATACATAAAAGTCATTTTTACCACAAAACCACAGCAAACTAAAGTGGAAAATTGATTTCACAGATACAACGTTAGATATTAGCGAAGCATACGACACGAATGAAAATTATTACGAAGAAGTCTCAGAGATAAGGGGTAAGATGGGACAACATGACAAAAGGAACGAGAGATAGCACCAAGATTTTTAACAATTATTACAAGGTTTTTAAGGAAGAATAAAATATTTTTTGAATAACTTTATTAATACTTAAGCTTAAGTACATTTATAGAAATTAACACAAGACTAGCAATAAGTAGCAAGTCAAACCTGGACAGGTATTTATGTTTTTGTATAGAAATGAGTAGTCTGGGTACATTATTTGAAAATTTGACATTTTTAGAGGTAAATAATAAAAACTTTTCTTCTATTCTATTTCATTTTGGCAATTCTCAATAAATATCAATTCACACACGTCTCTATAATTTAGTAAAATGCAACTGACTAAAATTTTATAGAACCATAAACGCACGACAAATTCAATTTATTTAATTTTCTCTAACCTTCCATTTTAACCATCCATTTTAACGTTACAAATGTCATTTTCGTAATAAATCCGGGAAACTATATATTTAGTAAACGTAATTTAGTTAAGTACACGCACATTTCCTACACATTATTACATTACTAGTCAGCCAAAACCTTTTGATTCGTTAACTAGAAGAGAGTTTTCTCGCAGCAACCACAATGTTTATTTATATCTTTATTAAATATTTAATGTAACATGCGCATTAGATGGATTTATTTCCACAAAAGCCATCTCTTCCAGTCAATTCAACTCCAAGATGGACCAAACGATTGTGTGTGTTTAATAAAAATAATTTAATGAAAACGGAAAACAATTATTCAAATAGCAAATATTTACCAAAAAGTGCTCCTAAATTGACATATCACGATTAAAAGTGAAAAAATAAAAGGAGACATAAAAAAAGGGAGGAATAAAACGAACTTTGAAAGCGTGCATAGATGATTTCTTTCATGCTGTCATCACATTTGTTATTAATAAATTCGATCGCAGCGAGAAAAATGCATCACTTATGCTTAACAAGAACATAGCGGCGTAACAGAGATGTAACAAAGACGTAACGGCGGCGTAAACAGGGAAGGCAAATTCATAATTGATGAAACTATTTGTAAATGAAAAGACATTATAAGATGCACCGAAATGAGAAGATATGTATGGATTGTTTTGGTTGGTTGGTGTCGTGTCCACATGAGATTAAGAAGCGGCTACAAATGTCCATGCACAGAAATGACACGTTTGGCGATCTGATATTTTCAGAGTAGTGGACAGCACTAAACGGAAATTCTCCATGATCAAACAGAGACCGCAAAATCGCAGGACAGCTAAATATATGGTCGTTTTAAATTATATAAATAGCAAAATAATATAATGGTTGCTCAAATTTGAGAGAGCTATGATCTAATCTCAGAGATATAGTATTATTTCCGCAAAACCAAGCACGTAACGAATACATATATTTTGAAATCCTTGTAATTTGTTAAAAATATGTTCGTTAAAACCAGAATAGCTCACATATCCATAAGCAAGTAAAGATTTTAAAAATAAAATTGGCATAAATTGGTTTTCACTTTATAGGGAATGAACCGTTTAAGACAACCTGCTGATGAATAGACTGACATTTTTAAGTGGGGCTTATAATTAACATTTTGATCGATCAATACAACTGTACAAAAAATTGACAATGGTTGAAAAGTTTCTATCAATTTTTCTCTCAAAATGTTTTTTCGGTTACTCCTAAATAGGAACAATTAAATTAATAAACAGACTTATATTGGATGCAAAGTCATGAATAGTTAGTACTCATGAGTAGGATTATCAATTTTGTAAATATTACTGGTATGTGTAATTCTAATTGCTAATTGACGTGAGTAATTAGGTCTCGTATATCATAATTGAAATAAATGATGGCACTTGTACGACAAAAGTACTAAAAACCGATAAAAGGTAAGTTTGATATTAAATCACCCACTCCTAATTATAAAAACAACATAAACCTAATAATGAAGATAATAAAATTCAAAAAGTTGACACTATTATTTTCCGAACGAAACAAACTAGCGTGGTTGGACCAGATGTAACTCCGGTCCCGAGGTGTGGTCCCACCGCGGTCGCTCGTATGCATGTACGAGTATGTAATGTAACCGCGTGCACCGGCATACACCTATGAACTGCCCGAATGCACTTTCCACATCCCACACTTCCTATATAAACCTCGTCAGACGCTGGACAGGATCAATTCAGATCCAGCTCTGCCTGCAGTAGCGCACTGTGACCTTTTCATTATTTAACGTAAATCAACTCGCGATTCAAAAATGAAATTCTTCGTAAGTGTATCTTGTTTGTTTTTTTTCTTTAATTATATTTAACGATAGCTTAGTTTGATAATATTTATATATCATAAGCTTTGTTGGAATATTTTATATTTAGATTTAACACTGATCCTCTTATCTTAAAATATATTTATTGTCAGAGTCATTAGAACTTGCTTTTTTTTTCTTTTAACAAATCTTTCAAATTAAAAGTTTTTTATTGGTTATTTACTCGTACTATTTTGAATTAAATTTGTTTCGATTTCACATTCTTGATTCGATAAGAAAACGTATTTTTTTAAATATAGTTTACTTGTGGCAAAATATAAAGAATATCTATATTTAGATGTTCAATGCTATAATCAGCATTAATGTTTAATTTACTATTTTAGAATCGACATTGTTTAATATACTATAGTTAGGAAACGTCGATTAAGGTTTACTTTAATAACAGACTATTAATATAAATATCTAATAAGGGACGATTTTACCCTTTCGAAAGGAAAACATTTTTGATGACTGTAACCTGGATAAATAAGTTGGTTTATCTGACAACAGCAGCAAAAATGTTACAAATGTATATAAACACTTTGAAGTATTATTTTTACTCAAAGTATCATTTTATCAAAATATATGTAAACTAATTTGAACCGCTATTGTTTAAAGTAAACAAAAGTGAATTTCGTGCTTGTCCAATCATAATTTATCTATTTAATTACCTCTACGTATATATACATTAACTGCACTTATTGCTCTATGGGTAATCTCAGATGTGCATGTTCGGGTAGTGTTACAATAACTAAAAATAAAAATACTTAAAATTTTGTAATTAAAAATGATTGATGAAATGATGAATGAAAAATGATTTCATCCCAGAGATGGTAAAATTATCAAACAATGACAAAATTAAAATAGGAAAATTTTTCAGGCAAATTTTGATTGCGTATGTTGACAGTGTATTTCGAATACCAAAGTGAATCCATAAATATAAGTACAATCTGTAAAAATAAATTAATAAAGCATACGGGTGTCCATTAGGATTTTGCCATAATTCCATAGTTAGATATATAACATATTCGATATAAAAGTTAATGGAGAAGCATGTCTACCTCCATACTTATTCAAAGAGAGTTTTCATTTAAGTTGAGGTCTAATTTAACTGGCATTTACTATGACAAGAATTTGACTATTATTTCATGAATACTGATATGTGCCACTTCATATTAATAACTCAGCAGTACTGAAGGTATAAAAGTATTTTAGTGCCGCGTGCCAGAATGATAAAAACTAAATACTTACAATCTCTCTTCAGTTTCCGTCTGTCCGACTGTACTTCACAAACTTATAAAATTTATACTGTGTAGCCTAGGAAGCTAAAGTTCAACAAAATTTGACAGTTTGTTGACCTTAAGCCATTTCGGGAAAATGAAATATAATATTTTATTGTTAAATGTGGTAATAATGTCATCAAAGAAAAATATTTTTTTAATCCTGGTGTTCATTATAATATAATTTTTTAATAAAGTTGATGTTATATGAGAAAAACGTTTATATGAGAAAAACATTTAACAGTGCTTCAAAAATGAGATAAATCGCTTATATATAAATTGTTTATATTGCCACAAATTAATCAAGAGAATAAAAAAGATTGTTGCAGATTGATCATGACGTAAACTTGGAAAGACTCTCCCGGGGTTCACCAAAAATTTGTCATCAATAATTTATTTATTTAAATCAAAATTACAACTAAAGTATTAGTGATAACGAAGAAATAATTATAAATATAAATTCCTTATATTGAAATATCTAACATTTTTTTTTCATGTTTGAATTATTTTTCAATTTATAGAAATGGAAACATAACGTAATCTTTTGGAATCTTGCAGTAGACCCAACGCACGGTTGTGCACGCGTTAAGCATGCCACCCGTCTATACGAGTTTGCTTATAAAAATTGAATAACATATAATTTAAGTAATGATAAATAATCCGTAATTGCGAGCTTTGCTAAGTACGGAACACTCATTGCGCGAGGTTCGACTCGCATGTGATCGATTAATTTATTTCTAACTGTAAAGTTCCAACGAGGGTGTGTATGTTTTCAGTTATTTAATTTTGCAGTCAGCTTGATTTACTTGTCTACTCAGTTAACGATTTCCCAAACTAACAGTGGCACATTGAAATAGCTCAACAGCGATACGCGCTGAACGATGTACGAGTATGTTGTTGCTTTTATTTTTATTTTTGGTTCAGTATTTATTTCGATTACATAATTAAGGAGATACGAACTAATTTCAAATATGGATACTAATTTACTTGTAAGTTCCTACGTTTTCAATATACATTTCGGCTAGATTTTGAAATTATATTAAAAAAGGCACGATAACATAATCATCAAAAAATAACTATTCATTAACATATTACTATCAGATCTGCGTGCTTGCCATCCTGGCCGTCTGCGGCGCCGAAGAGAAAAAGACCGAGAAGAGGGGCGCTATAGGGCTTGGATATGGTGCGCTCGGGTTGCCGGCTGCCCTACCGATCTCCCACGGACCCGTACTCGGAGGCCTGGGTTATAGCTCGCTAGCACTTGGACACGGAGTAGGACTGGGACACGGAATAGGCCTGGGACACGGAATAGGCCTGGGACACGGAATAGGCCTGGGACACGGAATAAGCCTAGGACACGGCTTAGGATTGGGACACGGAATAGCCTATAGCTCTAGTTTGCCGATCTCAAGCGTGGGTTACGGCATAGGTCACGCACCGGTGGTGTCTGCACCTGTGGTCTCCGCTCCGCTGATCGCCAAAACGATAGCACCTGTCGGCCTAGCCTCTCCCTGGCTCGCTGGACACGGTTACCCGCTTCTGCATTAAATTTACGGATCAATATACGAAAAGTAACCTAGTTTTTTGATATAAATTATTTGCAATGGAAGATTTGCAAACTGCAAATCGGTTTTCTTGTTAGTTTATTTACTATTATAATAAAAACATAACTACATTTGATTACTAATATTAATCGCATAAATAATTTCTCGATGTCACAAATTCGAGAAAGGTTTTTGCTCTCTCAAAATTGTAAAATCGTCTATGGAGTAAGTAAACACTAACGACTTAAACCTTTGCAGTTGCACCTGTGTCTTGTTTTCTTTTGTATTTTAGCAACTTTACGCTTAATCGATGGTTTTTTTATATGAATTTGGAATTGATAATAAAACGATATTTATTCTGAATTTCGTTTCTTTTTTCTTTTCTTTTGTTACCAGAACTTAAAATAATTCATTGTCCGTGGCTACAAAATTCTATCAGTTGCCAGTAAATAGAATTACGTAGATTATAAGGATATCTTCAATGAAATTAATGAAAATGGAAAGAAAATAACAAAGAGAATACTTGTTATTATAATTTTTATAACTTCTCAATTTTTTATCTTTGTTCAACAATGAAGATACCAAGATAAAAAAGAACAATAAAAAACGGAAAGTTGAATACGACCAGCACATACACACCCAGAAAATTAAATAATTTATTAAAAATACAAAATACATTAAAAATAAATAATATTATTACATTTATGTAATAATATAAGGCCATATGATCGGAAAAGGAAGCCATGTCGAAGAAGTACGTCGTGGCTTCAAAATCGGAGTAAGTGAGCTTCAATATTCTTTTTTACAACTGCTACCAAAAAATATTGTAGCCAATAAAGCCAACTAGGACAGAATACTAAAAGAAAAACATTCAAATCTTATTTTTGTACTTATTAAATCTTTTTCAATACATATTTTTATTACAAATTTGAATTACTTGTATCTAAATGTGAGTATAAATTATACTTTATATTATTATATGTGAGTATAATTAATGTATTTTCACTGAAATTTCTAATATGGACAAACTAGCACCCATACCCTACTTCTTCTAGGTATAAAGTACCAATTATAAATTAATTTTGACTTTCGTACAATTTGAGAAAGAAAGATATGTTAAATGTTGATTGACACCACTCTAGCAAACTAGTTAGTTGTCTCAAACAAACCAACTAAATCCGGAACCGAAACATTTGCCACTTGTTTTTCCTATTTTGGAGACTGAAATGAAAAGAATGAAAACGTAGAAAAAGACCATAAGACTATTTCAAAGAGTTTTTAACATGTTTACTATTATTCTTATACACCAATTAAGCGGATGTGTGCCATTCATATTTTCATTAAGCTTAGAGCGCCCTTAACACAATATATCGGAGGCAGATAGAATAAAATTAGTTAAAGAGTTTTTTGTTTCGTGCAAATTTTGTATAAATGTCTTATCTCCTTATATACTTATCCCAGTCTGCAAGAATCTAAACTACAAAGTGTTTTAGTACCAACGGCTATAAAATCATATAGTTTATTTACCGGCACTCTCACCGTATACCCGTATGCTCCTATAGTTTATTACCGTATACCCGTATTCTCCTATGCTGAAGAATAACTTGTTCTCTAATGGATAAAACGCATATAGATAAACACTCAAAGGTCAAATTTCGGTCAATATTTAAAAGTCGTCGTGCAAAATTCTTATCACAATTAAATTTCTCGTTTTCCTTTTCAATTTTTACAGTGTAGAACATTTTTTTTAATTTCCTTACATCTATTTCCATTTGGAAGCGCCTTGTAAAAACTTATATAATTTCTGATCAAACTAAAATTATAACCTGTAAATATATAAATATGTTACGTTTTACATAGTTTTTTTTTTTGCATAAACGTTTTTATACGTTACGATATACGTTTTTATACGTTGCAAACAACGCAACAAAAACCAAAATGCCAAATTACGACACAGCTCTTTTTCGTTCGCACTTGCAACATTTCGAAGTGTGTGTTGGAACGAAGTTACAGATGATCAACATGAAATTTACTTTATGCGTATGAAATTCATCCATTTTGTTACTAACATGCAATTATTTTTGGGCCTCCCGAGCGGCGTCAAATTATCATTAAGCATATTCCCCTTCGATTCGGCGCATTTTTTGGAACAGCAAATTCTGTTCTCTCAATATAGTGACACAAATAAAAACGACTCATCATAAACGGAGGGAGAAAAATATATTCGTTTAAAGGGTTCCTTAGCCAAACCAGAACCCTTATAGTTTCGCCATGTTCATCTGTCCGTCTGTGGATCAGAGAGGTTTTACTCGGATTAGCATTATAAAGCTGAGATTTGGCATGGTTATACATATTTATAACAGCTACATAGTTATAGAATAAAATCATTTAAAATGTTTAGGGAGGTACCCTAATACGTGAAGTGGAAATGATTTTTCTTTTAATTACAAACCTCATTATGTAGGGTATCTGAAAGTGTTCTTGTTAGTAGGATATTTAAGGAAATTAAAAGTAAAGTTATCACAGCTAAGTAAGTTCTTCTAGTAATAATCGAAAAACTTATATAATTGGGTTTGTAAAAAGTTGATGGAAACTCCATACAAATGACTTGAATCGGCTGAAAAAACAAATTTATAAGTTCAAATGTATATTTATTATGTTACTGAAAGATATAGGTACACCAGGAAATACATTTATACATTTAAGCGATATGGAAAAATATTAATATTTGTAATTGTTTAAGACATACAACGCATGGTTAAAGATTATATGGGTGGTCTAATACGGAATCTTGTAGTGCAAGTTACACACATGCTTTAAAAATTATTATTTATTTAAAGGTAACACTTGATTCACAAATGTATGTCTAGGAGAACCACTTAACCATAAATAAACTAAAAACTCAAGTATCCACTGGGATTGAAATACAACTCCCTAAAAAAGTGAAAAGTTTAAGAAGTAACTTTCCACTTTTTGTCCATTAGTGATACCGCATGGCCCAATAGTTATACAATACATATTACTTAAAATCATGGCTTTATGTATCAAATGAACATAATAAAATTGTGATCCTTTTTGGAAATATTAAAGCCGAATATATATCTTCTTGGAAAAAGATAAAAAGTATTAATTATGCAACACTTTCAAATAGGGGTGCTGGGTAATTAATATTTTTATATTTTAAATACAAAAAAATTATAATTTTTAACTGATAAGCATGTTGTTTTTACATTTATTAAAATAGAAAACGTATATCAAATACAGGTATCTTTTTGTTTTTTTTGGTATTTACTTGCTACATATTTGAGATTCCATAGTATTCCTTACCTATATGCTCACGAACGTCCGACACTCATTCGTCCGCCTTTGGTCTTACAGTTTTAGATCTATGTATATAGAATTTCACAAATGCAGGGAAATCTCAATTAATATGTAAAAAATATTCAATTTTTTAATTTGCCTTCCCGTACATGACAGAGGAGGCAAACAATTTTTTTCCAAAAAATGCATTTAGCAATGTCTATAATTAAAAAAGTATTATAAAATAAAATTGACATTGTGTTAACCATTTTTCATTTTTAAGTTGGATTGAGAAATGTTAGAGTTAAATTGATGTGCAGTGTGTAATCCTGTCCTTTCTGCTGTAATTTTTAACCGCGAAAAAAATTTAAATACTAACATTTCTTTATTAATTATTCCATTAAATTAATTTGTAACAACAAATTCAAGAGATGATGACATACACACAATTGACTAGTTTTAACTTATTACATTTACCGTAACAGAATAACGAGAACGTCCTCTTCAAAATTAAAAAAGAATGTATGGAAATTAGATCGTTTTGAAAGAGAACACAAGAATTGAATTTAATCACGCAAAAGTAAGATTTTATAATCATTCCACAAAAACAACTTATCCGAAATAATTTGAAATAAACGAAAACACAAATAAAACTTTTAATATATGGTAAAATCCCTTTTTCATCATTCATTCAAAAATTAAAATTAAATTATTACTTATTAAATTAAAATTCAATATTCGAAAAATTTATTTATCCTTTTAAAAATTAGATCAAAAGTATTAGTATACATCATTAATAACTTTGAACTCTACTATTTTACAATTAGACTCAAACATAAACATTTTTTTTTCATTTTTGTCAAGCCCATCTAAAGATATATTCATATGATACAGGAAAAAAAATGTTTCACTCTCAATTTAGACTAAATTAACATTCTGCAGCCGAAGGGGCACTTAACAATTTTTAACTTTGCCTGAGATCTTGGTCTAAAGCACCTAACTGTAATATTGTCTGCGGATAGGTGTAAAATGATAGAGGCTATGAGGCTGTGAGTTGTGGTTAAATGAACGGAGGAATATGACCAAGTGTGAATATGACCAATTGTGAATATGACCAAACTTGAACGTTCGTAGTATGATTAGGAAACAGTAACAAGTTACACATTTTTCAAAGAACCTGTCAAGCATAGTGGAACCCGCACCACGATGATTCCATATACATTTAGGTACTTATAACCATTTAATGGTACGTAATATTCCTATTAAACTATTTACGAAATTTTAATTTTTAAAACGAGGATAAATTGCCTGCAGTATCTTTCACAGGCGCATACTTAAAAAATATTTTTATGTGATATAACCACAAATTAATGACTTTCGAATTGTTTCCTTAATTATGCTGTGAAACCTTGCTTCTTGCTAAACTTCATGATTCTAGGTTAACAGGAAGTACCCTATAGGTTTTTATTTTTTGGCGAGTGTCAAAATATGCGGCATAAATAGCTGTATTTTTTTATTGCATTGACTTAGATGCTTAATTTTTTTAAAGTTCCAAGGAACCACACATCTAAACATTTGATATTAATTTCAACTTGATCGGACAACGAAATGATCCTATAAAAGTTCTTTGTTTCCTTTTGATGTATGGAACACTAAAAATTATAATAAAACAAAAAATCTGTTTATTCACAGATTTTTTTGTTCTATTATAATTAAAATTTGTTCTATTATAATTAACAATTAAAAAACACAATTTTGTAGATTTTCATACCGACTTATTTCATTCCGTGTTCCTGGATATAGATTTGTGATAAAGCTATTACGTTTGCCCCCGTAAAAATATATTATTTTTTATGTCTTATACAAAAATGTTGACGAATAGGTATACCTATTCTCGTAAATCGACTTGTGCTCTAAATATTCAAGGCAACAAAACTTTAAGACTAAAGCGTGCAGGAAACCAGGTTTAGGTTTGTACCTAAAGTAATTTAATTAATACCGCGTACACAATTCGCTAACATTATTAGTCGCAGATGTCAAAATAATTTCCAAAAAAAAAAACAGCCGTCTCTCGTGACAACATCAGTAACATAGTTCAGAGCGCGTCGTCACAGTCGCATTGTGAAATCCGGTGCGGGCGAGCGGCGCGCACGACTTTTATTTTAATCTCTTGTAATAATTCACTTGACCTCCTAATTAATCGGATATTGTTGTTTATGTAACGTCAAATACTTTATGATCTAGCTATATCATAACCAACTCGTTCGAACCTAATTTTCTTGATCGTCTGAAGTATTTCGTCGCGCTCTTCTCTAGATTATGTCAATATTCATTAACAGCTATATATAATAGGAAGCAGTGAAAAATCTATACTAATACTCTAGTTTCAAAAATCATACACAGTTACTTGTAAATGCCCAACATACAAGTAACAAAAACGATAAACAAAATTTGTCTAGAAAGCTTTTTTGTTTAAAAAAACTCTTTTAGTTTAATTTTTTTCTATCATTCGATTCTTCTGATATTGTGTAATATCAGAAATAGAACATTAGAATAATAATTTTCCATTCCATTAAATTGCAATTACTACCTCATTGAAATATGGAAAATCTAAAAGCTTATTATATGTTTCAGACGGGACTACCAGAGTCCTTTTTACTCCGCTGTAGAAATGGTTTACCTCATTTTCAATCTCGCATACTATTTAGCAGTTCCAAAGATGTAGGTAACGACATCAATCCATCCGTAGATCGGAAATTAGCATGCCATCAGAACTAAAATTTCATTAAATAAATTTATGATAAACCGAATCTCCATGAATTCTTTAAAATGGCACAATGGATCCGTAGAAAAAAAAACGAAAATTGCGTATTAGGACATGTATAAGATAGTGAGGTACTGTAGTTGTCTATATTTCATGAAATTGTTGATGAAAATTAACCGAAATATTTTTTTAAAATTTCTAATCAGATTCCTAAAGGGGTCTACCCTTTAGGATTTTGTCGAAATTTCCAAATAGACGGTTCAAAAGTTAGGGGGAAGAAAAATGCTTAACGTTCATTTCCCTCAAGCTTAATATTTCACAAATGAAACATAAAAATAAAAATAATTACAAATGAAGGTTCACTTTCATTGTAAAAACCCTTTCTAGTGATGCGCTCGCTTTACCTTCCTATTCCTTCATTACCTCGTCTGATGCGCCTACTTTCAAAACTTAATGCATATAGATATAAAACTATTAAAAAAGCTATGACAGACGGTGGACAGACTAACATGACGAAGTTACAAAGCTTCTTTATTGTACTGAGGAAACCTAAAAAGAATAACTAAATTGTTTGAATAAAATTAACACGAAAGACTGCACTAAGAAAAAAATTCAGTCAACTATATACAATATGCAGTGTAGGTAACGTTTCTTCACTAGGTATATCTTTTCTGATACTAGTAATTAGTTCCTAAGAAAAATCAACAGCGTTCATAGAAAATTACTCACCGTACAAGATAACGCTTGGTCTGATGAAACATACCAGTTTACGCTTTATTAAGACATTGAAGACAAGTCTGACTTTCGACCCGCCCTAATCACCACTTATTACCGGAAATACGAGTATTAGCCGTTATAAAACGTGTACCGATTTAAGAAGCATAACTAGGCAAGTCTTAGTAATAAATAGTTATTTTGATTGAAATATAAGCAGTTATTCGAATGCCGTTAAATACCTTGATGTAATTTTAAAGTGAAACTTTTATTTGACTGACATAATTTAACCTCAATTTAATAAAATGTCAGTTAATCGATCTCGCTCTATGAAAAATTGCAATATTAATCCGCCTTATTATTATTTTCATTGTAAACTGTATACTTACATCATAAATTAACAATATGAACCCAAGTCTAGATTAAATTTTGCTAGACTAATTAAGGTAATAATTACACTTAATAAAAAATTCAAATATTTTTCTTATGAATTTTAAAAATCTTTATAATTTAAGATGAGAAATAGTCTCATCTGCTACTTAACTTGATTAATTAATTTAGTATGTAACTTTAACAAGCATATCCACGCTTGTTAACGTTGTCAAAAAGAGTTATTAAAACGTTTAGTTTTCCAAAAAAATATGGCAAAAGACACTTTGTCTTTGAAATTTTGTGTTCAAATCTCTTAGACATTTGATAGATCAGGTATTAATTCAAAATAATGGAGAAAATCAAGTCAGAAAATTGAGGTGCGAATGTTAACAATAAAAAATATCCGTAAATATTTCCATAATTTCAAGTCCAATGTTTTGAAAATAACATAAAGGCGAATTTTCAAAGCAACAACTTTTTAACACGAATTGCGTTTTTTAAATGTATACGGGAGATAATGGTACATCAGAACTAGTACATAACACGTCACTTATTTTGGTATTTAATGAAAAAGCGACCGGCGGCGATAAACGAGGCAAAGTATATGTTACCTTTATTATTTGCTATTCCAGCTTCCAGGCAAAGAAAAAAGTTGAACCCATTCTATTGCTATACAATTGACACGAAATCGGCGATGATACCAATAAAGGGAGAAATCCCGATTACTGAAGAAAATATTTACTTCTTTTGCCACGAAAAATTGCACAACATAGAGGAAATGAAAATTATTCTATTAGTTTATTTAAGGTCTTAATTTTTTGAAGTACAATTTATTCAACATAGTCCTGAACTTTTAAGGCTGAAAAATTGTCTAGCCAAATCGATTTTTTAACAAATACATCAAATAGAAAATTCTTACAAATGTATCATCAGACTTCTGATAGAATAATCTACTGGAATTGTTCAAACGGAAGGAGACAACAATAGTAAAAACAATTACTCCTTTAATTTATCCGGAACATTTATTGATTCTACGTAGCATTTACATAAACAATCACATAAAAAATCAAAGGTTTTCTCTAATCTAATTTTTACCAATTAATTACAGTCTAGACTCTCTTTAGGACGGTTTCCTAGATCTATAATTTAGTTCCACTTTTAATATAGAATATTGACCATTTTGGTTGGCCTGCTAAGCAGTGAATAAGCGTCCGATTTCAGATGTTAAATGTATAAGTACACAATAATAATTAGCCAAAGGCTCTATTTTAGGTTTTATAGTTACCAAAGTAAATGCACTTTCACATATAACAAAATACATTAACCAAAGTGACTAAATAACATGAAGAATAAAACGGAGTTTGAACTGTATTTATGTCAGCAACTTTAAAAAATTCAAATATTATTAATAAGTTGAATAAACTGATTTATAAATATCTGAAATTCATCAAAACAGTAGTTTTAGATGTTACGAACCGCCAAAATTACCGGAGTGATCGTTATGGGAAAATTAATAACAAATAGTCAACAATTTTATAATTATAATATAGTATTCAAAATAATTTCGAAAATTCTTTTTATAGGAAATAAATATTGATCTTACCTAAACTTTCCCTCGCACGCAATAATACTTCGATTAATTTTGTGTATTACAAAAAAAGAGAAAGAATTATTTTAAAGCCACAGTAAAAGTAAGCTAAAATAGTCAATTTCATTCTTAACTTAGTATCGCTGCTAAGAAAACAATTTAATTATACGGGTATTTAACTTTTATTACGTAAACCTAATTAAAACAAATTAAGAAAGACAAATAGTCGAAACAAATAGACTAGAACTTATACCGATACTAATCAAAATTAACACAGATAAAGAGCAAACAAATATAAAGAAAACACAACAAAGATTAGAATCAAATAATCAATTGAAATGTATTAAGACACAAAACGTTGCTATCTTTTGAGCAAACGAAGCAACCGAGACTTAGTAAAGTTACATTTTATTTTTAATCCATATTAAATATAGCAGACTAGCCTATTATGTTTGACTTTATTTTTAAAAACTTTCAGCAAACATGAAGCCTAAGCCTACATCTGGCTAAATTATAAGTAATCTAATAGTGCCAAGTAGTTCACGTGCCGTGCAACATATGCAATTGTCAACTCAAGGTACGCAGAATACGTGAAGCATATTTTATATCAATAAAAGAATAACCATTAGCACTCCATAAGATTAAATGTAACGGTCATGTTAATGCAACGTTTTGTTATAACATCTGAATGTAACGAATATATCGCAAGAAAAACGGAAATTATGTACTTTGCTAACAACCGAGAAAGATAGACGAACACAATAGAATAAGACAAGAAGTGTACGCATGTCTATGGAAATTTATATGAAAATTTTATTAGATATTTAGGTCGATTTGTAATAAGATAATTAAATTTTCTGAATGTAAAACATTAAAATCTTCTTATACGACTTTAGTGCTATCTATGACTTACATTTAGTGTATGATCTCTCTTCCTCTCTACCGTTTTACACGTTACTATATACTTTCATATCGAAGTTTAAAAAAAAAAAAATTCAGTCTCTCGCCAAAAATGTCAGTCTTGTCACGTGAACTGAGTTGAAAGCGATGTTTTATACTTCACTCCGTCCTGCATAACAAAGAAATCCATAACAATATGCTATATTTAAATATATGCAGTAAGCATTGCTAATGACTAATTTTGAGAGTTCCCCAACTCAAAAGGAAAAGACGGAACCCTTATAAAATGACTCGCGTAACAATCCATTTGTCCATTTGCCACAGTGCTTTTTCAGAAATCATTTAACGTGGAAGCTTAAAATGTGGTGTAGTATAAAGTACACTAACCTGCATTTATATTAATAGTAAACACTTGAAATATTCTTATAGATAATTTGATTTTTTTTCAATTCACGTCGTATGGGAATCAATTGATAGAGCAAGTTATAAGAATTCCAAAACTGTTTCGTAAAAATTTCTGCATATGACATTTCAAGAGATATTGCCAAAAATGTCATCAAAAAATATATTCGGCCTCAAAATCTCAGCTAAAGTCAAAATTATAAAACAGCATTACTGGAAGATTA
Organism: Druceiella hillmani; assembly: GCA_039881145.1. NCBI lineage: Eukaryota > Metazoa > Arthropoda > Insecta > Lepidoptera > Hepialidae > Druceiella > Druceiella hillmani. Next base: position 21,496,327 of record JAYKKI010000026.1, read on the forward strand.
CCTAAAGTTAGCTAAAATTACAGTTCTAAATTTCATATTTGTAAGATTTTCATCATATATTTATATGATGAAAAATAATATCGATATATGTAAATATTTTAATAAAAATACTACGTACACTTAAATATTTACATGCGCTTAAGTATGCACGAAACTAATGTGATGTAATTTCTATTTGTAACTGACAGGTTTTTTATTTTTACCTCCCACAGTAATGTTGCAAAAAATATGTACTTTAAATGTCATCTACATAGACACTGATCAAATTAGTATCACATTCAGAAGTAAATGGAAACGTAATACGCATTATTGACATTTAAAACATTGATAATATAGGTTACGCGTGTTAAAAAAATTATTTCGCAATAATTACCCACTAGTGTACATGTGGATTATGCCATTCGCCAGTCAGCCACGAAACTTCATTATTCATGCATATCACAATATCATTTAAGCCAGATGAACTCGATATTTTTCACGAATTATCCTTTTAGTTGAATTGCGCATAAATAAACTTATTACTGAGCCCTTGATTTTTAAAATTTGGATGATTTTGATGAATTTTCTTCCATCTTAATTCCCATATGATACACAATTAAATGAAACTACGTGATGTAGTATTATTTCTACTTTCTTTAAGTTCTTTGCTATTAGCAAAGATCTTTGCTAATATCCCACCTGAAGATGTAATACAACGATACCTAGGTCGTGGTAAAGAAATTAAAGAAAGTAGAAATAATACTACATCACGTATTTTCATTTAATTGTGAATAATGAATTTCTACAAAATTAACGCCAAATATATTCAATATCCCATATGATATGTAAGACGTTAAAAATTTGCTTGAATTGAAATAAATGCGGGATAGTATACTTTAGATATCATTGCTCCACATTTCAAGCTTCTATGTCAAATTATTTTTGAAAAATGTAAGGTAACCTTGAATGCTTATATACACACACCCGTGTATATATATATACATATATATATATATATATATATATATATATATATATATATATATATACATCTCAAAATGATTTAATTATGCATTAATTTTTGTCGACAAACTTTTTTCCATCACTTATTGGAAAATGGAAAACCGCCTTAATCTGCATCTCAACCTTTTGTACACTGCAAGGCTTGTACAGGGTTTGTCATCATTATTTTTTTCTTATACAGTAGAAACAGTATATGTAATGAAAACTCGACATTGTGCGAAATTAACATTTCCAACTGTCCCCTGCGATTGGGATTTTATTAAAACATACACGTGCTTGGGCTACGCTTTATGTATTAATTTAAGAATCTGTAAGTATAAACAAGCAGTACAAACCATCCAAATTTTAATTATTAAGATATCAAGGATATTATAACTTACCTGTTTACCACGGGAAGTAAGAAACTTAAAATTTCCCCCTTGTAAATGATCAAAAAGAGCCAGTAATCTCATTGAAGTAAAAACAGACTTTTCAGCATTTATCGATAAAGATTAAACTTTCATCGAAATAAACCGTAAAATGTTTAAACCTAAATTTAAAAACAATCCATTTATAAATTCGAAAAATAGGACGATTTCAATGTACCCCAGGCTCATATTTCCCTAACCTTCTGAGTTGATATTATTCCTTAATAACATTCAGTAATAAAATTTGTTGAGCTGAATTCTAAATTTTTAATTAGCAAGTTAATACGAAATATATATTCGATAAGGTTAACCATTGACGTGATCCGTATATATGATAACCGTGAAAATTGAATACTGCCAATAGATGCTGTTTCTAATGTATATAGTCACTTTCTAAAACCGGTTCCTCACCCGCGTATTCAAGAAACCCATAATTTACTCTGTTGCTGAACTATTCTGACTATTTGGTTATATCGGGGGGAATTATTTAAAATTAGTGATCATAAAACAATTGACAATAATGTATCTGTAAATTTTCTTTATAGGCAATAGTCTCACAAGAATAGTCGCGTCAGTGGTTATATATTTATTGTCGTTTTCAAATTAACAAATCCCACATTAACTTCATCCTCTTCAAGCCTTCTTTTCAGACTAATCTGAGTTATTAAAGCTGCACATTATTTCCTTCTTGCGTCGTTGAGTCGTGCAGTAATGCGGATGGGTTATACCCCACTTACGCCCTTTTGAGACTTTTGAAGAATAGAGTATTTAAGGACACAAAAGCTCTTGTTCGATGCAAAATATTTCCCACAATGTACGCACGATCTATCTTGAAGAAAAGTCTGATTGGTTGGGCGATAGTAGGCAAAAAACAACAGTTTAGTATGTTTTCAATGCAACGTTTTCATGCCACGGTTTAGTATGTTTTCAATGCAACGTTTTGGTCATAAATATTGTGATTATTTTATTCATAATATCAATAAAATGTCAATTGAAGACATGCGTTCACTTTTTGCATATCATGAATTTGTTTATTTTGTAAAACTCTACTTGGCATCGGATTTCCAGCAAATTCTCAATTGGAAAAATATAATACGTTAATATTATAATTTTATTTTGTTATTGTTTAAATATATATTTAAATTATCAGAAATCAACACTGTTAGATGAAACTGACACTGGTAAGCTGATACCAGGACGAGGATTTTAGCTTCGTCGATAGTTATAATAATTCATTTAAGTACGTAATTCGACGGATGAAATTATTATTTATATCATTTGATATAAAATAAAATATGTTCATTTCGAGAGTATTCTATTAAACAGATGCGTAAACAAGTTTAGCAATTTATCTCGAAGCTTCTGGAGGGTTATTTTATGCCAATAGAGATAGAAGTAGTATATCGGACTGGACGATGCATCAAAGTTTCCGGGATATCCTATATTTGAATATGGATTTAAAGAGTGATGCCTCGAATATAGTTTTACTATTATGATTAACTTATTGCTTTGTCGGAAAAAATCACAGACCGTAGCAATGTCAGAACAATGCAGACTACACAGAAGTGGTCTACGTCATGTATTACCTGCTGGCTTTATTTTACCTTTTCCTATTAAAACAAAATTTATTATTACTTTACAAAAACCAGACCCTGCTGCTTAAACTACATTTCCATCTTTCTTCTGAGAAAATCCATTTCAAGTGAGCAACTTGTAGGTGGTTTCCTCCGTTTTCCTGTTGACTGCTTACGCCCGCCAGATCCATGAATACAAGGTGACGATGCTAAAATAATGTCTTCCCCCGCATACGACTGTTAAAAAGCAGTCAGCTTAATTTAAACATGGTCGGTAAAACATGACAACATAACAAGAATAAAAAAATTAAAATGTAACAAGTCTAATATTTTACCAAACTGAAGAAAATACTGTCATTTAGTGATGATAAACTGGCGTCACGAAGGAAAAATAAATAAAAGAAATAAATAATTAAACATTTGAAACTTTTCTGTAACACTAAAGAACAAAATAATATTTAAAGAAAAGGGTTGCATGACAATAATACTTAACCCACACCCTTCCTTGCAACGCCGTGTAATATCGATTGGCCATGTAGTATTGATGGCCACCGCTACCACACAAACGAAACTACGTGATGCAGTATTATTTCTACTTTCTTTAAGTTCTTTACCACGACCTAGGTTTCGTTGTATTACAACATCTTCAGGTGGGATATTAGCAAAGATATATCATATCTCCCACCTGACGATATTGTAATACAACGAAACCTATGTCGTGGTAAAGAACTTAAAGAAAGTAGAAATAATACTACATCACGTAGTTTCATTTAATTGTGAATAATGAATTTCTACAAAATTAACGCCAAATATATTCAAGCTTTAGTTGACGTTGAAATAATATATCTTGCGATTTCATTGTTTGTAAACGTATTGTTGCGTACTCCGATACCCGTTGAATTTGTCTTGCTATATCGATTTAATACAGTAATTTTATGTGTGTATGTATATTTAAATACATTAAGAAAAGCGATTATTCAATACCTGTCTCAAGTAAACGAAATGTAATATTTCATTTTACTTTCGCATAGTGAAATGAAAACTATTTTACTTTATCGAATTTTAAAAAAAATATTTCTTTTGCCGATTTCTCTATTTAAAAAAAACATAATATTGATAGATACGATGAACAAATGTTAACACATTAATTTATAACTTAAATAACTTGTAACATCGTTAATTAAAGACGAACAAACATTTCAAAATCCCTTACAATACGATTTCACTTAAATAATCTCGAAAACTATCCGTCGAATCTATTGGGAAAAGATTACCAGTATCGAACCAAGAAAAATTGAATATTTCATGTCAAAATCAAAGCATTTTGGTAATCGATCTCCATAATCAGCTACGGGCTATTCATGTCGGGATGTACATTTCAATATTATGATCGGCATTTTGTCACGATTTGCAATATTAATTACGCGAAAGAGACACGAATGGAGTAATGGAGGAACGGTTCTGCAAAAGACATGCTTATTATAATGTTTTTGCGGTAAATCAAACGAAAACTGACGTTTACACAAACCAGAATTTATTATAAATTCTGTTACGGAATAGAATTTAATTTAAAATGCCTTGTTAATGCTCATCGAGTATTTTAAGACCGTTCAAATATATCAGTACATTTGAAATTTGCTTAAAATTATCAAGTCTCTGACAATCAAAGAACATAGAGAAAGACGTAAAAAAAATATTATTATCAAATAATTTTTCAGGTTATATAAAATATTTAAATTAAACCTATATCAGAAATTAATACAAAACACATTTGTAAATCAATTGCAAAATTAATTGATACGGGAAATTTATTAATTTTTTATTGGAACTAATTTTTTTAACGCTATATCTAAAACATAGTTCAGACTTGAAGACAAAATAGCCCAATATAATATTTTTGAATTAAACTAAAATTATACTGCATTTTGTAAGTATTGTACGTCTTGTCAAAAATGACTTATTTTTTTTATCATTTTACTCCACCTCTTTGCCGAGTTATGATTTTATTATGAAAACACTACACCACACGAACAATGAAAACGTTTCAACAAACCTAGTCTTCATTTAACAAGCCTATTCTGTGTAAATTATTTCCCAAATTTCTCCTTTTGTTTTGTACATTATTTTATCTGAAAATAACAATAATACTACGCACCGAGCAAAATTTGCATTTTCCCTTTATTGATTTCTCATTTCAATTTAAAGTAAAGATAACTCTTAATTATTTTTTGTCCACATCGAATCCAATACCCCAAACGTTCATTGATTATTATTCATTAGGCTATGGAAATAAAAGAAAGAAAATTTATTTAGCAGCAACTTTATGATGTAGCTTTCTTTATCTCAAAGCATTTACATATAATAGGTCGAATACTATTATTTATATATATATATATATATATATATATATATATATATATATATGTGTGTGTGTGTGTGTGTGTGTGCGTATATGTGCGCGTGAGTATATATATTTGTACATCAATAAAACCTGCGATCTAAATAGTAGACGCAAGTTTTTGCAAGCATCCGAGAAAATAAATTAAATAAATGCGGAATATACATATACATTACCCATATTAAGTAATTGTATATTTATGTAAGTAATCGAAGTATTTGTACAGCGTATCAACCCTGTAAAAAATATTTTACTAAATATACCATATGTACTTTTTATATTAGAGCAAAACACTATTATATTTTATTTATTGTGCGTGCATATTGCTTAGGTATCAATAAACAAGAAATGTGAATTATTTATCCGGGAAACGATAGTAAAATGTGATGGAAAATATCACTAAACCTTTTCTAATGTATTTAGTATCATTCATCATTTTTTTAAGGTATAAAGGTATTTTTTGTCTCAGATGTAATACTTTCACTGCATATCATAACCCACAAGTCGCGAGATTCTATAGACTTATTGCAAGTTGCATGGTGCCATATAATCGATGTCGGATAGTGACCTGATCCCTAAATAATTAAAATCAGCCAGAAAATATATAGACCGCGACGTGAGCTGCTCAGCCTAAACGTTTGTTAACGTACTGCATATTTTCATCGGACAATTTAATTACAAACTGGTTTTTCTATTGCACATTCTCCGCTGTATTGAGTGACATAAATCATGTACGAGTATTTAACCATTATTTTAATTCCGTATTAAAATTGTATTTATGATTTCGTAATCCTGTTATCACGTAAATATAATTTTCATAAGTTTCAGAGAAAATGGTCCTAGAAAAAATTTGTGTACCAGAAGTTGACATTTGTATAGATATATATTTTCCAAAATATTAGACGCCTTATAAAAAGGTTACCATCATTTCTGGGACGTAGAATTTATATTAATTGAGCATCCACGCAATTATTTTCAGACGTTTTTCTTATGTTTCGTACTGCGCCAAATTTAATTCTTTTTTAGCACTTTCCTTTCAGCGACAGTACGGTCGTTGATTGTCATTCTAACTTTTTTTTCGTTTAGCTGAGAAATTCATTGGTTGGACTTGTAATTAAAAAATTCGTTTTGGGACAAATTAATAATTAATATATATTATTTTATAATTTTATAAACGATAACCCTCGTTAGTTGAAGGAAATTATTCTAAAAATACTTCGACGATAATCAACCAAATAGTACCACACACATAAACACCCATACACACAAACACACGATAAGGATTATAATAATCATACAAATAAAAGGTTTAAAAAAAATTATATTTATATATATATATATATATATATATATATATATATACATATATAATTTATATATTATAAAAAATAATATAATTATGTATATTGTACATATTTAATTAATATTATGCTTATCATAAATCAAGCCGTTATACATCAAAATATTGTCCTTCAAATGTATTCCCACTGAAAATGAATTCATTAGTATGTAACAATTATAATTCTAGACAAAATTGAAATGAGCAGTTTTCAGCAATCCAGTTATTATAATCATTAACAAAAAAATCTCGGTGTATTGAATAAACTCAAAATTTATAATGGTCACATGATTGTATACACGTTCAAATGATTGTTCAGAAATTAATATAATTAAAAATTTATGTCATGGAAATATCTAATACATAATTTTAAACTATATAAATTTCATAATTTAGTTTAAAATTATGAATATATTAAAATTTGCCGTGGTGTGTTGGGTTGATCACAAGACATACGGCCTTTAACGATGCGGCGTACCGCGGGAACCCGGGTTCAATTCCAGATCGTTCGTCGAACGGGTCTGGACTGGTGTTACGGTTAGCTGTAAGAGATTGCTGACGTAGCAATAAGTCCGCCATATGTATCAATTAGATACATTAAAGTAGATAAATAAATAAATAAAATTGAATTAATGTCAAAATAGCCGTGAATTACCTACGAACAATATATGTTACAAAAATTAAATAAAAATAGACTTACCTATGATAATTGACATAGTTTTTAAGATCTAACTTTTTAACGGAACACGTAACAACAAAATAACGGTACTCCACAAAGGGGAAGCGTTTTATCTCGTCTCGACTGATATTAAAATGCGATTGTGCGTTCGCTTACACAAATTATTTCAAAAAATGACAAATTCTCAAAAACTATTTATGAGCGTATACCCTCTCCTTAAAGTCCTGCCTCCAAGGTTTACATTTAATTTTTTATTGTTCCCTTTGTCAAAAGACTAAAGTAGAACTTAAAGGCAAATGTATGATGAATCTTCTTTGTATCTGTGTCGCCATTCGACAAGGACTTCAATCACATTGGACATTAGTTAAACTAGTTAAAATTAAGAGGGATTTCTCACTTCATGCTGAAGTATAATGTGACAAAAAAAATGACAACTTATCAGTGCAAATTTAATAAAATGTTTCTTCGGAAGACTTCTTTTGTTTACAAATAATAAAAATGTAAAAAGAAGTATATGAAAATCTTACGCATTTAATTACTTTACTGAACAAGTATTTCATTTAATACTTGTTATGAAATTTATTTATTAAGAGGGAGTTACCACTTTTATGACATGGAAAAATTGCAAATATTTCAGAACATCCAAGAAAGGGTAAAGATAAAGATCATTTTTAAACTCTAATAAAATATCAGAGTTTAAAAACGATCTATTTTTTTTTTAATCGTGTAAAAATCACGCCAAGGAACTGAATAAATAATAAACCCCAATAAGCTTTGTGGATGGTGGAATTTCCACAGCTTCATATCAATTAACTAATGTTATAAAAATTACTTACTTATATAGATCCATAACATGAAACGTTCATAATTTATGTATAAAAATTAATGAATAAAGCTATCCATTATTTGTATTTTAAAATTTAAATTTTCAATGCATCATTATTTAAATAAGTAAATAATAAATATTTAAATTATAGCACAGCTTTCGGCCGATAATTGCAAGTAAAATCATGAAACTCAAATTTAATTTCAATTTTCGCTATTACTGAAAGATTGACAAATTTATTTCCCATTGTAACTTTATAGTCTGCACGTTCGTCACACTTTTTGCGACATTATTTCAACAAGTTTACATCCTAGAACCTTTAGAGAGGATTCACATTGGAAAGCTTTTACTTTTACATATCATTTTTTTAAATTAGTGCTGCTTGAACATAATTCTAATCGGATTTAAAATTCTAATTTTAAAGTCAATATTATTTTTCTGTATGACTTCTTTTCAAATCACTGTTTAGTGATTTTGAAATCCGGAAAATATATTTGTCATCAAAAAGTAATTTAACTATTATATATTAAAGAAATGCTTTAGTGAAACTTGTCTATTATGGACGAGTATATACACAAAACCTATTATATATACACACAAATACGATGTATTGCCGAATGCATATTTGCTGCCTGCTTTTTCATTACATCGATTCATTTTAATATATAATTCGCTACCTCTTGAAATACAAAACTTTATAAATTCCTAACAGTCAATTTTATTGACCACTCTGTTATTTTACGCAACACTGTCAGTCACCACGAAGCAAGCGGCGTGTCGCTGCACCTAGAATGCGGTGTAAAGCAGGAAGCGAGTGCGGTCACATATTGTCGCTCATTACACCCTTAACTGGATCTACGCAGAACTAGTTCGTACAATCTAAACTACGCGTTTGCGCAATTGCCCTACACTATTTGGGAGAATATATTTCTTCGCAAACTTAAATACTCACAACACAAAATAAACGTAAGGAACAGTAAACCTCCACCTGCATCTTTCAAACCTATTTGGTAAAATACGCTTTCGTTTTAAAACGACTTTTTCTTATTTTGTATGGGAAATCAATTGTAACAGTGGTATTTTATGTGGGAGTTCAAATATTGTCTCATTTTTAGAATTGCGTAACGCTTCCGGGAAATCAGCGTACAAACGATATGCCGGTACGACTGCATGGAAAACAGGAAAATTATATGCGATCCCGCGGTTCTGCGTGCCGCCTTGTTTTAATTTTTTTCTTATTAGTGTAAATAATTGCTTTCAAATTTTAACCAATCACACAAAATATATTTCCTAGTTATTCTATTTTGAAATAATACTGTTTCAAAATGCTTTCAAATTTGCTTCTACATATGCTTCACTGATATAGAGGCACCCCTACTTCACTGTCGATACAAGATAGTAATAAAATAAAAGGCTTAGCTCTTAAGATTAAGTCACTAAAACATTAATTAAAAATGAATATATCTTAAGTTATAAACAAGACAAGCTTCCACGAGTTCGTTCGTATAAAGAAATGTTTATAACAAAATTTGATATTCCGTTGATGTTAGTTTGCAATAATTAAAACCGTATAGTCAACGATTAAATGCATAGTTAGCAATTAAATGAAACTACGTGATATTATTATTTCTGCTTTAGAAAATCATCTTTGTAGGTAGTATTATTTCTGCTTTAGAAGATCATCTTTGCTAATAGCCCACCTGAAGATTTTGTAATACGACGAAACCTATGTCCTGGTAAAGAATTTAAATAAAGTAGAAATAATACTACATCACGTAGTTTCATTTATTAATATTCAAAATACATAGATTTTACATTACTAATGATGTGATGAAGAAGTTGCTTACCAAAGTAGCAGCAGCGCCGTCTAGCATCATTCTAAGAAAGGTACTTGCTTATTGCTTAGGGAACTGTGTATTTTCTACTATAAAAGTTATTTTATTATTTTCCATAATATGTTCTATTAAACTATAAAATTTGTTAAGAATCTGTTCATTTACTCATATCTACCCTACCCCTAAACTTTAAGTCAGGTTTAGCCAAAATAATCGTTCACCCCACTCCTCTACTAAATATAACACAATGGATGTAATAATATTATTATTATATCTACAACTATTATACGCTATGACTTCACGTTTTATTATTTATATATCGTCAATAGAATTGTCCCCTAAGAACATATTTATTTGTTATTTTTTCCTGCATAATCCTGATGACATTTTAATGAGGAATAGTAACAAATTTGTTATTATAATTTCTTTTAAACTTTGACTTTTTTGTTTCTAAGTGATGAGTAATTCATAAAAAAGAATCTTCTTGGGGAGACACTTAATTATTATTAAGCTTGGTATCATTTGTTACATAGCGAATATTATATGAATTAGCATTCGTTGAATTACTTGTCTACTTACATATAACTGTTATTGTTATACATAACTGGGCCATACCTTTATCGAGAACAGATACATATGTTTAATTTGATTACATTTAAAATGAGAAATTTTACTTCGGTCGTGCTCGTTGTTATTTCATATGTTGTATAATTATTTTTATTAATTTGTTGATTCGGTCTGACAGAATACGATGTACTGTCGATACAAGATAGACACTAGACTAAACTATTTAGTAGGCAAAACAAATTAAAATTCTTATTTAATTATTAAGTAAATGGCAAGTTATTAATACTTTGATGAAAAATTTCAGGGCGGAAATCGTCACTTTGTCAATATAATTTTTTTCTTTATCCTATATCCATCCTGGATATAGATATGCTATCAAAATATTGAGTCTTCTACCACATGTCTTTTTTTTAATGAAAAGTAATTAAAAGTAAAACAAATAAAGCATTTGAAAAAGAAAAAATGAGTCAGTATACAATGTCAAATGAGTGAATATATCAATTCCAGCGACGGTAAATTAATTAAACTGACGTTTCCAATTTAATTAGAAACACGAATGAAATAATCCATGAAATTTTAAATATAATTTGCTGTCTCCACGTATTCCTTGCTTGTAGGCCAAATAAGCTATTGTCAGAAAATAAAATAAAGTTGTGATGAAAACAAAAACAATTTCTGCATTTGAAACTGCTTCTTTTGTCAAACAAAATTCCTGATTCATTTAATATATTTAATTTTTTTTCTTTCTTTTTACTATATTACACATTTTAAGCGTGAAAAGATTTGTCAATAATGAATGGAACATTATTAAATTGAGTAAAAAATTACATAGTATCTGACGAATTGTCTAAGGTACGTCTTATGTAAGGTATTATACTGTACAGACAATACATATAAGATGTTGTTAACCCCATTAAGTATCAATTTTTTGACTTAATTAAAACCACATATTAAATATGTTTACCTTTTTGTTATACTAAAAAGAAATTAAATAAGACAAAAGTTATATATAAAAAAGTTATGTTTCCAAATGAGTATACTGATCCCTTAACACTTAAATGCTAACAGCAATGAGCGACGAACATTAACAAAGTTACCTGATGATATTGCTGAAAGCGGTCAACGTTCATGGCTCGTTTGCAGCCAGCACATTGCTTGCGCGCATTTTTCGTACACATAACACACGTTTTTGTTTTCCATCCTCGGTTCTCTATAGAACATGATTAGTTATTTGTCTAGTTTCAGCTAGACTTCTTAATAGTGTGTCAGCATACTTGGGGTCAGAGAAATCTGATTGTATATGCAGGTTAAATCGGGATGCATCGAGAGACCATGGCGCCCTCTAGTAGACGCGCGATCAAAATGGAACACTTACATTTTCACCAGTGATCGAAAATTCGGGTGCAAATAGTGCAATTATAATTGATGTCGGAAAACAATAGCCCGTTTACTTCGCTTGCGGTACCCCTCCCCCCCCTGGACCGCGGAGTAGACGAGTAAAAAGAGAGTGACAAGAATAAGGACGAGTAACAAGAATAAAAAAGACGACTTCGTCGTTAATTCAAAAATATTTAATTTAAAAATTGAATGTAAATCACAGGATAAAGTAGGCATGAATAAGGTTTCGCAGACACACACACACACAACAGAGTACACAGTAGTAATTTTGTTGAGTATAAAAAATGTACATTGAAACCTTTGTTAGCTTAGCTTAAGGGCAACCACAGGTAGCTTAATTAAATAGATTCAATCAGGTCTTCTCCTAAAAAGAAGCAAAATATTCGTAATTATTTTCTATGTCGCTTTGCAATCTCTATAAGCTAAAACTATAAACTTAAGCGGACCCCCTGGACTAACTAAAGTGTGACTTAATCATACACCTTACTATAATATACTAAATCATTAATTATTTCAATTTCACATATATATATGTAAATGTGTAATTACTAATTAGGAATTACAGGGCGTTCCTAATCACAAATATATTTATAAAAAAATTACTTTTCGTGCTTTTGTATTAGCAAAATCTTTAACGATGTCACTGACTTCAATTTTGATTTCATGTTCACTACTTATCAACGATAAGTAGTTTGTCAATCTAGTTTGCGACAGTGTTGATTTATAACAACGTAGAAAACGTGCAGCTTTATTACTCGTACCCTGCTCTCAGATCAAGTATTTAAGAGTGGTTTTAGAGTTAAAGTTAGCACTTCGTTAGCAAGTATTTGCCAATATAAATTTCTTGCACAAATGAAAAGAAATTGACAATTTCTAACGAACTTTTAGCGGCGTCATTCACTACCAAATTAAGGCTGAGTAACGCACAAAGTACATAAAATGTAAGCGGGTTTAATTCTAAAATTCCTATTTATTTTCCCCTTTTATATTTGCACCATTATCGTAACCTTGAACACACATATTTTGTATGTCAATATCATTTGAGATTAAAAGATCTAATAAAAATTGAGTTAAGCCGGTGTCGCGTCTTTTCAAATAATGAAAACAGATGCCGACTTGCGTCTTTGGTAGCGATATAACCTTACGCAAATATAATTTTTAATTATCTGTTTTGAGGGTAATTTTACGTCGAAACAAAACAAAAGTTGTAGTGTAGAGGCTGGGAAAATATTATGACTAAATTATTTATAATTTTAAGGGCTTGTCCAGATACACGCGCGCTCCGAATTGTATTCTGTGCACGCGCGAGTCTGATGCGTTTTGTAATTCATTGCTCTTTAGTAAGAAGCTCTGTAAATAAAGAATGCAATTTTCATAGCATTAAATTAAACTTAAAATAGCGTCTCAGTTCGTAGCCAATTCGTTTCTTCTAGACACGGTCTAAAGGAAACCGCTCGTTGCGCGCCTTGCTACCGCCACCCGGCATCGCCAATAACACGGCGCAGGGTCTTTGAGAGGGCCGCGAGAGCGTATGTTGTTTGGAGGTGTTACGAGCGGCGCTCGGCGCCTCCTAAGACTTCGCGCCCATGTGCGCTGCACATCCTGCACCATAGGTAAAGACGGCAATGGAGATACGTCACATACAAACGTCAAATACAGCAGTTTTCCGTGCGATAAAGCATATAAGCGTTATAGCATTGATAAAAACGACACACGTCATCATCATTGATAGAAAGACCAAAGTGCAACTTTTCACCCGAATCTTCATGTTATACTTATTAGCATACCAATCAATTTTATCTACACCACCCACGTTTTTATTGTACTGGGTTAAGAGGTAAGGTTGCTTCACATCAACTTTCTTTTTAACTTCTATATAGTTGTCAGTGAACTAACTGTCTGGTGATTAGTTACAACTTTGACACAATTATTGTCTTCCCATGTAAAGAAAAGCAATTCATAACTTGTGTCAAATCGATGGTCATATGCTCCACTTCCAAGCACTCTCCAAGCACTATTCAGTTTCTTGCAGCGTCAAAACTCGCCATTTGGACATATTGTACACCTAAGATTCAAAAGATTACCTCAATAAAAAGTTAAAATACTAGAATATATACAGCATCTGAAGCGTCAGTATTCCCAAATGGTAAAAAAAAATAAACTTTAAAAATTCGTGAAAAAAGGAAACTCCTTTCATTCAATGTACTAGATCATTGAGTGAATATTAAAAGAATAAAATAAATGAAAAAGCTCTCCTACTTACACAAAAACTGGATAAAAGTTATTAGATGACCAACGATTTTGTCACGACACGCTACTACTCGATAAATCGAATGTAAATGTAAAAGAAAGCTAGTTCTGCAGATAAGTACACTGGACATAGACGTCATTGATCAATTTTAAATTAAGTAAATATTGCTATGCTAAAAAAAATACTTAAAATGTAAAAAAGAAATTTAAAAAATGAATGTGAAAAATTTGCAATTTCTGTAATGAGACTGGAGAACTTTACAAAATGATGTAGCATGCAAAGAATTTTGTTCTAATAATTATTATCCAGAAAACTTAAAATCAGTAGTTATCAAACGTAAAAGACATTGCGAAACAGAAAATGTTTCGAAGATGGCATGCATAATATTTAGAAATAGTAAAAGTAAACGGTAAACGACTTTAAAGAAAAATATAAATCAAGAATTTAAACACCAAGTTACCTAAGCTTGTAAATTTTAAAAAACTGACTGACCAAAAACACGAAAAATTAAAAAACCGGCCAAATGCGCATTGAAACATGCATAAATTATTTATATATACCGTTGTTATCAATATCTCTTGAAATTATCGATAAAATTTAACCGAAATGAATTTAAATTAAATTTCTAATAAAATGCTGGTATCTAGATTTTTTCTAATTTCTCAAGCCCATGGTTAAAATATTAGAGACATGTTGAACGTCATTTTGAATCTTAATAGGTCGCAAATGACAATTATATTAAATATAATATTTCCCAAAACAAATTATTAACGCAATCTCGACTTTACTTTAAAAGATTTAACCAGCGACTATATTAGACGCTGCATAATCCCATTCGATGAAGAAAAACTGTTCATATTTAATATGTATAGGGAAGTACCCTATCTTTCTTTTAAATGTTGTTGCATGTTATTTGAGTATTAAATATAATTAAGACTGTGGAAACTGTAAGGTTCTGGCCGACGGACGGGCAGATAAATGGAGGATTATTTCACTAAGGAATCCTAAAAACTGCGTCCCATTACGTATTATTACTGCACTACTAGTTGTTCTTGAAAGAAGAAAAAATCAGTAACTAGTCAGTGCTTAGATAAAATTAAGAAATTCCAATCGATTAAGTCAACGTTCGAATTTGGATTGTACAAAGATAAATCAATAAATTATATAATTGGCAGTATTTAAAAGAAAACTGCTTATTTTGACATCGTTTCGCTTTGTAGTATTATAAGTTTATACGGGTTTCCGGTTCCGAGGCAACCATTTGGTAACCTGATTGAGGATCCAAAGAAATACAATCGAAAATACTCGTTGATATTTCAGCACAGCGAACAGCGGTTGATGTTTCGACAATGCACCTATCTATTCATTCACAGTCGACTGTAACTTTTTAAATAATAAAATTTCATTTGTGTAAAATAACGACTAGTATTTAATATTTTTAGCGTATTACATAATATAACAATTCTCTTAATTATATCGATACAACAATTAACATAAAAACAATAAATAAACTCAAGCATGCATATATATACAATACGTAACATTGATAATTAAACCACTATTAACATCTGTCGATTCTTAATTTTCTAACTTAACGAGACCTTAATAACTCATGTATTCAAAAAAGTTTAACAGTTCCATCGTAAACTTGCTAATTTTACATAGCAAACTCGAAGGATTGAAACAAATGTCCTTGCAAAACCTAATTAAAATCTGACGGCGTCTTCAGTGGTAATTGTAGTCCTAACGGTATGTGATTATGAAACTTATTCCTTGGAGGCGATTCTTCGCTCTCTGAGAAATTATTATTGGTACTCTCCAAGTTCCTGCCTTCTGCATACTCGTTGGAATCCAACCTCTGCTGTGGCGGGACACCGTATTCTTGCGGTAACTGCTGCTGATGATGAAATTGGTGTTGCTGCTCATGATGATATTGCTGACCATCAAATTGCGCCTGATCCTGGTCAAATTGATTTGTTTGGTGATGATGCTCGTATTGATCCTGTTGCTGGAATTGGTGCTCTTGCTCGAATTGATTATGCTGATCATAATGATGCTGTTCGAATTGATTGTGGAAATGCTGTTCTTCTGGCTGTTCGTAAACGGGAATCTGACTACCATCATATTGATTGTTGGGAACAGGATAGACGTATGAAGGTTGTGTCTGTGCAGTAGTTGGAGCTGGTGTCGGAGTTGTTATTGCTGTCCAACCGTTCGTCTCTGGCTGTGGTGTCTGCGGAATCAGAACTTCATGATGATGATGAGGCACTTGAAAATCAGGAACTTGCACATTCGAGTCGGGAATGTTTATAACTGTTGGCACTTGATGTTGTTGAACATTGTGTTGAGGTATCAAAGCTTGAGGTGAGTGGTGATGAGGAGGAAGTAGATCTATATGCGGTGCTTCCACAACAGGACGTGGAAAAAGAAGATGATTATGAAAGCCAACTTGTCCAACGTGATGATTATGGAACACAGGTTGATCCTGGAAAACCGGAAAAGCGGCTTGGGCAGCGAAATTGGCAATTTGATGTTTAGGAAAGGTTGCAAAATAGGAAGTTTGTACACTGTTCCCAGGCCTTATAATATAAGGAACTTGAGGTGTTACTGCGATTTGTTGAACCAGTGGCACTTGTGGTACTAAAGGAGCTTGTTGAATAAGTGGAATATTTTGAATCTGAGGAGTTACAGGAATGGGAGACAAAGGAATCGGATTCGGGGCGGGAAGAAGTTGAGTGGGTTGAACAATTGCTGGTTTGACGGGTCTAAATTGTATTTGTGTTGTAGGTGCTGGCAAAAGAGACGGTAAATGAACAGTTGCGGATTCAACGGCAACAACTGGTTTAGTAACCGCTGGTACTACATGATGATGTACGTGATGAACGGGTTTTAGGGCTTCAGGATGTAAATGGTGACCCGGCAATACAATCGGTCTTTCTATCGCGGGATGTTTGAAACCGTGTACGGCATGGAAGTAGTTATGGTGAGCTAATGCCGTAGGAAATTTAATAGTGAAGGGATTTTTGAAAGGGATTTTAACTCCAATGGGCACCCTCTGGGTTGGATAATCGACGACTAAAGGTTTAATGAAGGAATGGTGTACCACAGGTATATCATATCCGGCTTTGTATGGCGGAATGCCGTTTAGTAACGCGGAATGCCGCTTCTTATGATGCTTTTGATGTTTGAGGAATGTATGAAGCTTGAGATTATCGACCTTATCAGAAATTGCCGCCTCGGTTGTTGCAAGCTGTTCAACATCTGCATATACTATGCTCAAGCAGAGCGCTATAGTAATCTGAAAAATATGAAGCGATAAAAAATAACGTTAAGTAAAATTATCTATGAACTTAAAGTACTAAATATAATGTAATAATTAATTTAAATAAACAAGCAATCAATGTTTATCCTTGCATGTAAAATTGTGGCGTCCTTGTAATCCTGCATATTGATTCTCATTATTTGCAGTTTACATATATATATATATTTCTTTAGCAGTCCTTAAAAATATATTTAACTGGAAATGGTTAAAAATAACCAAGAGCAATAAAAGTTGGTTTTATTGTAGAGCGTAAATAAATATTACTACGATCGTAAAAGAATGTAGTGAATTCTATGTTTTTCTTTGTGTTTTTTAATGTGTGCGCGTGTGTTCACATGTTGAATCTTATATCATCCCTGAGCTAATATCAAAATCGTATCTGTTCTTGTACGTAAGAGTATCTATATATCAAAATATTACATGTAACTCCAACAAATGTGAATTTATATTTTACTAAAATTTCCATATTAAATACAATATATTAAACGATACCGCCGATCCAGAATTTCGATAGTGTTTCTGAAAGGTCTGAATAGAAAATTAGAAAACGCCAAATAGTATGAAAAACATGGCACCATAGTGCTGTAATGATCTACTAAAGTAACCCTTGACAAAGTTCTTTGGTCATTTATCGTACTATGATTATTTACAAAAGTAACCCTGGACAAAGGACTTTGGTCATTTACCATACTGTGATCATTTACGCGACTAACCCTTGACAAAGTCCTTTAATCATTTACAATACTTTGACCAATTACACGAGTAACCCTTAGCAAAGCGCTTTGGTCATTTACCATACTGTAATCATTTACACGAGTAACCCTTCATTAAGTGCTTTGTTCATTTACGTACTGTGATCATTTATATGAGTAACCCTTGACAAAAGCACTACACAAAACACTCGAATCTAAGTCACTGCTAATAAGAAACATCACAAAAAGTCAATACAGAACAGCATGATGCACTTCACTCACAATTTTTATAAACATATCCTTAATAGCTGCAAACTGTAAATCCTCGATCCTTGGGTCTTATTTGACCGAAAGCCTTGATACTTGTGGCGCGGATCCTTCGTGGTCACATTTATTTATAACAAAGGTTTGATGCTTAATATGTGACTGGAATCACCATAGTTTTCACTTAAAGCTATAATTATACAATTAAATGTTTTGTTTCTTTCTTTCACAAAGCAAAAAGCAGTGATGTCTGTAACTTGGGTATTATGTACTCGTCACTTTGACATGATTACTATTTTGGTGTAAAAATTAATTGCCATTTTGAGTAACTTAAAATAAAAATAAAACCCATATAACTTTTTTTATTTATGAATGAAACTGTCTTCGAAATATATAATTTGTAGTTGTAGATAATCTGAATTTTTATTTCTGCTATTAACTAATAATCCAAAACTAACAGTTTGACATTTCCACTGACATAACAATTAGCATTATTTTAACGTTGAACATAAATATTCTATTTGGATTAACCATGTTTTCCAACACAAAGCACATGTATAGGAACTTTGTTAATAACATAATTACAATTAATTATGATACAATAACAAAAGCCCCACCACTCTTTAATTATGAAATATTATTGCCATAACCACATCACGTAAATGATAAAAAATAATAATTGGGGTTACAAAGCTATTTGGGGAAAAAAAATAAAATCCTCCGTGGCGACAAAGTTAATCGAAATATTACAAGTACGTCTGACATTATACATGTACTAAGTTGATCAATACTTCAATTTAAAACTAAAAATTGATTTGAAAATGTTAAATATAATTAAAAAGCAATTAAAAAGCAATTTAGTTAAAAAAGTGACACTCTAATGTAATATTTGAATACTTACCACTTAAAACGCATAACTGTTGTCACATCATAAAAATTTACAATATGCACAATATTAATAAAAATATATCTTTTAAATCTTTAGTAGAATAATTTAGTCGTCTAGTGTCACATCACTAGTACCCGTGTGGGATTACCGCGTGTAAGCCATTCTCTATGCGCGTGAGACAAGTAGGATGTGTATTCTGTCAGCTTTATTTTACTATTAGTTTAATAATTATTAAAAGTTATATATCTTAACAATCCGTCAGTCTCTAGAATGAAGTGATACAACCTTATGGAAATTACTTTTTAAGCATTTTTATTTTGGAAGCTGGATTATGTAAGAATGTATCTTCTGTTATAACTTTTTTGTTTTATACAAACTCCTTTTATTAGATTTATTAATGCAAATACTACTAAATTTTAATATTATTTAAATTGAAACATTTTAATTTACTTTTACTTATCGATTATACGATGAAGTGAACTCAGTATATTAGTTATTCGATGAAGTATACACAGGAGTATTGTTTGTTATCTATTCTAGGCAACGTGATTTTTTTTATTATTAGTCTCAATTCCTCCAACTCTTTAACACTCTCGTGTATTGCTTTCACCCAGCTTATATTTTCGGTTTAAACACAAATTGTTTCAGTTAAGATTATGATCTTGGACTTGATATTCTAAACATTTCTTTATATCTTTATATTTATTAATCGAATATACATTAACCATATGTACTCTTAAATTGTGAAATAAATTGAACACCCTCGATACAAAAGCGTTATTCAGTGTTTTCCTTTACCTTTAAGATACCCATGCGTTTTCTTATGTGGGTACAACAGATTTGCTACGTAAATTTAAGTCGCTCCTTTTAGGTTTGCAGCTCTTCAAATGCTAATAATTTATACTCTTTTTGGAAATGGCAACGCTGTTTTTTTAGTTTTTATGAATTGTGCTAGGGTAAGAAACTTAAATAAAATCTCTTTGTTAAACCCTTTTTAGCATCGTAAGTTAAATTTTGTTGTGATTTACATCATAAAAAATAAAATTATACATTAAAATAAAATGATACATTGTTTTTTTTTTCTAAGTACGTAATATTTTCCATTTTGTCTGTAAAGATTGTTATTTCTTTAATCTTTACTTTTATTATGCTCTTATACTCGAAAGGTATATTCTTTGAACTCTCAAGTGTAAGAGCATGGATATATTATCGTCCTAAGCGCGTGACTGTGTGTAGGTCAAGTTCTAGCAGAACCGGTTGCGCAAACGCCATGCTCTATTTACACACAATATTTAAAGCCTTTTTTACCTCCCTATATATATAGGTAGTAATTGAATTCCTGAGATAATACCTTAATGATATAACAAAGTATATAATTCCATTTACAGAAAATTCTCAATAAATGTAACAAAGTATATAATTCCATTTACAGAAAAAAAGTATGGATCTCCAAATATCGTTAATTTTGGCACACACTACTAACTAAGATTAAATTAAGCAAGATATAATCACAATTTATCGAGCAATTCTGATGTACTGAAATTAGGAACTTTTATTGAAATTTGGTTTATTTAAAGACTTGAAAATAGGTATATGTTACGTTTGCGATAATTTTATAAGAGTTTGTATGGGGGTGCATCGATAATTTTATTCTTGTTTTTATTGAACTAACTAGAACTACAAACTTACAATATCTTGCAAGTATCTTATTTTGTCCGCCCCTACCGGTAAGGTTGATTAAAGAAAATCTACTGAATAGTATGTCATTTCAAATCTCTACAAGCAGTGGCAAATGACAGGTACTTACAAAGTTCTGACTACATCCCTTTCTAATTTCAGTTGGAGGAAATAAACAAACTTAGTATGTAATTTAACATGTATCTATCTATATTAACTTTAATAAAAACAGTTGAAATTTAACCTGAAACATTGTAACTAAACAATTTCTGAAACACGTCTGTGTAAAATTATACCCAGTTTGTGTTAGACTATTCAATCAATAATATAGAAGAATTTGAAATCAAACATTGTTCCAAGTTCATTTTCTGTATAAATCTTGTATGTAACAATATTATAAGAGCGAAGTGAAATATATTTTCAGTTTAATACTTAGTTTTAAACGTGGCAAGTGTATTATATTTAAAATGTTTTTAAATTTGGGCGTAAACTAACTAGGAATAATGTACTCATTTGTACTGGAAGAAAATATATAATAATACTCACGTAAATAACTCGAGATAAGATCATAAAAGTAAACTAGTAAAAGATAAACCTAAATCAAATTCATATTTTTTGCAAAAACCCCATTCGATTACACATTGCCCTAAAGCTACATAAAGGATAAGTTCCTACATACAATAAGTATGTACGTAGCGTCGGTTATAACGCGACCGCAAATTAATTCAAGGCGCATCCAACCATCGGTATTTGTGCGTTGAATTAAGCAAGTTAAGGAAGTCAGTGAAAGAATTGAAATCGTCCAAGTATAGGCAGAACTGGTTAAAATTTTATTTAATATACCATATGTATTGGGATTGGCCTTACACATATAATACCTCATGGGTTAAGAATCTAATTGCTCCTATTTTTAATAAAAATTTCAAAATGACTGCGGTCCATGATCTAAAATAACATTGCAATAAAAATTCTTAAAAAGTAATTAATAAATTATAGGCCCACGTAAATCTACTTAATTCGTAGATATTTTTATTAACATTGCTACTGAGAAGCAAAAACCCGGCATCTCAATATCACGCAAGACGCCGGTTAAGATATTGTAGTCTTTATGTTATCTCAGCAAGTAAAAAATAGGGTTTTTTATAATTTTGTTTAGCTTTCGGCTTTTTTTTTGTTTGCTTTTGTATATGTTGAAGATTCTATTTTGTATAATCAAATAATTGATGGTAATACTTTTATATTTGTACCTAATTTCTCCTTTCTCCCGAATTTCTATAATTATATAGTCATTCGAAGAAAATATTTTATTAAGTTAACCCCACTACCTACCATTACGGAAGTTGTCTTATGTTAAAATTGGTTAATACGTGAAACTATAAAAAAACGTTAAAGTGTGGATCGGAACACATTTAAATCGTGTCCGCAGTCGTCTCGAAATTAAAAGAAATAATTTGTTGAAAAATTCAAATATTAATAAATATAATATTTAAATTTTTTTTTAAATGCAAGATAAACAATTCTTTGTACATTTTTATGTTTTCTGTTTTATATTGGTGAGTTATAATATAGCTACAAGGATTTGAAATTTCAATTTAAAAATGCACGCACACCTCAACACTCGTCTATTAAATAGCCATTGCTCCTTTTGCGCATGTTCTAGAACGGTATTGTATACCCTATAACCATCTAGATCAGTGTTTCCTATATGTATACCGGGTCTCTACATTGTCTCTTTGTTTCAAGAGACGCGTTGCTTTTGTGTCAATGCGAACGCTCGCTGCGCTGTTGCACTGATGAGTGAGTGGTAGGTGGTCGTCACGCGTCCTGCATAGCTTTAGTTTTTTTATTTGTCTTACCCGCCCGGGCCGTGTAAAACCTTTTTTTATTTTCCCTACATCCACCAGGAGGGTTAAAAACTTTTGGTGGGTCACGAAGGGTAAACATTAAAATAACCGGGCCAGGAGATAAGAAATTTTGGGAAACGCTGATCTAGATAATATGAACTATATACTGATACAAGTTTCATGTCATTTGGAGAAGCCGTTTTCGCCAAACTCAAATAAAAAAAAACAATCAGAACTTTTGTCATTATTTAATGAATATATTTTAGTAATTATTTACAATTTCTAAAGAATAATTTACCATTAAGTATAAATCAAGTAATTTTAGACATTTTCAGTTTCAAGCACGTTGATGCGAGATGAATAGGTAACAATTATATACCAAAGCTAGATTTCAATGATACCACCTAATATCAATATCGTATTGGCATATAAATACAAGTCTACATAAACGTTTAACCTTTTTTAACCTTTTCCGACGCAATCATACGGCGACATCTAAAATAAATCTTCTGAAATGACTGGTCCAGTCTTCATTGACCAACAGCATCCGCTGCGCCGTGTTGACACCATCGTGTTGCGACAACGAGCCGTGACGACGGAAATGTGCCCTTTATCAAGTCACGCTGCTTTTTATGAAACAGTCGCGAATTATTTAAGGACCCTTTTACATAAAATATTCCCCACTAAATTTAGCTCCTAACTATACATTGTGCTATTAACTTCTTTTGCATCGTTTCATTGATGTCGCCCAGATACACTCTTCACATTAAAATAACTAAAGCTCGAATATTACTTCCTGTATACGAATTCATTTAAAACCGGGACAAGTATAGTACGTCAAGAATATATATATATATATATATATATATATATATATATATATATATATATATATATATATATATATACTTAAAATTTGACATGCAAACATAACCAAAAAAGGCTAAAACAAAACTTTTTCATCATCATAGTGGAGTAGAATGGGAAAAAATGTAATCATTAGATGCAATCGAATTTTTCCCCAATGCACGAAATTCTTAATTACTTCCATAGAAATGTAAATCTATATTTTATACGTAAACCATTGGTATCAGAGCAGCTTTCAAGATTCTGTGCATAGTACCGAATCCTGAAAGTCTAATACCGCGCACATCGTATAACGCACTTTGACATTTGTAATATTAAAATTTGAAAACTATGTGATACACTGAACGTTTTTAAATTACCAAAAAATAAACCAAGTATACAATTTATCATTATTCTATAGATTTTCAACGTAGTCTTCGCTACAATCCATACACTTCTGCATCCATTGATTCTTTTCAATAGAGTTTTCAAACAAATAAGTACCATTCTTCCCTAGACGTCTGTCACAAACGGACCTAAACCCTTTTAGAAAACAGTCGGGACCTGATTCGCCGTCGCAGAATGAATACCTCGAAATTTATCATTATTTCCACGATAACAATAACTATAGAGTACGCGTAACAAAATTTTAATTCAGTGCGTACTTTGACGTTATTTAAAAAGAATCATTCTACATCTGACAGAAATGGCTGTATCATGATTGTGGTGACAGCTAAATTTATTGTAAGCTTTTTCAGAGATTTTCATTAAAATAAATGGTAAAGAATTGCTCACATACCAATCTGCAGTATCTATTAGGTTACTATCTGTAGAAATAATAACTTAATGATGTTATTTTTTCAATGAGAATTGCCATTCAGAGTAAAACCATACTTTTCAAGCACTTTTCTCAATGGAATAAAATCATACTTTTCAAGCACTTTTGTCAATAGTATAAAATCATATTTTTCAAGCACTTTTCTCAATAGAATAAAATCATACTTTTCAAGCACTTTTCTCAATAGAATGAAATCATACTTTTCAAGCTCTTTTCTCAATAGAATAAAATCATACTTTTCAAGCACTTTTCTCAATAGAATAAAATCATACTTTTGAAGCACTTTTCTCCATCTTTGGTTTTATCGAAAACTATTCTTATGGACAGGAAACATCAACTCTATGTTTATTTAAAATTCATCACGATATATCCAACTTTTGATCGCAAAACTTCTATTTGTATATTACTTAGCGATAACCGCACAATATTAATGTTTCCTTTGGTAAGATTCATCGCAAAACCTCATTTTTGCATATTATACTAATTTGACTTGATGAAATCAGATTTTAACATTGGTAAAAGATGACTCGAAGTCTCTTATACTGATACACTCTTGCTGGTCTTACTTAGTTTCAACATTTTCATCCTAAACTGTTTTGCTTCAATAAAACAATTTTTAAATTCCTGATAAAATTACGAGAAAAATGTTTAGCTTCGTATAAAGAATATCATAACCAAAGACATGCATTTTCGAAATTAGGTTATTTTTTTTGTGTTTTAGGCTGAGTGGCCGAAGATTATTATTGTCACCTATTGCTGGAATCGTAATAATCGTTTATTTGACCTTGCATTAATTTTCAAAGTATCTACCTATATACATATATCATTAGAAGACAAGAAAGAATACTGGTTACTTTTCAATTTAACTAAATCTAACTCATCGCCAATTTAACTACACTGGTTTTATTTTGTTGAGTTGTATTTTATAAAAACATGTGTAAGAAATATTATTAGATTTCAAAAAGAATTTAATTTTAGTATTTGAAACTCAACGGAGCCCAGCTGGGCTCCATTTCTAGAATGATTTTATTATATCTTTGCCGATCATGGCCCCTGACATCAAATTTACATATACAATATTACGAAATTCTGATTCGGCTAAGTAGTAAACAAATGATAACTTTTATCTAGAATTTTCCTCTAATATCTCATTGAAAAAAAAACGTCCTAAACTGTATTTTTTACAAATGATCAATAGTCACACTAACTACATCAGTATGCTTTTCTACTGCCTTTAGGTTTACTAGTATTTTTTAGTAAATTTTGCTAGTCTTACAAAAAAAATAATTGAAATCACATAGGTACTCCAACTAGTGTAAGACGCAATTATTTTGAAAGAAGCCACCTAGTGACACGAATGGCAAGTAATCACTCAATTCTCATTATTCATTTCTTTATAGGAATAATTGCTACTATTATACCAATAATAGACCATTCGCACGCAATCGGAAATAAAATGCAAAAGAAACATACGACTACTGAGTACTCGTTTTCTATTGAATAAAAATAGGAAATTTTATTTCACATTTCGTGTACAAGTGTCCTCAAGCTTTGATATCAAATGAAGCGTGATTACGCAGCGCCGTACGACTTGTTTTATTGCGCCCGGCCCGCGGTCGATCTGTAGCGACATAATAGCGATTCAATCTATTTCCTAGCGAAGAGCATGGCGCGTTGCCGCCGACGTCCGCCTCCGAATTGCAACTCTTTCCAAATACGAAACAACGGAAATATCTTTGTTCGAAATAACGTTGCCTTTAGACGATCACAGTGAGACCGCACTCGATCGGTAAATTGATTAAGGGCTTGTAAATCGTAGCTTAATCGCAAATGGAGAGCTTGTAGATTTTAGATCCAATCTTTTAAAAATCATGTGCCGTCTCTGAATTCAGACATAATAAGACATAAAGCATATATTGAAAACATATCTCTTGAAACAAAACATACAAATAAAAGCATAATACTTTTTTTTCTCATCATACTATATTCATAAAGTATAAAATTTAAAAAAAACCCAAGCTACAAAATATTACATCAGAGAAAAATGTACCTGTGGTCTTCTAAAAAGGGTGAAATAATTAAGCGCAACTAAAATATACTTCTGTTGAACACTTCGCGATGAATTTCTATTTTGAAAGGTTAAATAATAAATAATCTACAATAGTGAGATCCCTTCACAAACTAGAACGGTTACACCGATTGCCACATTATGTACCTATAACACAAGCCTATACATAGACCTCAATACTAACTTTGAAATAAAAAAAACTATATCGAAATCAATTGAACTGTTTTGGACAAAAATGGTAAGAGACACCTACAAGATTAAATCTTAAACGCGTATACGATGACGACCGTTCTGTCGTGGACAAAAAAGAAAAAATATTGTTTGTTTTTTAGTGTTTCGCACAAAAAGAACTAATCCTATTAACACGAAAGGAATACTGCAATATTATAGAATACAAAAAATGAAGGTAATTAGCCAATTAATAATTTATTTATTGCTTTTCACAATAGTATCCACGGCACTCTATACATCGTTTCATGCGATGAAACCATCGAGAGTAATAGTCGGTCCACACTTTCTTGGATATCTATGCCGCGTTCTTTCGAAAGCAGTCATTACTTCTTCGATGTCCGGTAATCTTATTCCTCACAGTTTTGTCTTGCATTTCAGTCTGTGGTAACTGTTCCTTTATTTTCTAGAAAAATCGTTACATAATAATCTAATCGTCCAAAGAAAAAGGCGACCATCTTTTTCCAGTACTTCATTATTTCTTCACCTTTGTAGACAACTCTTCAGAACGAAATCCCCACTTTAAAGAATTCATCCTAATTTCACGTTCGTGACAATATATTTTCATAGCTTTTGTCAACCATAATAATGTCGAGTACACTTACATTTCGTAATACATATGACGATGTTTTTGAGCGTCAGTCACATCACTGAGTATGAACCTAGAATAAAGCTACCTGGCGCCTAAATATTAATGTAGAATATTCTATACTTGGCTCATACTACTGCCTGAGCTTTCCTGTATCTGCTGGAAAATTACTCTATTGTGAATATTATTTATGAGCCTCACAGCATCGACTTTATCGTTAGTTGTCACTGTTGGGGACATCCCACAGGCAGAACATCATGGAGATTGGTGATTTTTGAGTTAAAAAAACCGGCAATAAAAATACGAGCAGAATAGCATCACCAAAATAAGTATTTAAAAAATTATGCATGTTACGAAATCTATAAAAATATTTGGACTATGTGTAGCGGATAATTATAGATTGTTGTAAGCATTTTTATATTTCAGGACTAGACCGCCGTTCTGTATTCGAGTAAAGTACAGAACAAATAACTTAACCTTTGAGAGTAAACTTAATGAAATGACCAAATATAATTATTGTATAAAAAGACATCAAAATAAAATGCAGATTAAAACGCTGACCTTTATTACACGGGCAGAGGAACGGGCAAGCAACGTGAGAGTATGAAGCTCTTTGAGTTTTTTATAAAGGTATTTCTAGTACTGAGACTAAAGCGTAGCGAAATATTTTTTTTTCAAACCATTGCTCATTATGTTGCAAGAACAAAAATATGTAGAATGGGTAACTGATCCACGATGACATGTTTGTCGGAACGGTTACTTGTTAAAGTTAATAGACATCTCTATAAAAACAAGACGCAAGAGAAAAAATAAAGTGATTGCAAATGAGGCTATAAGAAAATGAAATGGAAAGTTGATAAAAAATAAAAATCATTCAATTTAACGTACTTCTAAGTATTCAATGTAATACGTAAACATTTTTGCAAAATAACTGTCTTTGATTCTACTTGTATATTTCAATACTGACCAAAGTTGAAATTTTTGTTATACGCAAAACTTATTTAGTTACTTCACCTTTTACTAAAACATAAAAAACCTGAATCACGCGAGTAATAGAAGAATTAAATTTCACAAAGCTAATGTTCATTTGATTAATGAATTGATTAAAATAAAATATTGTAGTCCTTCATTAGCAAAATCAGAATGTATTTCAAATAAATCTTAGCTGTAGAACTTGATTTTCGACGTTATGTTTTTCCTTTAGAATCTTTGCTTCCTTTTCTTTTAATTCAGCTCTTAACTAGGTCAATTTCTAGAAGAATGTGCGGTTTAGTTTTAAAAAACCATAAATATTTCTAAGTTTAAACGTTATCAAAAAAACTTCGATAGAGAAATATTCTTGACATTTATTTATAATATTGCTACCCCTCCTAGCGCCCTCTACATAATTTTTTTTCTTGAACATTTCAATTAGAATCAATGGATCGACTGAACCCGACCAATTACGTGTCGGAAAATACATAAAGTACTGTTACCTATTTGTTTACATCTCTTGAACTTCTTGAAGCAAACTAACCGCAGTAATCTTCATTGAGAATTTTAAACAAATGTTTGGAATATTAAAAAGGGGAGGATAATTTTTCATTTTGAGAGTAACTTTGAAAGACTTGAACCACTACATCCTATTTTTAAAAATTAATGACATCTTTGACAAGAATTATACAAAACAATTATCAAAAATTGTATAACGTTAAAATAATGAACACGAAACATAATTTTGGTAAAAAAACGAAATTAACTGTTCATGAACGTAAAAGCCAAATAATGGCCGAGAAAACGTGTCATAAAACACACGTCACTTCTAATCCGTCGATTTCTGGCGTAACATAAGACAACTAAGGTCCCACAGCGAGCTTAGTCACCTGCGACCTCGTACAAGCAGACAACTTTTTATTCCTATGTAAAAGTGAAATTGTTCTGACAAGTCGAAGGAGTCCATTGACTTTGGGTCCATTGACTTGATAATAGCAAATTTATAATCTAAACAATTTTAGTAGAAAAAAGATGACGACGGGGATAAATGACAAATTTCAAAGTAGTTTTCTTTGTATTAAAGATTTGATTAGATGACATTATATTAAATATTATACTTACGCAATAATGATCTAATACTTACGAAGTAATTCCAAATCTAAACGTTCTCAATAATTATATATTTTTCTGAAAATAAAATTAAAACGAACAAAAGAGGAAATAAATAACTGATATTAAAATTACAATACTCCAATGCGGCCCTGCCTCACAGAGAAGTGCAGTAAAATTACGCTACCCGATGAGGTACGCTACTTAATTAGAATGCGCGCAACGCAATGCGCCACCTTACCAAATACTCTGAGCGGCTTTCCTTTTCTAAAAGTGTCGCTCGAGATTCCTTCTCGCTAAATACCGGTGACATCATGGCACGGGAGCTACGTGCCACAGGAAATTATCGTCGTATTAAACTGATTTACATGTTATAAATATTACGAAACGGAAAACAAACGGCGTTCTAATCATTTAAGTATCGCGGCGTGAAGTTGATTGAATATAAATTAATTGGAATATCTCTATGATGAAGTTAATTATGATCGTAGGTAACATTATATCTATATAAGAGTATGGAATGTACCATTAAATAATTATATTTTTAATGAAGATAATTAAAAAATCTAAAAACTTTCACCAGAAACATCCAACGTACAAAATAGATTACATTTAAATATATGATCATCTATTATTCCGCAATTATCCTGTTTATAAAAGGATCGTAGAGAAAGTGTATTTTAGATAATGTCTTTCAAGAAAAAATATAAGGCAAACAAAGGTAAAATGACCTACAGTAAATAATAAATTTGATACAAGTCGTCCGAAAATGTTTAACTGCAAAAGGATAATTAATCCGAAAATGTTTAAAAATTAAAGCAAGAAAGCGATCAAAGAAACGTTTCAAAGAAAAAAGTGAACATGAATAAAGTGAATCGATCAAAGAAGAGGGTGAACGTGAATAAAGTGAATCGATCAAAGAAGAGGGTGAACGTGAATAAAGTTCTAAACTTACCACTCTTCCTGTGTGCAATAATCACTTAAAAACAATATTTTATCCAATCGTCATTTCGCTAGTCAAGCGCTGAAACGAGTTTTGAAACTAAGTTTGTTTTAGAACGAACGACAAATTTTCTCAAATTTCAAATAGTACGAAGTGCCATAACAAATTTGGTTTACTTCGGTTATACTGCGAAGATTTTACAATACTCAAGTCTTGACACGATATTATAGGTCTTAAACATAAACTATGTACGTATACTTACTCATTTTATTGAATTTCTTGCTTTATGGTTGCACACGTACAAAACAATTACTTTAATCTCTCCAGCTGCCAACAATAAAAACGAGGATGAACAGAACCACCCCCATTTTCAGGTTACTTCAACCACACATGTGAATAGACTTGTATATTTTACAATACTAAATAAAACGTCGATAAAACACGTATTCCATCACATGTCATCATAAATGTGCGCGCTTTTCCAATTTTATGCATATTTGAATCATTTATTTACTATCCTATTAGATATATATATATATATATATGTATGTATGTATATATGGTATATATATATATATGTATATATATATATATATATGTATATATATATATATATATATATATATATATATATATATACATATGTAATTTACTTTAGTCCGTAATTGCCTTAATTTATCAATAAATATTAAACTAATTTTAATTCCTTTTTTAGATCAATTCTCCCCTTTATATATAACTATTAAAGCAAATATCTCCTTGTATAGAATTACTACTTTATGTTAGATTACGTGCCACTTTCATAAAGAATCAGTCAGTTCCTCGACAATAACTTCATAAATAAAACAATATCATATACAACAATTCATAAATAAACAACTTATTCTACCATTTCCACTTTCAACATTAACTTAACTCACAGTTTTCCATTTCTAACATTAACTATACTTTCCTTCCCCTAAACAACCATAAATTTTAGTTATCAGCTCATCTCACTGAGAGATTAGAAATCTCCCAGTCTTGTTTTAAATATATAAAACCCACGTTTTTTTTTATTTCAGATTTCTACGAAACTTTGACGTTTGTGTTTAGTGTAGTTGAGCAAATCATCCTGGAAAGATACATAGGCACACCATATGCAAAATGTTAAAATACTTGATAAAATGGTGAAAGTATTTTCATAAATAACGTGATTTCTGTGGTAAATTTATCGAGTTACAGAGTTTACTTCCCGTAATTTAATAAAATGAGTCTATTTTGGCACTGTTTGTGATATGAAAAATTCAATATGTATCCCTGAAAATACCGATGCTGGGAATCAAAGTATGAGTGATAACCTAAATCTTCATTGAATTGTTTTAAAGAAATAACATTTTTTAGGGTTCTGTATGGAATATCCTTCATGAAAATTTGAAGACTTATAAAAATTAGTTCACTCAACTCACATCAAATGATCATTAGCAGTTAGAATTTTATCAATTGCTTCATCAAAAAGATCATCATTAATAATGTTGTATTTGGAGTGATGAAAATCCGCAAGCTATACTTGAAACACTTTAACATTCACAAAAATTATTGTATGCATTTTAGTGTGGTGGTTTCATAGGATCCTATTCTTTCAATAATACCCTTGGAAATGCTGTTAGTCCAAGTAGGGAAGGCAACAGAAAAATGATTATGAATTTTTACGACCCCAATCGGATGATTTTAATCTGGAAACATATGATTTCAACAAGACGTTGCAACATGCCAATCAATCGATATCTTAAAGATGAGTTTTCCATCATGTAATTTCTCATTTTGGTGATGTTAATTAGTCAACGAGATCATGTAACTTAGCACCATTGAAGTTTTTATTTGGGATTACGAAAAATCGTTAATTTCATTCGATAAATGATCTGAAAACCAACATTATGTGTGTCTTAGGTAAAATTAGAGACGATTTATGTGAGAAAGTGACTAAAATTTGGAGTTCCAGAATAGACTTTTCAGAGAGACCTCGAGACGGTCATTTACATGAATTTATTTTTAAATGATAGTAACATAATATCATCTTCAAAATGAAATAAACAAAATTAATAAAAAAAACACCACGGATTTTTTTAATCTTTTATATTAGCAGTTGTGTTTTCACAGTCGGATTCTTTTTAATAATTTTGTTTATTTCAGACTTTTTGTTTTATTAATAAATAACTTGTTCATTTCAATATTAGGTGGTATTGGTAAGTTAATAATTTCTATGATAAAGTAAGGTTAACAAGTTGGGGGTTGTATTTGATGAACGTGTTGTATTTATTACTGGTAAAAAGTATCTACAAAATTCTAAATTAATAAATTAAGAAGAGCATCTGCAAGACCTGAAATGATGTAATTCTTGAGGCACAGACCGACCGACGTGGGGAAACGCCGTGAAAATGTTATGCCCTGCCAAAATATAAATATAAATCTGAATGAAATTAATAACTTTCCACCTTTTAACATTTTGTTAGTGTGAAATCGTATGGTGGTATATTCAAACCATTTCACTTATAACCCTTCCCTAGCTGATTCGGAATCCCGTAAAATAACAAAATTTTTATCCACGGATTCTGTCCTATGTCAGTCACACAAACAAATTAACCGACATAACATCTTCCAATGTATATAGATAAATAAATATGTCCAAATCATATAGTGTTCATTTAAAGCGTAAATTTATTTTTAGGAATCTGAAATTCTGGAATACTAATTTTAAAAGCTGACCTAGTTAAAACCGCAGTAATAAATTGAAGACATTTTTACTTTGTCCTTATAAAATGTTTAATTACAAACTTGATATACAATATGAACTTGGTATACAAAATGATTTTACGATGTGTATGTTTAAAAAAAGCAGGTGAAGTGACGCTGTATCCTTATAAATTGCTTATAAGATGTAGTTATTGAAACTTACTCAAAATTAAATTCTGCCTTCAATAAAAATCAAACATCGACATTATAAAAAATTCGACAAACTCGAAAGGTACAGCTTACAACCAAACTTCAGTTGTAATAAACAATGATGCAAAAATCTAAAAAATATATAGTGGCTATTAAATATAGAAAACAAGAAATAAATTCTTAGAATTTGTAACTCATTTTGAAATGTCCATTTTTTTATAAAAGCTTTAAATTAAATTAAATAAAACTGTATTCAAAATTTATTTCCTTAAAAAAATAATATTTCATGAGTGAATAAGAAAAACACATTACCGTTTTTTATGTATGAAATTATTTTTATTTTATAAATGTATAAAAAGGTAAATATTATAAAATTACTGAAGAATATTTTCTATTTTATAAAGCTTTAAATGGTAAATAATCTGTCGTAGTATAAATATTTATAAGAATAAAATATTTTAAAATGTTGACATACTGGTTCCGATAAAATGTAATCTTGCATTTTTTCGGTCCGAGACGAATCACATCCGGTTTAAACTTCACTCGTTTGCGGATTACTATAAGTATGTCAGTCACGTCGCTTACAATCTAAGCCAATATCAAGAGCGGACAGCGACACGGACGTGAAAGTACGAAGGGCGTGTCATAGTTAGAGGTCCGGAACTACAACAAAACAGTAATAATTACAATTACGCTATGGACCTAGTTTAGTAAAAAATTGTCTGAAAATAAATATAGTTTTAATTAGAAGCGACAATACTAACAATCATTGTTTCTATACACATAAACTTTATTGCAGGGTAAATTTATGTAAATTAACTGTGTACGTGCGGTTGGTTAATAACGATTACATTTATAACAATGTAATTATTAAGGTAATTGTCGTGTAAAACGCATTGCCGACGAAATTCGCTGATTTTTTTGAAATATCATTTAAACTATTAATATCTATTATATTTTAAAATTTAAAAATTACCGTTTAGTTTTGGTAAAAATCGCTCTCAAAAATGGTACATTTAACATTACAAGAAATGCAGGTATTTCACCACACTTTAGTTTGTGTAAAAAAATGCAATAAAAACGGAAAAAAAATTTGTCTCGCCAACTATTAAAATAATGTTGTATTAATAGTTTGGAAAACAAAAAAAACTATCAATAAACAATTTTATTTTTTTTTATTTGTTGGATAAATTTCGTTTAAATTGTAATACTTAAATTTTTATCAATTTTTATTTAACATCGAGTAAATACAGTATTTGCTAAAGTATTTTTGGGACATTACAGTTAGTCAGATTTAGTGAAAGCCATTTTTTGTCAATTTTACCTTAAACGAATCGATTAACAAGTATCGCAAATTTAAGGTCACAGTCGGCGGCGCGCCGCTATTTTTAATGCTTAGTCCTTGTGTCGTTTAACATTTTCGTTGCTCTCATTTTTACACATCAATAACCAGGTGCTGCTTAATTTTTATATATTTTTACACGAAACACTCCTTACTGCTGCATTTGTATCTACCGCTGTCAACTCAATATTATACCTGTCTCCTGCACGGTCCACCAAGAAGACAAAAGGCCTATTACGAGTTTCCTAAAAATCAGTTTTTTGGATTAAATAAACAATCATAGTGGCCTTATCTTTAGAAGTGCCTTTTTATACATAATTGCTTAAATGTTGTTTTTAATTATAATTAATTACAATGGATAAAAAACGCATAGAAATAGAAAGGTTAGGCGTGATAAACCAAAGAAACCCTTTAAATGTTCGCTTTAAACACAGACCATTGGATCAATTGTTAAAGTTATTAAACAAATACTGTTTTATCCATCTGAATCATAAAATTTCAAAAAAATAAAACCAATAAAATAATTAAAATGCGCGTTTGTAATCTCCATACAAGTACTTCATATAATATATTCAAAAGACTGTTTACATAAATTTACTTTTGCGAATAAAATATATCGATGACCTCAATAAGTTCATAAACTCGTTTCGTAATTTAAATAAGTCAATTATCCAAGAAAAATGCAAATATTGTTCCACAAAATATTTATAACCTTCAATTAGATACTAAAATGAACAAAGTAAGCTAAAATTATCTGGGTAAATTGTACCATTACTGTGTCAAATTTATCACCGTCTATACAGAGTAATCCAGTAAAAATGTATAAAGTATGAATTGGGGCTCTTCTACTTTTTAAAGTCGATTGAGAATTATATACATATATTCAGTTAGATAAATCCATGTATATATCTTATTATATCGGTGCCTGGTTTCCACACATATTTGCCCATAGCTCGAGTCTTCGTTCGGAAGCTCGAAGTTCTAAACATTGTCCAGCTTTTTATAAATATTTACTCTTTATTTACCCAGCCAAATTATTCCACATAACGTCCAGTATCAGATATATACACTTTAAAGTATTCTAAAAAAAACATACCACTGCCAACTTTATTTGACCTATTATCGCTCAATTACTGTTTTATAATAAAATTGTTACTGATTTGCCAAAATAATATACATTAAATTAATTATATATATATATATATATTTGCATACATATATATATATTAAGATTAGATAAATTTACACTTCTATCATGTTGCCATAAGTACACACTAGTGTTTTTTTTTCTTTAAGTAGTTATGATTGTAATTGTTGCTTCTTAATATTTAAAAACTATTTGTGCAGACCTCTTCGAAATGAGTTGTTGAAACTCGTTCTCAACATTAAACTAAAAGAGAATACTCTTTTAGGAATAAGACGCCCGTGTAAACATACCTATAATATTCAAAACGCAATAAATAAATAGAAAACTTTATACTACGATGAATAATGCTATATTATCCGAAACACCTCATGCAGCACCGCATTAAGCATTTTTCATTTCGATTAACTTATCATTTTATACTCTCATTTATTTTCTCACTTCATTCCAATAATCCCTTCAATTAAGTTTGAATTCAATTTCCCGTAATAAAACAATATGTCAGTTCATTTACTTACTCAATTTGCGACAACTTTTACATAAAATGTAGCCAGTACCAGAAATTGCTTTTCAATGTACCAGAAATTGCTTTTCTACCTTCATGATATTGTTTCATAAGCGTATTTCATCAGTCGCTAACGGCACAGCGACATCCGCATACATAACATATTTTAGATATAGACTATTTTTATAATTAAATAATCTTATTTAATGAGTAACAAAAAATCTAAATTGCTTTTATTAACAAGTTGCTTATACAATGCGATGTAAATACGATATATTTATATTTAATGTTAAGTGACTTTACGGAACGTTGAACACAAATATTATAACTTTATGCGTTAACTTTTTTTTAATGATATATGTTAAAACTGAAAAACGTAACACAAAAACCGTGCCCATCCATTTATCCGCACCCCATTATTAGTTATTTTCTCAGGGACCATGCGAAAAGATAGAGAGCTTTTTAAAACTTTTATCGTGTGGAATAACAATTGTTAAAACAGAAAACTTACAAAATATGACATCCATTTCCATTTCAAAACTATAACAATAAAGATCATTATCCCATTCCTCCATTGATCTGATCGTAATCTCTTACTTCGTTACCTTTCCTTTTTTGAGGCTCTGGTTTGCCGGTTTCACGCTCGTAGCTCAATATTATTTTGATACAGACATCAAATCTTGTCTTATGCTACTTCTGTTTTAGTTTCAGAGACGTCCTCAATTCCTATGAGATAGACTCGTTCTTGAACACAATATTTTCAAAATGAAGAAAAAGTAAACCATTGACGTGCCCTTCTTTCGTTTATTACACTTAATCGTTACATATATACTATTTACACGTTGCATTATATTCGGTCATATATACTGCATTATTT
Organism: Druceiella hillmani; assembly: GCA_039881145.1. Classification (NCBI taxonomy): domain Eukaryota; kingdom Metazoa; phylum Arthropoda; class Insecta; order Lepidoptera; family Hepialidae; genus Druceiella; species Druceiella hillmani. Next base: position 21,533,672 of record JAYKKI010000026.1, read on the forward strand.
TCATGACATGACTCATAATAAAAAACTTGAATTTTCAACTCATTATCAGCACATTTGCTATCAACAAATTCTGAATAAAGGAACAAAATGAAAAAAAAAGACAAACAGCTAAACATATTATGGATACGAAATATCATGGCTTTAAAGACAAACGTTATCAAAATAAAAATCTATTTATATAGATTAACATTTTTATAATAGTACGTCTTTTTTAAATAATTTTAAATTACAAATATTAGTATAAATTAGTAATACCTATTAATATTTGTAAACGAAAATGCAGGTCATCGTTTCAACGCTTACGTCAATCACTACGGTATCGCTTCAATTAATCGCCTAGCAATATAATTTAGTCGTTCGTAGAACAGACAATGGACACAATACCCACCTGTCTTTTCACACAAAAGTTACGCGGAAGAAGTTACAAAACCAAAACTAGCTCGCTGCTTTTAGTTCTTAACGTCAAAATGTTACTTGACATTCAGGAGAAATAAATTAACAGATAAACTTGCTAAAATCAAAAAGGTGACAAATTGACAGATCCGGTGACAAATTGAATAAAGTTTTGGGTGACATTATCACAATATCTACTGGCGAAAATATTGAAAAAAAATGTTTGTTGTAACCAATGGCAGACACTTTGTTAATCGGTAGTGAATTATGTAGATACACAGTTCTTATTAAACAACTAGAATCAAGACTTATTTGTTTCAAATAAGTCTTCCTTGTCCGATTGAATTCCTATTCAACCACTTTCAATCTAAAAAATAGATAAATAGTATGTTTTTTATTGTGATTCAAATTGTATATTTAGTACGAGCTGCCCATCCCGGCTTTGACCGAATAAATAAATGGACCATGACTGCAATTTGCTTTAATCGTTTTTCATATAACAATTATTTGCCATTAATTTATTAAGGATATTGTCAAGGGTTTGTTTATTGACTCTTTGTTCCTTTCAAGATCAGAACTTCAGTCTTTTAACAAAAATCGATTATTAATAGCAATCTTTTAAATATTATTTGCATATATTTGTAATATTATTTGCAACCGTTTAGATTGTTTACTTCAAAAATACTTCTAGAGTTCGATTTTGTAACAGACAATAATTCATGACACACAATCTACAGTAACTAGCAATATACACATTAAACTTTTCGTTAGTGTTCATGTTACGTAAAGGTATGACTTTAATTTAACTCAACAGCTCATTACCTACAGTTTTTTGTAAAAAGACTAATTACATGTAAAACACACATTTAAACGCTTTAGTTCATACGAGAGAAAAATTTAATGTCAGTAGAATACGTCGTTTTTGTAAGTCTTAAGAAACAAAACAAATAAGACTTTCCTCTTTGTAAAAATAATATGATTTCACAACATACACATAAAATATAAAACGGGTAAGTTTCATCTTAATTGTAGATAATCGTCTCATAATTACAAGTATTATAAAAATAATAATAAACATAGTTGCCAGCTGCCATTAGCTTTAAATAACTATGGAGTATGAGTATCAAACTGCATTTCAATAGAAGTGAACGCATTATGATGTTTCATGTCTTATATAGGCATAACGGGAGCATTAAACATTAAATAATTATTTAAAGCTCTCATTTATTAAAATTGATATCAATGAACTCACTCAGTCTTAATGTTGATAGAAGATAATCTGTATTACAAAAATAATTATAGAAAATAAAGTTATTTTATTTACAGCCAACTCCAAGTTAAGTGATTCTCAACAATTTGGATTTTATATTAGTGAAAACTATTCTTTGCCTGTATAACTGATGCTGGTGTATTTGTTTTTTTGAGCTTTTTTTTATATGATTGAGTATACCTGTATCTAGTACCAAATGTTCTATCAGTTTAATAATACATGAACATATATTTCTACTAAAAATCTACAGCTATAATCTAAGCTACAGTGTAAATTTTTAGTGTGAAAGACTAAAGGTCGAAGAGAGTATGTTTTAAAAATTGTGCATTTTTTAAAAACTAAAAAAGTACACTTAGCATAGTCACTCAGCACAGTTACATTAGAAAAATGTAATGATAGCTGGAAGGATAACTTGCACAATTAAAACAAAAACTGCGCATAAAAAATAGGTGTCCGAAATTGAAATATTGTTTCTGAAAAAGGGCGACTAGGCAATAATGATGGGACATGGCATGTTTTCAAATTAATAATGTGACTTCCACAATTTTCTTTCCAGCATTCTGTACGCAGAGTCAGAATGGAACCTTATTTTCTGGGAAAGGTGTCTTTCCGTCGATCCTCCATATGTCTGTTTATCTGTCAGAGGCTTCTAACTTATGGAGTAAATAAGGTAGCATATTGAAATTTACATATAACATCTATTTTCCATGGCCCAAAAGTGAAAATATTATTCCAAGGAAATTTCCAAATATGCAAAGGGAAGTTGATTTTTTTATCAGATGATTATACTATTGATATACATGCGGTATTAAGGTTTGCATACCACATAAGAGCTCTAACTACACAAGGAAACAATTTGGGCTTGCCAGCCGAACTCTTAGGATGAAGATACTATAATTCTAAATCAAGACCACTATATTATTATAGGATTATTAAGAATTATTATTAATTTTCATACGATCTCTTCTAATCAAAATTATTTTTACACTACTGTACAGAAATTGTTAATATGTCGTATATTGTCAGCTTATTTTATTTCTGACTTATTTTAGAAATACAAGTATTATATATAATGATAGAAATATCTTTCTAAAGAAATTGATCGTTTTGTGCTAAATCTCAAAAAGGGGCAAAAATACCCTGTTGATGTATTTTTTCTTTTAAGCGTTACCTTTTCTTCATAAATAATATATTTTTTTAATTTCTTAACACCAGAATTTGTTGAACAGTTTTTTTCTACAACCTGGTAAAAATCATATAAATAAAATAAAACATATACATCATTAGAATTGGAAATTACGTTTTGAGTATGATTTAACAGAAATAAGGCAGTACCAAAAAACCGACTAGTCCAGAAAGACGTTAAAAATATTGAATATATAAAATATTGCTGACAAATGATGGTAAACCAAATAATATTAACATATTTTTTTAAGACATTAAAATATTTCATAATGTTAATTGAGTGTCGACCCATAACATTTTAATTTCATTTTGAAAATTAACTTTTTAAGATTATAGGAGGATATTTTAATACACTTAGTTAGTATGTCGACTTAGTACAACTATTTATAGCATTTTAATGGTATTGAGCAAAAACACGAAGTAAATTCGTGTCGTAACTTAGAATGCGGCGACTCTACCGCGGTGGTCTGTTACAGCGCAATGATAAAATGAAATGTGTAACATTACTCGTCAGTACGATGGCATACGATACAAAAACGTTCGCGCTAAAAGGTGAAAAGTCACAAAATAAAGGTTTCCTAACTCATCAATTTACCAAAACACGATAAACAGGTACATCATTATTTAATAGTCCTGGAGTTCCAAGTACTACATTTCGTAACCCCGCTCTCTCTCTCTCTTTTTCCCTCTCTCTCTCTCTTAGATAAACCACTACTCTTACATACTAATGATTTGATTGTCAATTAGTTTAAAATAAAACAATATTTTTAGAATAATTTAATAATTTTAAGATTTACGTATGTGGAATTCTTATTCCGAATTTTATATATCCATAATAATTTTACATTTATAGGTCAATCACCTTGCCGATATATAACCCTTACATTACTCAGTAGCGAAGCTAAAACGCTGTTATATTTCCAGTCTCTAACGCGACTTGAGAACAGTCTCTAACGCGACTTAATATTTTATTAAAAGTCTCTAAAAACTAACGTAGAAGTAGATCTCTCAATAACAATATCTCGTCCATTTTGTAATTAGAACAAAACTGATTTGTAGATATAAATATCTATTTGTCAATTAAACCTAATAAAACCGACACTATATTGCATATAAATGTTACAATAAATGTTTAATTTTGCGCAGCATATGGACCATAAACGCAGGTGAAGAAGATCTATTGTACTTAACCCATGAGACTCAACCCATAGTAACACGTTAAGTATGGAGGTCCGTATTACAAATGGATTATATTTTAAGTACATATTTTTATAAAAAACAAATTGTTTCTATAATATCGAGTGGTTTACGAATCGAAATCTCAATTAATATGCAAAATTAATGGAAGAAAAACTTTTACTGTAGTTAAACCTTATATGTAAAATGTGAACAAAACTTTTTTCGCATATACCCGTCACCTTACACTTTAAAAACATATGAAAGTAATGTTTAATGAGCCTAAATCAAAAATAGTCAAAGAAAAATCTATTTCATTACTTAAAACCTGTCAAATGACATACCACACAATCGTGTCTGTGAAAAAATGTGGAGTTTTGCTTTATTAGTATGGAATTAACCAAAAAAATATTAATTTTCCTGAATATTAATTTATATCTGAAGCACCTTCAAAATTTCATTCGGAAAAGTCGAAAACTATAATATTGTAGGACTTTAATAGACTAATAGAGACAACAAAATTATAAGGATACACCCCGATTTATTACAAAATCTTAAAAACAGTGTCCTTTAACCGTTAATAAATTCATAGAAAGACTCTCATAATTCATCTAATTCTGATGTTTACATATTGCAATCTATCCTCGTCCCATTTCACTTACTATAGGAATATCAGTAAATCTGAATAGAAATCAAAAAGTTATAAAAACATTGCGACTTATGTCTGTTTTGTTGACAACCCAGCGCTATCACTTACAAACAATGCCATACTTCCTGGTTCGATGTTGACGCATGAGACGAATGCCAATTTCCTGTCCACTTGTCAATACATATTTCATTCCACACGATACGATGCTCACTGGGCACCGAGTGGTATTATTATTAAGGCTAAGAATAAAAGTGAAAAGCTTTTCTTTTTTATTACGAAATAGTAGTCACGGATGTTACAGTACTGCAGTCAAGCAACTAACTACGTCATTCTCGGGCACGATATTATGATTGGGTAACATACCGTATTTACGAAGAGACGATAATATGAGGTGAACTTGGAACCGGTTACACTGTCAGTATAGAATATAATTGGCTTTTAGCAAAGAATGACCATTAAACGTACGATGTATCATGCCGTTTATGCCCAATTTTAGGGCGAGACTGCATAAAAAAGTCAGAATAATTGAATGTAACAACTTAAATTATAACCTAGCAAGTTAATGCTCGATTAACAAATTAGTACCTCGAAAATTTATATCTAGATTTAACATGAGATTTATAATTTCATGCAGCTTATGACATGCTAATAAACAGGAAATTAACCCTTACTATAATAAAAAAAATACAAAGAGGTTGATGCAGGAGTGAAATAATAAAAAGGCACACTTTAGAAAAATCATTTGCAACCCGATTAAATTAACAATATTTATCGCCTGTATCAATACATTATTCGATGCACATTGTCCATAGCTTTCACAAGTGCACCAGAATTTTGCACTGTATATGGTTAAAATAAATTGTTATTGAAAAAAAGCAAGAAACAGAAATAATTATCTCAGCATTATCTATATTTTTACTTATGTCGAAATAAAATTACTGAAAATTGTGTATCAATTATTATTAATACGACCGCCAATTAAATTAACTTGTTTCATGATTTCTTGTAGCTAGTACTAGACCATGGACCGCAAGTCTGCTGATAGAATTGCTTAGAGCTATAATACTACAAGACTTTCCATAATTTCCACAGAATTTCCTTTCAACAAACAAATAGCGGAAAGAAAACAGAACCAACGGAATTGATAAAAAATTCCCACCAAGAGAGCATTTACTTGTGAGCACATTCTTACATCGGACAACAGTCCACGGTAGAAGTTCGGAAGAATATCTAACCATAATTTAAAATTCTACCGGGCTGAAAATAAATTAAGAACGTATGAAGATAAACAAAAAAGTATATTCCTGCTCCGATCCACAGTTCGATTGTCTCGATTCACAAGTGCAGAGTAACTGATGACTGACTTCTTTAAAGACGTTTCTACTTACCATTATTTTGAACTATTATGATACAAACTATGGCATTTGTCACCATAGCAATATCCATGCGTACGATACTAGTAAAAATAGCATGTGGATGTTTACAATTTAAAATTTATTTCATGAAAAGCGTAATCGCAACCGAGCGTACGCTACTCATGGAAAAATAGCTTTTACGTCCCGTCTCATGTTTGAAAAAGCAAGTATTATATTATACATACATATAAATAAATATATATATATATATATATATATATATATATATATCTTTTAAATTATATGGTAAAAATGGGTAAAGCTAAAAGTAAATATATTTATATCTTATTAAATTTGTCTTGGCGCTGACTCCCATCAACGTAGCGTAGTAGACAATAAAGACGCTCAGATACCAACTATTCCGTAATGGTTTAGATGATCTGCTACGCATTCAGAAAATACTTTCTTACTAAAACGGAATACACTAGAGTTACTTATAATACTACATAATATGGTTACATAATGCTCCTTGAAGTGAATTGTGCACCATTCATATATTTTTCCATTCGTTAATCGCACAAGTTAATCGATTAACAAGTCTTCCTATTTTCTCTTTAAAATCGACATCTACAATCGTTTTGGATTTACATATTTACGATATACAATATAACTGCACTCAAATTTATGTCGAAATGGACAGTTCAACTATTATAGAATGTATGCCGGTATTATATTAAGAATAAAGTTACAACCACCGATACAGGTATGACGTGAACAAAATTGCAAAGTAAAAATGTGCCTCTATCCATTGTCAGCCGTATAAATATACGGAACTTTGAAATATAGGACATTCAAAATTAAGGTCTGTCACATTTTTAACCCAACTAATCTTAAAAAAAATAAGAGTGCGCGAGTATTCATTGAAACTGGTAATGGGAGTTTGATATCAATAAATTACAAAAAATATAGTAATGCAAGTATTGCAAACTACAGCAAAAGTAAAAGATAAGGTTTGGTTTATAATAAACTGTGAAATAGGGAAATTTTCAGTTGGGAGCTTTTACTCAAAGGGTAGAAGTTTCCTTATACTAGTAATAATGATGACTGTTCATTGTAAAAAATGGTGATCAGTATTTTATGCAATATTTGTTCTGAGCTCAATAGTTTTCCAATCCCAGGCTTGTGTGTAAAATGTTTATCTAACATCCCTTTCCAAAATGTCGACTATTACGAACCAATGAGATTCAAGTGGAATTTTTTCACATTTGTTTTAAAAAATGAAATCTAGTGAAGGAAAAACGGAAGTAGTTCTTTTGAACTGTTTATTGAATTAAATAAAAACTATCTATCTTCTCTTTTTTTGTTTTCCACTCAGTATTTAAAAAAAATAAAGAAAGTATGAAAAATTTCATACGCCCTTATTGGTTTTTAAAAACCAATCGTCAAAAGTCCTTGTTTTTTCTACTACATTCGTCTGTTCATTCTCACACGCTAACCTACATCTTTTTCAACCTTATTTAAACGTGCTCGTCATGGAACCTTGAAGCTTTCATTAATATATTTATTTTACTAAAAGATAAACATTTTGTACAAAAAGTAATTTATTTTCTTTTTAAACAATATAATATTTATCTTGGGTGAAATCTACGTTATTGCGTTTCACCTTGTTTATTTTTAATTTCTTTCGTCACAAGAAAATGAGATTTCATTGTTAATTGGAGACTAAAAAATAGTATAACGGCTGATTTCTTGTTTTAACAACTTAAAAAAGTTCAGTAAACTTGTTCATATTAAACAAGTAAAAGTAAATTATTGTCAATATAAGCAAGGTTGTGATTGTATTAAAAGAATTGCGAAATTATGGACAGCGTAATAAAGAAATAATATAATACAATATCAGTTATGTAGCACAATATAAATTATCTCGAGTTCATAAAGTACAATAATATAATTTCATTTACTTTGAATAAATTATATGAGGCATGTTAAAAAAATGTTGTAAATTTCATATTTGATTACTTTTTTCATTCCAGGTAACCGGATTGCTCTTAAAATATTATAGCAAACGTTAAAGTATATTGAATGCAATGAAAACGGAATCACTCGAAAAATTATGGGAAAAAGTTCAAAAATTATAGGAACATTTTTTAAAAAATTATGGGAACATTTGGAAAGCAAGATTTGAAATCCGACTAAAATGAAAAAAAATGTTTTTTGTTTTTTATGAAACTTAAAACCACTTAAGCATTTATTAATTGCTCTTCCGATTAATACTATTAATTATTATTACGACGGAGAAAAATTCACACTATTCATTTAAAAATTTCATATTGTAATATACCCTCGAGGAAGAATATTATAAATTACTTGTTGGTAGTTTTGAGTTATAATCATTTTCTTCCCTGGAAAACTGTCTAAACGCCGCACCTGTAAGCGCTTTTAATCTTGTCAATATAAAGAAAGGAATCCAAAAAGTTAAGTAGTCATTTTGTATAATATTTCGAAATGTTGACACGCTCTCCTTAAAAAATATGAGTTTCAGTGTTCACTCTTTGGGGGTATCGACGTGATGAAAAATACTTAAAATGTATACAGAAAGTCTACTTTTTGAACTTTTTTCACAGGATTCAATAGCGATTTCGGTAAAACTAGAATGAAAAGCAAAATTTGTTTTCGGCCTGAAAAAAATCAGTTTCTCTCAATATCTAATTCTGACTCAATTACAGGGCTTTACAATAAAATAAACCGACACACAAAAACAAAACGCAGCACACTGACTCGACACCTGCCAACAAGTCAACGTTTTTCTCTGACCATGATCATTTTAGTTACTACATTACGAAAATTACCATTCTAATGTTGTGTATTGTGGCGTATTGTGATTTGAAATCGACCACGGCAATATCAATAACATAATTCGTACTTATTCGCAATTTCAAATTTCAACCAGGGTCGAACCAACAATAATTAGGTCTGCTAGACCTAATTATTGTTGGTTCACATTATGAAGACATTATAAAATTACGTTAAAAAGTATGGTAATTGATAGATCTATTAGGTCTTTATCCTGTAATGATCAACTATAATAATATAACATTAGACGCATGTACGATTGAATTTCGTCTAAATAGACAAAAAATATTCTAAGTTAGCCAAAACTACACAACGATTACGCTTCTGCTAAAAAAATATTCATAGTCAAAGGACATGAAAAGAGTTTTTCGCTAATATTACTTTAACGATAAGTTTTATTCCAAAAATAGTTATTATAACATTTTTAAAATACAATTTCCTACAAAAAATATTGTTACACTTCCTATAAATGATCGTCCGTGAGATGTAACGATTTCAAAACTTATAAAGACTGGTATGCACTCACGTGCAGTACATATAGTCACATCATTGGGCTTTGAATATAAGTCAATATATATATATATATATATATATATATATATATATATATATATATATATATATATATATATATGTATATATATATATATATATATTTATATATATATAAGTTGACATCTCTAAAAAAGTGTCCTTCCCTATGCTTTATCCCTATCTATTGTCCTTATATAACCTTAAGAAATATCTGCTACTCTATTGTACAAAGCAAAACATAGATGACCGTACACCAAGAAGCACTTTGGAAGGGCGTACACGACCTAAAAGTATAATAAATATTGCTAATTTTGAGTCCCTCTTAGCAGTGAACGACAATGTTTATTGAAAGTATTTGGCGTTTGTGCAGTTCAATAAATTTACAAAATATCAAAAGTTTTCTTCATTTTTAATAAACTTTCAAAGTTTTTACAAAGATAGACTCTTCTCAATAAAGGGATTCGTTTTGTTCTGCCATATACGGAGCCACGAAAGAAATTGACACTATAGTTAGATATGGATAATTCAGTTCTGTGAAGAAAACAGGGGAATAATAAAGTCGAGCAGTAATCCTGTATTTTTCCAACATCTAATGCTAATTTATATTTATATAATATAATATTTATATTGCATTTTATATCAAGTCCATAAATGGCTAGGAAATAAACTGAACCCTGAAAACTGGGGTTGAGTATTGAATGATGAAGATTTTGAGCCAGTTCAAACTTTGCTCCCGCCTGCTCCAGAAATATTGCTAAATACAATTTTCTGTAATTTCATCAAGGATTGCATTTATAATTGTGGTTGCAAAAAAGTTGATTTATTTAAGACAGCAGTATGTACCAATCGCAAAGACCAGTCGTGCTTCAATGTAACATTGATATCAGTGCTAATTTATTTTAACATAGTGATTATGAGGCCGGGAAACTGGAATTGTGAAGAAGTTTTATATCTTTGATGTTACCAAGAACCAACAACAAAATTCCAGCTGCTAAGGAAGAAGAAGATAGAAGAGACGAAGAAAATATAAATTCTTAAATAATTGATAATAATAATAAGACCATATTCAAAAATGAATAAAAATCTATTCATGTCTTATAAATAATTACATCATTTTTTAAAGAAATGAAAATCAATTTTTTTTTTCATTAAAATGCGCCAATTAATCTAACTCAAAGGTGATGTGGAAAAGAGTGCATATTATCAAAAATATGAATTTCGTCACTTTTGAGATGGTTATATCTCACGAACGATAATTCATAAAAAAAATTATAAGACCTTTTTTGTAGAAAATTGTATGATCTACAAATGTAATACAAACTATTTTAAAATAAAACTTGCCGTTTAAGAGACATTAATGGAAAACTCTTGATGATATTTGACATTAGATAACATTTCTTTATCCACCTTGTTTTATTATACATTTATTTATAAATGCAACGTCGAAAGCCATTGTATCCGACTGAAGTAATAAAAATTACATAATGTAAAATTTTTCAGCCCTGTTCTGTATTTATATTACTAAAATAAAGAAATTTTAATCTTTATCAAAGTTAAGAACTTTCCGTAATAAAGTCGTACATCGAACATGATATTATTTCAATTATTTTTTGAAAGAAGTTTGGCTTCGCATCTTTATATTTTAGACAGGTTTGCATAATAATATGAAAAAAATATACCCAAACTAGGACACCGCATGGGTTACAAATATTTTTATAAATAAAGTTCAAGGTTTCAAGTCTGTAGAATGAGCTCGGTGAGATTTTGTGCAATATGTTGCACGTATGGTTTAAAACAATATAAAAACAAACAACAACATATCAGAAGAATATGCATGAAGTCATATTACGCGAAATCTCCATCTGAAGTATCTAGTTACTAAGTTTTATGCACTTAGGTACAAGACTAGAAACTGTGAGACTGCGGAGGACGGATATACAGGCGGACAAACATGACAAAATGATATCTATTTATGTACAAATTAAATTATAATCAAATATTCCGCAATGCAGTTGAGCTATAGAATTTTCAAAACAGCAGACCAAATACCCAACTGAGAATAATTATGCTACGCAATTCTAAAATTCCAACGCGTTGTTACGGGCAACGTTGGTTTTACTTTTTCTTTTTTCTTTATGCAATAACCTATAATTCTGTTTGCAATTGGTAAACCACACTACGCAAAACTGTAAATGAACCAATTGGTATTTCATTTTCCTTTTCAAAGAAGCAAAGAAAAGTTTTCTTGAAAATAAATAGTTGTGATTTAAAAAGTAATTTTTCGAACCGTGTAATTACAGCTAGCAACATTAAGTATTACATAGAACTGCACTATGCATCTTTCATATATTCAATACGGTGGTGGTCCAAATGACTCATAAATTCGGAAACTAAAATTCAGAACCGTGGAAATTAAAAGTAATAATTTATCTTAACATAATGTTTATGAGGCGGGGAAACTCCTTCCACCACTTCTTTCCAATTTCGCCATAACAATTTTATACCTCTGTAATAAGAATTAGCATATCAGGTCTTACAAATCGTTTAAACCAATAACACATGTATTGAATATAATTGGCGTTAATTTTGTGGAAATTCATCATTCACAACTGAATGAAACTACGTGATGTAGTATTATTTCTACTTTCTTTGAGTTCTTTATCACGGGCTAGGTTTCTTATTTATTATATTGATTACAACATCTTCAGGTGGGCAATTAGCAAAGATCTTTGCTAATAGCCCACCTGAAGATGTTGTAATACAACGAAACCTAGCTCGTGATAAAGAACTCAAAGAAAGTAGAAATAATACTACCTCACGTTGTTTCATTTAATTGGAAATAAAACAAGGTTAACAAGTTTGTTAATAAGGCATCAATCTTGGCATCGGAATTATCCCACGTGCCAATATTTTGAGTAGTAATTCCGATCCCGATTCGACATTGTTTTCAACGATGCTAAATGGCGAAATTAGCAGCGTTTCGTTTCATTTGATATTTCGATTCTCGTAAGTATGTTTATCCTGAAAACATTCAAAAATTGTCGGAACGTGTAGTAAAAATATATTTAACAGTTCAAAAATTTAAAAAAAGGTTGATATATGTTACCTTAGGTTAATAATCGCGTCTCATATATATTTATTGTTATTGTAAAAATAGTTGTATTTTTAGTAAAGATATGAAATCCAAACTAGTGACCTTGTAAAGGACGTATTTACACAATATTTTTTTAAATATTCATTTTTCTTTGCCTTGTTTCTTGAAAATCTATACACAGCTAGTTTGAAATATTTTCAAACAACTCGACATTGTCTAATCGCTCTCTAAAACCAAGGTGAATTGTCCTCAATAAAAAGTCAAATCAACAAATTGTTGTCCTATAATTTGGGGAGGAATTGAAAAAAAAATCATCGTTAACTTATTAAACAACCGCTTGTACAAGACAAAGTGGCAATCATGACTTATGGAATATTATCGGTGAGCTTAATAACTTAACAGGAAAAAAGCAAAATGGGGTTTCCAAATCTTAAATATTCTCTCGTTACATCATGGATAAAGAAACAGAGAAATAAGTATCCGATTCTGTTAGCTTTTATATGAACGAACAAATTTTCTACGTTTCTTTTTTTTATTTTAATTAAATTAGTATGTGTAATTAAAACTGAACTAAATGAAACCACACGATTCCATAAAACAAATAATATACATATCTAGGGAACGTCGCTGCCGTGATGTATTGGGGTGATCGCAGAGTTTCTTTGGTGGGGCAGTAAACCACGGGGTGATCACGGGATCGATTCCCGGACTCTCGTCGAACGGGGCTAGAGTGATGTTTGTATTCACTTAGCTAAATTGCCACAAACCAGTAACGGGTAGTAAAGTTATTTTTGCGGGAAAATATAACATGGAGGTCGCAACGTGCTTCGTGAAGCGTTTTCGCAGCGTTTGTGACATCAGAATATCACTAATATATCGCAAGGAGGACGGAAGATAGGTAGTTAGCTAAGAATCGAAAGAGGCAGATGAACAGGATGGAATAAGAAGAATAGTATAAGCATGTGTAAAAACAAACAAAAATGACGCGCACTATACTGATAACATTATCACCTGATTTCCTATAATTTGTTTATTATATATTGTTTATAATTTGGAACATATTAATACCTCTTTTGCCAATGCTGTTATATTATTGAATAAAATTAATTCTGATATTTGGAACGCATCGACTATACAAATATTCAAAGTTTGTCTCAAAAACGTTTCCTTTTTAATTGTATTTTACTTTTTTGTTATTCCATCCCGTTCCTTTATTTCTATCGATGTATAGAACTTTTCACATTAATTTATACATGTTAGTTCATTTTTAATTTTCTGCGGCCAAATTGTCAAAACGAAAACATATTACAAACATGAAGTATAAAATGGAATGTATTTTGATTCTGGGGCTTAATTTCATGGGATAAATGGGGAAATTAAAAAAAAATATTTCAATGTCATCGTGTAGAGAGTCAAATGAAAGTTATTGTTGTATAAAATAAACCATTGTTGTATAAAGTCCACCATTTATAGAATATTTTTATGAATGTTTTTAAGCAACTACCATTTATAATATATGAAGCTTATTAAAACTTTAGGTTAGTTCAGACGGTTAAAAGTATCTTAAGTGTTTATTTTTCGAAAATGTTAGTACAAACAATACTTCTCATCACCGCGTTTGCTCATTTCACATAAATAGCAATTTTTACTAACCGAGCCGCTGCCCAGAAGCTGCGCTCATATTTGGCATAGATATCTTCTAACGTCCCTATGCTTTACGCAATCATTATCTGTCTAAAGTTCATGGTCGACTTGCAACATTTGCGTCATGAACACAAAATGGAAACTCCAAGTTTTTACAAACTTTTCTCTCTTCCTGCCTGGAATACGCCAAATATTTAAAATTTTAAATTGATGAAGATTTCAATAGAGTTTTATTATAAAATTTAAAATTGTAGAAGATTTCAGTAGTTTTATTATAAAGGCAAAATGAAAACTAAAATTACCAAAATTACATTTTTTACAATTTTACAAATTCTATAATGAAAACGAATTTACAGCCAATCAGAAAAAAGTTTATAGGTAACAACAGTTATGCATAATATGTTAGTGTATTTAATGAAAAACAGTTGACAACCTTTTTAATTACTCTATTGAGGAAAATTTAAAATTTTGTTAATAAAACAAGATAAAAATCCAAGATATATCCCGATTTATTTTCTAAAAACTGATACTTTTGGAGTTAGCACTTTTTATAAAAGTATTTTAGGACATACGCAAAATTAAAATATATTTAAAAAATAAATACACATTTTTTTATAAACACCAACCTTTCAAAATACTAACATCCTCAGTTCCATCCATAGTAACATCCACAGTTTGAAGTCACAAAAATTCATTTTCTTTCAAAAAAAAATTGTAACATAACAGAGATACTCAATTAATGACCGCATTACATGGGAATAACGGACCCCAGCATAAATTTTAAAACCTTTTTGTAGACAAATTATTTAATCAGTCTATAAAATATTTAAAAACAAATTCCTAATGCAAGAAGATGTTTGCGTTGATAACAAAATAATATTTAGTTTCAATACATCTAAAAATGAGAAAACCCAATTTACCAATATAGCTTACAAAAATGGCTGACTATTATATTTATTTGTAACGTAAACCAATTAAATAAACCTCACAATGTATAGCGTGTTTCTATTAGGCAATGCTTATTATTGAACTAGGAAACTATTAAATGATTATCAAATTATTAACATGTGGAAATACTTTGAACTTTATCAAAATTTACAGCTAAGTACGATTAGTTAGCAAGCTACAGGTTCCAGGTTGGAAAAAGTGTGTCACCATTTATTAAAGTACATTTATGATTTGACTTACCTAATTCTTAAGATATACAAACAATAGGTGCGTATTTACAAATCCGATAAGATCCGTTACGCATACTCCGACTTAACATTGGGAGCGAACTACCCGTGAATGTGGAAGCCAACAAAAGGCAACACCGGCCCGACAAAGAGCTCATTTCAATGCAGCCATTATAGATATCGGCCGCAATAATTGTGTTACTGCGACTGCGATACATTTAATTACCTAGAGACCAATAGAGGCGGTCACCCGTGAAATAAAGACGTTAAATTGTCTTGTGCAAGTGGCGGCTTTCTTCATGGTATATTACGGACGGATGAAAAGCGGCGCCGGAGCGCGTCGCGAACCACAGTCGCCCGCCGCACCGAGCCGCGAGCACCAACATGACCGCGCTGCTGCCATCATGAAACTCAAGCTGTGCCCACTTCTAGTGCTAGTGCTTAGCGTATGCTGCGCCGCCGCGCTCGGCGACCTCGTCGGCGCCGACGAAACCACCGCCGAAAAAGACGTGGCTGTGGTGGCGCAGAACGAGACGCAAGTTGAGAACGATGACAAGATTGAATTACACCACGTTGACGAAGGCGCTAGTGATGGCAATGAGACGGATCCCGTCGTTAGGAAAAAGAGAACCTTCGGTGATATCGTGTTTCGGGGACTCGCCGATGTTCTGGGATACCGAATACAAAGGAAACCGCCACAAGTAACTTTCCCACCGCCGGTGGCGCCGCTATACGTAATAGCAGCCGCACCGGCCACCACGCAAGCACCTGCACCCCAACCTGCCCTCGCTATCACGGTTGCGCAAGCCACGCTACAGGAAGCGCAGCCCGCTGCTCAAGAAGCGGCACCGGCGGCAGCACCATGCCTCGTATTACGTGCTGGCAACGCACTACCGCCGTGCGCGCGTCCCGCCGCCCAGCAGGTGCCGCGCCTCAACGCGGCAGCGGTAACGCTATGCGCGAAGCCGCGTGCCGTCACAGCCGTACAGCAGGCGGACGCTGCACCTGTTCAGGCAGACCCTGCTCCTGCTCCAATTAGACCCAAGGAAACTATCAACTCCAACTTTCAACTTAATTTCAATTGGAATAGAAACAACGGCGCCAACTTGGCGGTCGCGGCCGACCCACCTATACAAGCAACAGTCAACGACTCTCCTGTCGCTGTCGAAGCAGCGCAACCAGCACCTCAGCCTGCGGCACCAGCACCAGCGGCTCAGGCGCCAATACCTATTGCCCCAGTGCCGTTGGCTCCGGCTCTTGCACCGGCAGTTCAGGCGGCACCGGTTCCTGCCCTTCTCCCGCCTCAGCCGCAGGCGAGGATCGCTCCGCGACCAGCTCGCCTTCCGCCTCCCAGAAAGACAGCGAAAAAACCTCCAAAGGTATTCATCGATGCCTTTGTCGATCACGGCAACGGAATCACACAGAAAGTCAGTGCGGCGGATATAGACCAGTATAATCCTCGACAATACGACGATGAGCGAGCGCCCCAGCAGCGAGATTACGACTACGACCAGGATTACGCAAGCGCACCCTCGCGAGATGATTACGATGAGCGGCCGCACCAGCCGCGCCGCACTAGAGTTGACTATGATTACGACGAAGAAGAACCGCAGGAATCCAAAAGCCTCCCCAGAAAATCTAAGTCTGCTCGCGCTCAGAAGAAACTATCCGGCGCTCTCAATACATTCTGGGACGCGAGAGCCGAGAATGGCAAAGCGCTTCTGGTGAAGAAACGTCCAAAGAATAGATCTCGCGCTGTGCACTCTCAACCGAACTATCAAAATGTGCACTTCGGTGATCGCGCTCTGGCCAGAGACTTTCAGAGCTCACCGATCAGAAAAAAAGCTCAATATGAAAATTTAGTAGCCACGGCCACGCCGAAACTGAATCGCGTTCCACAATCCGAGAGGAGAAAATTTAACGAAGCTGAAAAATTTGACTACGATACTTACGATCAGGATAACGATAAAGTCGAAAAAACTACTACAACGGAAGATCCCAACAAAGTTTTAGTGCCCCCTATTCTGCCTCCGACTGAGCTAAATCCAAACAAAATAGATACCGTTACGGTCCGTGTACCGCCAATCTACAAAGTCAAAAAGCCAAAGAGATTACACAAAGCTGAAGAAATAAATATACGTAATACTTTAGCCAGCATAAACGACGAAGACGACGACGACTACGAAGACTTCGACCAGCACGTGGCGATTAACAGACCGCGACAACCACAATACAGGGTATTAAAGAGGTCGAGGACACAGCGAAGCACGGAATTGTCGGAAAGCGAACCGTCTAATGAACGAGACCCCTACTCCAGTGACATGTATGACTATTTCGGCAAATTAATCCAGCCTTCGTCAGAGGAGCTAGAATACAGACAGATGACGGTGCCTACACCGCTTAAAGATCCTGATCTTATTCGTGTGGAGGATCCAGCCAACTGGGAAGTGGACGAAGAGCGAGCGTCAGAAAAAGAAAGAACTGACAAATTGAGTGACAATGCTAAAATTGTCGAGAGCGAATATCAAAATAACTTCGTAACTGGAAGCAGTGTTCAGGTTGACGACGCAGATCCCAAAGCATCTAACAAAACTCAATGAGCGTACTATTTTCCTGCGTTGATTTTTTTTAAAGAATTGTTTTTTTTATTTTAATTGCTACGTGTACATATATTCAGATGTAAGAGCCTACATTTTTGAGGAAAACCTTGGACTTGAATATACTGTAGTATTTTATACATTTTAATACAAAGCAGCAGACGAAAAATTAGTTTCGACATTCACAAACAGTTTCTATAATATTTTTATTACGCAAAGGAGAAAATAATAAAAAAAGAACATGTGCTCATAATTGATTAGCATACCAGTTATATATTTGTAAATGTTACATAATTTTAGTGTGATATCTAGTTCCTACTAAATATATTATTTAATTGTTTATTCTTTCTAATTAAGGTACCTAAGGCCATGACACAATAAGGCATTCAACAAAAAGTACAGCCAGTCTCTTGTTATTGCCTCATATTACTGTTTATATTTCTTTTGTACAGTCGACACATAATAAAATAAAGAAGTGTTACAGTTTTTCATTTAATTTTTTTGTACCGAATGACCCCGAAAGTGGGATACTAGTTACACAGAAATAAAATTTCGCAAGATGCAATTCGTTTCAATGCAACTTTGTGACAATTCGGGCCGTTACTGAACCGTGACGTACGTATCGCAATAGCGGAGCAAAGCCGGCGAAATGTTACTTCAGACACCTTTCTCTAAACACTGCAACTCGGTGCAATGCCTCGTTCGGCAACTGCAATGCTCTTTCCGGTTTCAGTAACGTTTAGCGACACATTCGATCGCCAAATATACATTTCGTGTTATTAAATATCAGATCAAAATAGTACTTGTTTGCAGCATTTTATGTAGCAACTTTACATAATGCTACAAATCTCGACAACAATGTACATTATTCTGAATTGAAATAAAAGTAATTTTAAGTAATTTAACCAAAAGAATTAAAATACCTCGAAAATTAGTAAATTTGTTTAAACTGGAGTAGCTGCAAATATATTTACACGTATTATAATTTTTGATTGTTTTATTTCAAGTTGTACACATAAATTTGAATATATAATCATGAACTACGAAATAAAGTTAATCTCCGATCAAAATAAAATAAAAATGTTAGTACGTGCCTGGTAAACTGAAATTTGTGATTTTGTAATTCTGAATTGAACTCGAAATCAGATAGGAATTTCAGTGATAACAATAATTTTACCATTTACATAATTAAGAATTTTAAAAGAAAAAACGAAAAATTATAGCTAATAGACAGGAAAATGAATTTTTTTCGATTAATTTATTTTCGTATAAATCGAAACAAACTACCAGAAAATATAGTAGATAAATAAAGACATTGCTTATAAAAAATGGATCGACTTCGTATATTATTTTTATTGAATTAAATTAAATCATTTTTATGAACTTAACAAAATGCCTAAATGATCCAGATAATAAAAACATAATGCTAAATGTTATTTCAATAATTAATAACCCTTTTTAATGAAACGATGTTATCAAAATAAAATAATTGTCCGTGAAAAATTAAAAATGTAGCATTTTTAATTTTAACGGTAACAGCGTAATTTTTTATAAATTTAAGTCAAAGTGTTGAAGATATTTATTGTAAAAATGGCAGTTATCTATTTTTAAATGTAATCAGTTTTAAAAGTATAAAATAATAATTTTAGGCTTACAGTCAATTGAAAAAATAATATACTTTCTACTTTTTTCCATTAATATACTGTAATTACTTTAGAAAGTAAGGTCCAATAAAAAAAATATGCAAACTTTAGACCTTAAATCTAAACGAGATCTGACCAATATACTCGATAACAGATCACCGCACATTCATCTATCTTTCTAATAACACCTTATGTTTTTCCAATTTGAAAATGAAGAAAATTTTGAAACGGTCGCCAAACTGACATCGGAAATTACATTATTTCTTTCCCTCTCAAGATTATAAAAATTAAAAAATTATACCAATTCAACTTGCTACTACAACGTTGGGTCTTAGAATCTCCGAAAAGAAATAAGATTTACTGCATGCACTGCAATTATTCCAGTGACTAGTCCTCAGAGTATATTTCATCCTAGTCCTCAGAGTAAATTTGTCAGTCCATCCTAGTCCTCGGAGTAAATTTCACGAAATATTTTCATGGCACCAGTGTAGAAACGTAAGACCTGATGACACGGCGCAGTACTACATATGCGGGTTACTTTTTTTAA
Source organism: Druceiella hillmani (assembly GCA_039881145.1). Taxonomy (NCBI): domain Eukaryota; kingdom Metazoa; phylum Arthropoda; class Insecta; order Lepidoptera; family Hepialidae; genus Druceiella; species Druceiella hillmani. The sequence continues at coordinate 21,553,787 of JAYKKI010000026.1, forward strand.
ACAACCCAAAAACACCTGCAACAGACTAGTTATCCATAATCAATATTTTTAACGATGTTGTAAAACAATTAAATTATAAATTGATTAAAACACTTTCACGGTCTCCTCTATCGATACCGTTTTAAAAATATATAGGTTTTTATATAAACTTCGTATAAATTTGGCGATATTTTTTTTTCGAAAATGCTACAAAATACAACCACCATAATGTGTTTTTTAAAGAAAAAATCTCTACTCGTATTTTAAAAGAATTACTTTTAATACTTTAATGCAAAATTAATGCTACATCAAGAAAGAGAAATAAATCATGAAATAAAAAATTAGATGTAATTCAAAATGTTTTGACAGTAAGTTATAATTTAATTTAAGAGATCAATTTCATAAAAGTAACCAGAAATATTCGTTCATCAACCTCGATTATGAAATATTTCTTTTAATAAAACATGTATACTGATTAAAAAGAACGTATACGGACTAAAACTAACCTTCACATTAAAAACAATGCCGACATCCAAGGCTACAGACCTCATTTTATAATCACAAATGTTCCAAGTTTGATCGCGAACTAGACCAAATAATATTCTTTGCATGAACATTAAAGTCATTGTTACGTAATGGAATAAGCATTGAAATGAGTTATTCTCCCGCCTCTGCTAATCGGCGTAAAAGATAGAGGACCCGTAACATACGGGTATGTTTAGCGATTTTAGAGCTGCAAACCACGTTTAGAGATTGTCAATTAAATTCTATTTCGTTTCAACTATAGTTTAAAAGGAAAATTAAGTCACAATGTAATTAATCCCCTTTCGATTACACCAAGACTTATAGTTATATTTAAAACATGAATACTATTCTCGGGACCGTGAGATCTCTCACACTCTGAGTATATCCTAAATATGATCAGGCCACATATTATGGTGTCTTTTGTATATCTTGAAGCAAAATTGAAGCTTCTTTTGCCATCAGCTAGAGCACTATAATCTAGCTAACTAGCATCAATTCAAGGTTTATTATGTAATATTTAAAAAAAACTCATTAGTATTCATTTAAATGTTAAATAGCTCTTTTGTTACTTTTGACAAGCCGGCTTGGAACTTTTTCTCTTCAAAAAAATGGTTTAACGTCGCTTGGAATATAGACACATAAGGAGACCTATATAATATATTCTAAGCTCACTTATTTTAAATTATATCGATGTAACAATGTTGGATATTTACTTGGGATATAATACATCACCATCTTATATTGTTTCCTGATAACATATAATTGATAAAATTAAATGTAAACAAAATAAAATTATCGTTTAACATAACTAAAATACACGCATAACTAAAACACACGCAACACGAACTAAAAAATAAAAAAATAATCTACACTTATAAAAAAAACGTGGATGGTTGATAGCAGTTGTCATAAATTGCACCCCACTCCTTTTTTACATTAAAATTATTTTCGCCAATAAATATATTCTTATTTTTAGATATTTTTTGCTACAATTATATATTTTTAGTCTAAAAACAAAATCTTTGTATTTAAAATGTTTGTTTTAAGACTAAAACAAAGGTTTTTCAGATTTCTTTTACAGTGATTACACTTACATAGAATTAAAAATTTTAATATTTATAATAAATTCGTTTTCACTTTTTTGCTGATTTTAAATTGTGCCCCCAAATACTCTACTCTACTTTATGTTCTACTTAAAACTTACCTTGTATTTTTAATTGAATAGACAAATGTACTTATTTCAGCGTATTATTGACGATAAACTCGCTTTAATCAAATCATAATTTTGACACAACCCATTTTCGATAATTATGAATAATAACAAGTAAATTCATAAATACTGTTTTGTGTAATGTAATTGCTACTTTCCATAGTGAGGTTATTCATACTAACTCACATTTTATTTATTACAAATATAGACATTCGAAATAACCTAAAATATCTTGTTAATAAAAAAAATAAGATAATTAAATAAATTGTGTTTTTTATAACACTTCATAAGATTACTAAAAATGAAATCACACAATGAAAGTGGAAAAGTAAGTGATTTGTGTTATTAAGAAAGTCACGAAACACTTCAAAATGTAAAAAAAATTATCCAAAAAAAATCCCTCACACTGTGGAATTAAATATTCGATTTGTTTATAATACTAGCATCAACAACATTGTTAAAAGTTAACTCTTCATAAGTAGTGGAAAACTTGCAGATTCAAAAAAACAAAAAATCAAATTATAAATGCACGATGCATACATAGTAACAGAAATTAAATGCGGTAGTTGACTCATTCTATATTTATATATTTCTCGTACAATATTGTGAAATATAACTTAATTAAAAACCAGTCTTGAAAAAATTAAAAAATCGATTAAAAAATAAGCCAGTTATAGGCTTCTAAATTTAAAGATACGGATAGAGTTGGGTATATCCCTGTCTTTTTTCCTCTTGTAGAAAATAATATGCAATATTAAAAATGACCTCACAAAACAGTATTGCCGTATTTGTCTAAAGGTTAAATTAAAACTTTTATAACTCGGTAAATTTTTAAGATTATTTAAAAATTTGTTCACTCTTCATCAGCTTATACCTTGAAATTATGTTTAATGAAATAAAAAAAAATTTGCCAAATACCCAATTCTGCATTTTATTTTAAACTAAACGATGGATCTAGATAGAATTTAACATATTTAAGGTATGAGGGTTTTTAAAAAATTCTCAATATCGTATATTAAATGCAACTAAAGTAAATGTCCTTTATTTTTTTCTTAAATGTTCTTGATTACTTCCTGAGTAAACATTTAAATTATCATAGTATTACTATTGATGCAGTCAGTCACACAACACAGAGAGGGATTCTTCAGTGATATAAAACTTAAGCGGCGAGTAGTTATCAAATTCTTAACAAAAACATTAAAAAAGCCAAAAAACGAGTAAATGAAAAAGAGGTGCTATTTGAGGAAAGTAAACTTCTCAGTTAAAAGAAGCAAAAATGATCAAAGATGACTTCCTACTGAATAAGCCGCAACTGCATAAGATGGAAAAGCGAAAAGTTAAATAAAGAGATTGAGAGAAAATTGTTAATAAAATAATTAGTACACACTTCAGTTGATACCCTACATAATAATGTTTATGATTGTCTAAGCGGGTTAAGTCAGCACGAGATTGATTCCGTGCATATTAACCCGCTTCAATTAATTGTTACCGGCAAAAGAAATTTTACTAAAAATAAATTCACCATAATTAAGAAAGTATGCAGAATCCAACGCAATGATTTCCTAAAAGGATCATAGACCGTCCGAAAAAGATTAGAGTAATTTGTAAACAGAATACTAAAAGAGTACTGACTAGAAAACTACCCGAAAATATTTCGTCAGTCGATACAATTAAAAGGTATGAAATTTCTATCGTTTTTTAGCATAATGAAGCAATTAAAGCAAACCAAAATTCAACAAATAGTATCTTCCTTTTACATAATGACGCCCAATTTACGCAGCTCAATTTGTCACGACTGCTTTATATGATTGTGGATTTAAAGAAATCAACACGCCATTTAGTTAAAAATTAACTGCAAGTGGTTTTTCTAAATTTAAAGAAAGACTGGAAAAAACCACAATGATTCAATGAAATCAAAATAAAGTCAAGCACATTTAAGTTAATTGACCAATGTAAAGAGGAACATTTTAGAATATATTGAAAAATATAAATAATACTTGTTATTTATTATTTCGTTTGAACAACATAAAATAAAAATATTACTAAATTTACTTCCTTTCATTTTAATTAAAAATATTAGAAAGATCCACTACCGTTTACCTTTCCACTACGACTATTGACATCTGCAGTCGTAAATTTGATGATGAGATTAATGTTTCACTTTAGTCTCCCAAAAAATGTCAAAGTAATTTTTACAATAGTTGCCGATATAACACTTTAAAAGCAAATAAGGCATTTCTTTATATTAAAGAAATAAAAACCTGTCAAGCGCGAGTAGAACTCGCTACGAGGGTTCAGTATAAATTTAGGTGCTTATAAGCATTTGAGGAAATTTCTATTAAATTATTTACAAGTACTCATTTTTCACCACGTAAATATATTACCTTTCACACGCTTAAATACACACACACACGTAAAATTATTGTGCATATTTCAAAAATTATAAAATCTGGGAAAATCGCTATAGTTTTCCACAAGAAATAAGAAGTAACGCTTTATTATAGCATATCTTTGAGAATATCTTTTTAAATATGCTATTTGAAATTATGAGAAAATATTTTTGTGCTCCTCATAAAAAGCCCTTTCAAATATACACCAAATGATACATAAAATTTAAAAAATATCTTTATTTACCATCTGTTTTATTTTTATACGAATTTAAAGAAATAAATGGCTAGTGCAAAATGTGTGAGTTAATAAGATTACCATGTCAAATTTCAAGTTTCTACGTCGCCTGGTTTCTGAAAAATCAGCTCGGAATATAGCTGTCGTCGCCGTGGTGTGTTGGGTTGATCACAAGGCATACGGCCTTTGACGGCGCGGCGCATCACCGGAACCCGGGTTCGATTCATTCCCCACTCGACTCATTGAGTGGGGCTATACTGGTGTTCTGGTTAGCTGTAAGAGATTGCTTTAGTAGCATTAAGTCCGCCATATGTATCAACTAGATACAGTAAGTATTTAAATAAATAAATAAAAATATAAATATGTGTATTGCATATTATTTCTTTAATAGGCGTAAAACATTATATATATTTCAGAAATTATGACATCTAGAATCATCGCTATGGTTTTCCTACAACCTTTACACGGACTTCTAAAAACTCATATTTTTTCTCATAATTTTAGATTCAGTAGTTTGTGAACCATGGCGCTGAGCATTTTTTATTATGTTTTTCACTTTATCTCTGGTACCTAAAATTATAAAAAAAATTTTATTTTTGAGACTCTTATAACTAGTCAAATTTCGAACGATACTCCACACTATAAAAGGATTTTTAAAAAAATCGTGTACTTTATTACCCCTCCTAAAATTTCCAAATAATTTTTTTGAAAATTTAGTTATTGAAACATTTGCAGGTTAATACATTTTACTACTATGCCAAATTTCACATTTCTGCGTCAAGCGGTTTCTAAGAATAAAGGATGTGGTGAACAGCCGGACGAACACGTGAGTGGTATTTCGTTTTGAATTACAGAACTCTGAAAATTGCTACGGAAAAAAGAAAAATGTATAGCTTTAGCCTAAACTAAGAGCGAAGTATCAAGCTTTTATTTTGGAAGTGAGGTGAATCGTTTCACATCCGTACACAAAATGTCGAAGTATAGATTTGGAGGGAAACCGAAGGTGAACGAAATTGCTCAGAAAAATTTTATGGCCGACAAAGAAAACATCATTTTTTTAATATACTCTTACATAATTAACAACTTGGCGTTATGTAATTAACTATAATAGTAATAAACTCTTATATAGTTAACAACTGAATTAACAACTTGGAGTATCTAAATTGTTTAGTGCAAGGACAATATTTATCTAAATGCAGGTTCGATGCATCACTAATACATTCTTCATAACAATACGCTCCCAAAGCATGATATATAATGTGCAGAGTCTTAAAAAAGACAACTAAAAATAAAATACAGTTCAAAGCAATTCATATGCCTGAACAACACTTTTAACAAAAAAACGAACCCTACATATCACGTGAATCCGCTAACATGCAAACATTTTCATTACTTTGACATATGTGCATATAATAAAAGCTAACTGTGATCCGCGGTTTCAATCGAGTAAAATTAACTTAATTATGCCCCAAAAGTTTAATAAAGGCTGTCGCTCAGTTTACCAAATATATCGATCATCGAGGTCGGGGGTACGTTGGCGGAAATAGGGTATTTGACTGATATCGATATTTTTTGTAAAAATGTTTTAGAACTTATACAGTAGGTCTTAAAAACCGTGTAATTTAAAAATAATACGTATAACAAACAATTAATCGAAACGTTTAAGTAGGAAAAAGTGTAAATTTTTGTTCATTAAATGAAAAAAGTTATTATTAATTTAATTTCCACACAAAAAAATGAGAAAATTATAATATGCAATACATAACTTAAACGCAATATTTAACGAGATACTAAAAATATTTAATAAGCTCCCTTATAATGAATGCTAGATAACTGGCCCGTGTCGTCATAAGCGAGTTGTGTTTGTATAGGTGTTTTTACGCGAATCGTAATTCGTCAGTTTTTAAGTTGTTATGACTTTGTAATAAAAAGTCCTAGGTACGATATATTTATTTTAACCGTTTGTAACGTTATTACTTATTTTATTCTGGTATTAAAAAAATATAGTAGATTCCCTATACTCGGGATGATAATTCAATAAATAAGCCAGTCTATCTCTACCTTACAACGTTAAAGCAGTATTCCCCGACTTCTGTTACATTTTTGTTACTGTTCTACACATATGAATGGTGCATTAATAACATATAGCCTTCCTCAAAGTATGAGCTTTCTAACAAAATAATTTTTGAAATATGTGGGTTAATAAGGTGTTGCCAAATTTCTCTTTTCTACGTCGCAAGGTTTCTGAGACGATCGATTGTGATAGATGGAGAGACAAACAGACGCGTAAGTGATCTTATGAGATTCCGTTTTTCAGTGTGAAGTACAGAACCTTAAAAGCAAACACAAGTATGGAGTGTTAAATTCGCGCAAGAAAGAGCTAAGACACTATTGAATTTCTCACATGACTAATGAATTTTTCCTAATACCATAAAAAGTAATGTCCGACCTTTAAACCATATATATTTTCAAATTTAAAACGTGTTTGTTTATATACATTCTACGCCTGTAGTTTATAATCTGACCTTTAATAAATATCGACAGATAGCGCCATCTAGTTGGCTACGTGATAATTAATATTATGGAACTGCTTGTTGTAGCATTTACAGTGTAATACAACATACAGCATTACTGAACATTTTCAGTAAAGTGATTCATCTAGATAATTAATAATAAATTCCATTAATTTCATCGCAATTTTTGTTCTGTAAAAGTACTTGCAAAATTGCTGCACAAAAGTATACGTAAAAATAAAAAAGTTACATTGTAAAGTTATTTTATCCACTTTGATATTATGATAGCGGCCATCTACAACGATATAATCGATGCCGTCTACAATTTTGCAGACTACCGTGCTACAGCGCCATCCAACGGTGACATTTACGTTGAAATACATAAATCCAGTTGATGATGGAGCCTTAAGGGATCGGTGCAATGTCAGCGCTTCTTTCTCTCTCTCTCTCTCCCCCAGGTATATGCACAGGTATATGGTACCAACACAAAACACATAAGCGATACATTCCATTTGACACCGACTACCGACAGCAGTATATTGCAAATGTTTTTATGTTCGAAAACAATATTGCTAAAATTCAAACTATGTACTCGTATTTTTACTATTTTTTAAGAAATGCATTGAAAAGACATTCAGTAATTCTTGTTAAAATGTTTTATTTTTTCATAATTACGTTACCCAGAATATTACGAACTCACGAAAAATCCTATTTTACATCATTTATTGAAATCGAAATGAACATTTGCGGTGTTTAATGTACACCATACCGACATAAATCATACATGCATATATACGTTCATAAATATATCAATACGGTAGAGGTGCGCAAAATGTATCAGTGAAAAGAAAAGAGTGATATACATCGTTTGATTGGAAAGATATACATCGCTTATTTATATCTCTACCTCAGTAACTTAGTATCTCAGTAGGTACTCAGAATTATTAACGAAATTATTTATTACGCATACGTTGAACCGTTGAACAATGGTCATACAACATGGTAATAAATAATAATTACTAGAGACCGGATTATATGCATTTGCATATTTACATATGCATTTGCATATTTAAGCCATTTTCAGCGCTAATAGCATATTTTTCCTAAGATCTAGTGATGATGCATATTATCGCTATAATTTAGTATATTTTAGTATTTTTACAGTATTTTTCGAGCACAGCGCACTCAGCAGCCGCTCGTCTTTTATTTTGGTACGATAATAAAATGAAAGAGACAAATGATCGTCACGCTCGCCTCCCGCACTACTCCTTCCTCCCACTTATTACGCATGTTATTACTTGCATTGTTGACGCGCGTGCTCATTGATCTGCAGTTAAAATTTTTTGTGTGAAATTGTACAATACCTCCCGAAACAAAAAGTGTGTCTTCGTGGATAAGTGACTTCCCTGGAACATTTACTTAAGACGGAAATGTTTTATATTGTCGAGTTTGAGAGAAAAATATTTCTTGCACTAAAAAGTTTCAAATAGACCAACATGTCAAGACAAGTGTTAACGTCGCAGGATTGCAGAAAAAAGGTCCACAACAACAACTTATAACCGCGTCTACTTCTAGCTCTAAATGTAAATAAAACAACCAGTTTAGCATGGATTTATGTGAAGCATTGCTTGCAAGTAATATTCCTCTCCATAAACTAAAAAATCCTACCCTCAAACAGTTTCTGCAAAAATATTGCTTAAATCAAAATATACCAGACGAATCAACATTGCGTAAAAATTATATACCAACAATTTATAAAAATGTTATGGAAGAAATACGTAATAAACTCAAGGAGAACCTTATTTGGATTTCAGCTGACGAAACTACCGACAGTTGTGGTCGTTATATAGCGAATTTAATTGTCGGTACATTTAAACTAGAACCTTCTCCTTCCTATTTGGTGGCCTGCGAAGAATTAGAAAAAACTAATCATTCTACGATCGCCAGATTTGTGAATGAGGGTATTAAAAAAATATTCCCTGAATGATCTGCAGAAGAAAGAGTATTTATATTTCTTTCAGATGCTGCTCCCTATATGATCAATGCAGCCAAGGTCCTCCAAGTATTTTATCCCAATTTGATTCATGTGACGTACTTTGCCCATGGAGTACATCGACTTGCTGAAGAAGTACGATCCACGTTTGGGAATGTAAATAAGCTTATTTCATCAACAAAAAAAGTGTTTCTTAAGGCCCCTACTCGTAATAAAGCCTACAAAGAAAAAATACCAAATCTTTCTTTCCCTCCCGAACCAGTTGTAATCCGATGGGGGACATGGATAGAAGCTGTACTGTTTTACGATGAAAATTTTGAGGCCATCAAAGGTGTAGTAAATGACTTTGACAGTGCCGAGTCAAGAGCAATTTGTGAGTCAAAGACAGCATTTAACGATTCTACCATAAAAAAAACATAGCTGTAATTTGCACCAATTTTCCTCACATACCTGAAAGTATTAAAATGCTTGAAACTCACTGTTTGACATTGAGTGAATCCATTCAAACAATGAATAAAATCCGCCAAATTAGCTCCACGCTGCCAAGTACGTTGCCGCATAAACTTAAAGAAAAGTTTGAAAACATTTTTAATAATAATCCAGGTTTTGAACATCTGTGTCAAATTGATAGCTTTATTAATGGGCAAGGCGGAAGTTTTACCAGAAAATATAAGCGCTAACATAGCACCGAAGTTCAAATTCTGCCCAGTTATCTCAGTAGATGTGGAGCGATCATTTTCAACCTATAAAAATATTTTGATTGATCGAAGACATAATCTTACCACTGAAAATATAGAACGATACTTAATTGTTAACGTTTACAAAAATATTAAATAATGTTACATGTTACTGTATCGATTATCGTCTATCAATGGATAGCTTACTAAATGTATGCTGATTTTGTAATAATACAAAATCTAAAACTTAATTGTTTTTTTATTTTATTAAAAAACAATAAATTGTAAAGGTAAATACTTAATAAAGTAAAACTTAAAACAAGTATTTACTAAAAATAAACTTAAATCTAAAGGAATAATATTTACAAAACAAACAAAAAATTAGTCATTTAATGTTGCATATTTTGTCAGTTTTCGTGCATATTTCAAGCATTTTTCATGCATATTTCAAGCTTTTTATGTTGCATATAATCCGGTCTCTAGTAATTACTGAACATTACGCACTATTGTTTGAAAATAAAAATAAATTCTACAAGAGTAGCCACTTTGCTTAATACTTTGCAGGTTTAGGATGTAGGACTGTTCCAATTATATATAAAATAACTTTAATTATATTTAAATAAATTTTAATAGATTGGCGTATTTACAGAATTATAAATTAGATTTTTTTATTTTTTCTATCAATTGTCACTTTTCTCTTCATATTCAAGATTATTCCTTATATTATATAGTATTAATACTGTCTACTATTTTAATAAGAAAAAAGAATAACCTATTAAAGAGTAACTGTTTGAGATAGTTAATTCATAAAAAATAAAAAAATTGCTTGAAAGTCTTTCAAATTTTTCGAGAATAAAGTAAGATGTGACTTTTATTATTTTTAATTTTTAAAATTATTTGGTAAATAAATTGCTTAATATAAGAAATATCTCATGTTTAAATATTTTTAGATATATTTCTATGCAAGTATTTTATAACTATTTTGAATATTCAAAGATTCGTCAGCGTATTAGTATAAAATCTCTCTCAAACCATGAAGTCAATCTTATATTCTTCCAAACATCCCCATTTGCATAGATTTATCTCATCTAAATATTTATTTATCTCCTATATTTTATGTACAAATAAAATTCTGTAGCCATTTTAATCATAAAAATTTTATTGACAACTGTTTTGAATTGACATAAGTATATTCATTTTATTGACAACTGTTTTGAGTGCTATAGCATATGATCGATTCCTAACCATTCGGCTAGTGAGGCTGAAGGGATTTTGAATTCATGCAGCTAAATGCCACAGACCCGTGACTTGCAGCAGTATTAGAAGTTATGCACTGAGATCAACACGTCCGCCCAGCATTGGGAATATAATACCTCTAAAGATATGTTCATTGAAGAAACATATGTCCATTAGTGAACTGAAAAGATTGTCTATGATGAATGTACCTATTTATTTCAGTCTGTCCTGCGGATGAATTCAATAGAGGCAATATCATGATATAGTTGATGCTGGTTCTGTTGATTCTTCTCCTATTAAAACAAAATTTCATATTCAAAATTTCATATCTAAATATTCTACAGTTTTTCAACAATTACAGCTATTTTATTATTTTCATCAATTTTGTAAGTAATTTTTCATCACAGACTTCTTAATGGCCTTTCAGTTTGATTAATAATAATCCTTTAAACTGTGAAAATATTAAAGGAATATCTGAATAAAAATTTGCATTAGTGTGGAAGCTATCTTTGCCCTCGAATATGAATACTGAAAAGTAGAAAGTATTTGATCAAAATATAGTTTTATTATTTATTGATGTGAAACATTTAATAGCATGTATCAGATGGGAGTTAAAACATTCTAATAGCATATCGCAACATGCCATTCGACCAGCGTTACTTGTCGGCTCATTCCGATTTAATCCAACCAACTTTGTGTATTGTTGGCTCTTTCTGACTCATTTCGGCCAGCTTCACATCTTATCGGCTCACAGTATTAAAAATGTATTTTCAATAGATCGTTAAGAAATATTTCTATGATAATTTATGTCATAAAAATAACATTTTAATTTTATTGTTAACATCTATCTGAATCTGAGTTTTCATTTCGTTGAAATAAAAATATTACAAAATTTATATGTCTCACATCTGCCAGGCGTCCCATGACAGCTCACGTTTTTTGTGTACCTAAATGATGGTTTTCATTATTTCAGCAATCTACTTTTTATTTACGTTTGGTTATGCAATATCCACTAGCTACAAGAAACTTAGTTACAAAGTAAAAGATCAAGAACATACTTTAAATGTAACAAAAATAAAACATGGCATATGTAGAGATCATGTAGTGAAATAAAGCTGCATGGCATTTCATCATTTCTATGTAACGAAACTGGAACTCCTATAATTTCATCGTGTTTATTGGTCCATCAGTCTGTCAATATATCACAGCATCATAAGTTTCTACAGTTTAAACCGATTGTAATGATAATTTTAATAAATGTTGGAAAATTGCACGATGTAAAAAAAATGTAATTTTTTTTACGGGGTCACCTTCATAAGATGAGTCTCAAATGTGTTTTACATTCCCTCAATCTTTATAAACACGTGTGTCGAAACGTATGTCTAAAAAAACGTGTGTCAATTTTTTTTTAAATACGTTTATCTAAAAAAATCATGATTTAATATAAAATGATTTTGGCCGACTTGCATTCGTAAATATGGGAGATATTGTCTCACGTCTATGAAAACTACACTATGTAGTATTTGTATCTACGTGATACATAATAAATAAACGTTTATATGTTAGGTATATAAAAAGATTAAAGATATATACATGCAATATATACCAAACCCTCATTGTTTAGGTTCTGTTTGTACTTAATGAGTTTATTTATTCATTTCAGTATAGGTTCAGCCTCTTACTCATTAAAATTCAGGGGTTAAAATTGTTTCACTAGTTAATTTTATTTAATTCACTTATGTAAACTGATATTCTATAAACCTTTAATTATATAATTGGAGACAATATACACATTATGCATATACATATCATAAAAGTGGTACACGAAAGATGAGACATTTACAGCGATCTCTAAGATCATTTTCCAAAATTCCCATAAAGCCATTGGCATTTTCTCAACTAAAAAGTAATACATGAAATAAACGTTAACTAACATATAAGCAGAATAGTTTGTTTCTTTCTTTGTTCATACTAATATCTTATAATTCTTTAGTTTATTTGTTCATGCTAAACCACACACCCGATTCAAAAATTCTTCTTGTATTAAAAAGACCATACACTGAAGAAGACTTTGTACTACCAGACTATGTTCCATATGAGAACAACGGTGATGAGGCAGAATACTTTATTTTTTTCCTTTCTTTTTTGTTTGCACTAATCTTTAAAACCACGTCAGATTTATAAAATTCTTCTTATATTAAAAAGACCATGCATTGGAGAAGGCTTTGTACTATCAGACTATTTTTCATATGAGAAGGACTGTGATGAAGCAGAAAACTTTATTTTTTTTCTTCTTTATTTGCACTAATGTCTAGAACAATATGTCATATTTCAAAAATTATTTTTGTGTTAAAAAGCCCATGCCAGGGGATGGGCAAACAGATCTCAAATTGATGACAGAAACTCGGCTGGAAATTGACGGTAAATCAACCATTATACAGCGACCTCTGGCAGTTACGTGTCTTGGTAATAGACGCAAGTCGCAACCTACAAACTAAACGTATTGTGGAGAGAATGTATTTTCATACATTAAGTATTTTCAAATATTTCATATTTTAGGTGTTGTGTGTTGCTTAAATACGTAGTTGTAGCCATTGTATCGTTATATATTTGTTTTATTAAGTGTATTAAAAGAAAAACGCCTGAATAGTCGTTTTTATTGTCGCTTCAAAGCGAAAGTTGGTAAGTTTTATCCATTATTGCTTATTACATAATATTCCAAGACCACATTTCAAATATTTTTTGTAAATTTTATATTTTAACGTCACAAAATACACAATAGTGGTTTAATTGGGCCTTGAGAAACATTCTTGCGCACTAGAAAGTAATTCTAACACGTATTAGTCCTCTTGTATTATTTTGAAGAACGGATTATATTTTCAAATAATACGATTACAAAAATAACATTCTATGTATTAAAAAAAATTACAATAATCTTCAAAGATTGATTGGTTAGGTGACAAGAAGTTGATTATTGATTTACAAGATAATTCTCAATTGCATATATATCGTAGAGAAGTTTATTTAAATTTGTTTACTAAACATTATTTCAAAATAAACATTGACTGGTCCCTAAGAAATTAAAATAGACTTTAAAGAAAGTAAATCGTTGGAAAAGGAAATGAAAAATTACAACTAAAATACTCTTTTCAGATCTTAATGTGTGTCATCTGAAACGCAATTTTTAAATATTTAATATATTTGGCGTTAATTTTGTAGAAATGCATTATTCACAGTTAAATGAAACTACGTGATGTAGTATTATTTCTACTTTCTTTAATTTCTTTACCACGACCTAGGTTTCGTTGTATTACAACATCTTCAGGTGGGATATTAGCAAAGATAGAATCTTTGCTAATATCAAAGATAGAATCTTTGCTATTATCCCACCTGAAGATGTAATACAACGAAACCTAGGTCGTGGTAAAGAAATTTTAAAAAGTAGAAATAATACTACATCACGTAGTTTCATTTAAATGTGAATTGTGACGCAATTTTTAATTTTCAAGATTCTTCAAACTCTGCTTTATTAATGAAGAGCCGTATTCAACCAACTCACAGCCATAGGGATGAAAGAGAGCTCTCATGTATTGGTACTTCAAAATTTGTATAAAACTATTAGTGTTACAAATTATATATATATATATATATATATATATATATATATATAGTTGTTAACTAAAATTGGTTCCGTAAGGCTGTTAATCACTTGTCCTTCAACCTGTTACAAGCGTAGTAGAAAAGGAATGAAATTGTAATTTAAATAAATTTCAACCTAATTTTTAGTAAACTTACAAATATATATATATCCTTGTGGGATGAAATTAACAGTACAAGAACATATGTCCTATTGTACTTGAACTATTGTATGATGAAATAATTATCAATTTATAAGTAGAGTTTTTATTTTGTATGCATTGGTGTAGCGAGGGTGTAGCAATGTCGGACACAGCCTCTCCAAAAAAAAATAATTCGAGTGCAGTTTAAAGATTGATGAAAACAATTTTAGTGACATGTGATTTTTTTGCAAATATTTTCAGTGATACGTGATTTTTTGAAATATCATGTAAATATTGTGATTATGGTTTTATCGGCCCCTCCTAGGAAAAATAGTGGCTTTAATTTTTCAAGAAATCACATAATCATGTGTTGTTGACCAAGTTTAACAAGAGTATGAAAATAAATCTCTTCCATTAATAGATTACGAAATATTTCTATAGTTATATCTGTATTTGTGTATTTTTGTCTGTTTTCGGATGTACGAGTTGCCCACACTCGTATATGCAGTTACCACCTAGTGATGCCAGAGAGCTACTTACAGAACCCCAATGCTATTCACAACTGCAATTTCGAATTTATTTAAATTTTCTTGAATTGTGTTTTTATAATTATTGTATTTTAATAACTTATATCGTATAGCTACGTTATTTTGACATATGTCATTTGATTAAAATATTTTTGTTATAAAGGTTTAATAAATAAATTTATAAAAATTAAAACTGCTCTTTTCTGTAATTATTTTAATAAATTCATAATAATAAAATTAATTTTTCTTTGATAACGCCATCTATGAGAAATAGAGAGTAAGAGATTACGCCATCTATGGGCATTAATAATAATTACAAAAGTCTGGTGAGGTGAGGAGTGAGGCAAGGAGGGAAGAGACTCACTTTGACAGCGTTTGGGAAGGTATGAAAAAGTGCGACTCTTTTTATATAGGTTGTATATCATTACACTACAATTATTATGGGTCAAGCAGTAATAGAATTATACTGTAATAGAATTAATTATATAGAATATACTGTAAATGGTAATAGAATTATAATAAAAACTGTAAAAGAATCCACAGAACGTTACTCAAATGGTGCTATTTCTGTTACATTTTATTGTCGTCTCATATAGGGTATTCACACCAAATATACTCGCGATCTTTAGAATCGATGTTGTTTGGAAAAAGGAGTAGAGGCATTTAGTGATCGCAGTGAAAGAGCATATATGATTAAAATAATTCTACACGAGCGAAACCGCAGGGCATGACTAGTTTTACAATAATAATTAAAATTACACTATCAAATAAGCTTAAAGTATAGAAAAAATACCTGTAGAACATGCATTAATTTTGTGAAGTTTTCAAAATTTTAATTAACTTTCACTTAATGTAGAGGAAAATAGTCACTCTTCGTACATGGGGCACATTCGTAAAGTATGACAGAAAAACTATACGGCGCACAAACACGCGTTTACTTGTATTACTTTACGAACATTGCGCTAGTTGCGCCAATCTGTGTGAACTGACGAGAAGCAACGTGTTTTCGCCCGTGGTGAGTAATTTTTAGCTTAGAACGCTTAGAATCCTAGGTCGTGGTAAAGTTTTTAAATAAGAAATGTGCGTGACAAGCAGACACTCTGTCATTAAGCTCCGAATTCCAACTTCTTAGCCTCGATGTTGTAGGGGTCACCTAAACTGTGAGACTTGAGGATCTGTTATTTTTAAAAACGTATCGTATGTCAAGAAGAAACTTCTATTTTGAACGCTGGGGACAAATCCTCAGTTCTGATGATGGGAATGACTGCTTAAGCCACGACATTTGCTGATCTTCTGTTTTCTACTTGGTATTTTGGGTTTTTAGCATAGTTTTTGACGTTGAAGTCCAGATTCTAACTTCTCAGGTTTAATGCTGCAGTTCTACTGCTGGCAATTTACGGACTCTTCATCTACTTCGCCATTAATTTAAATAATTGTAGAAAATACCAAATGTTTAATAACCTAATAAACTAAAAGTTTAAATTGTCAAAGACTTCTTACGAAGATCTCATTTAAACTGATAATAAAGGTTACAATTACCAATAAGTAAACTAAGCGTTAAAGATTTTTAATTTATGTTATTTTTTACGAGAAGAATTTAATTTAACTATGAGTCAAGTTCAATATTATTAAGTTAGTTTTCAGATTAATACATATTTTTGTGATTTAATAAATTTAGCAAGTTTAATAGACTTCTCAATTACCATGTACGAATCTACCCCATGATGTACAAAAGTACTCCCCTTGCAGTACCAACGTACCACACATGTGGGGTACATTCATACAAATATCTTAGAAAAATCACTATAACTATTTAACCGTTTAACATAATTGTTTCAGACTTTTTTGTAATTAACTAAGATATATTTATTAAACTTAGGTACAAAAACTGGAGAATTTAATCAGTTAATCATAAAGTAAAGAACAAAAATATAAAAGTGTATGAAGGGTAACCACTTTCCCCTATTGGCCGAGTACGAATCACAGAGTGGGGGTAACGAAATCGACAATATAATTTACTTATATTGTCGTGTTTACTTCTGAAACCAGTACAGATTAGCAATTTTTTATCATACTGCAATTTTTTATCACTATTTTCACTTTAAATTTATAAATAGATATTACATATTTAACAAATATGTAAATATGAATGGTGATAATACGAGAAAAACTCAAATAAGAGATTAATAACAATTTACAACATTTTAAAAAGATGACGTCTATCTCATTTAATATTAACAAAAACATTCAATTCTACCAATCTTAAAAAAAATATTATTAAATGTTTAGTTTATGATATTTTTTAATCATAAATTAATAATTAGGGACATATACATTTTAGCAACAATGAGAATTTCACCTTAATCAGCCCAAAAAAACAAGAAATTTTGAAGTTAATAAAGAGGATCCATGAAAAAACTTTTTTAAATGCGTCATTTTTATGTAACTCCTTTAACATAAAAAAAATCATTAAAATTAGTATTTTACTACCCTGCATTCGTACCTAATTTTTTATGCATTAAAAGCAATTTTTTTAAGCATGACGCGACAATTATTTTGTATTAAATTGTAAAAATACTTCAAGAAATTACAAATTAAAATTTTACAGATTTCCAATATTGAATTGAAAATTAGATAAAAAAATAAATGGATAGCTGGTATAAAATGCATTCCATCAGACATTGTTTGTGGCTGAAATGTTATACGCCCTCTACACTACTCGCGAAGTTACCTCGACGAAGTGCTCGTCGAAGTCGATCGCAGTTCGAAGTACGTGACTACACACTCTTGCAATCTCGCGAGGAGTTAAATGGCCGTGAGTCTCCTATAATCTCACATCGCGAAGTCCTTCGACTCGGGCGCAAAAAACCGACAGCGATCAGAAGTCACCCGGGCCGAGGCGAGATTGCACAAAGCGAATCGAAGTACTTCGATCAACTTCGCGAGTAGTGTAGGGCAGGTTTTATAATATGAGTAATAAATTTATTATTTTACTCATTTTGTTGAGCTTAAAACAAATGAATATTATATATTCTGGGTACTGACAACCAAAATCTTGTTATTATTAGTTAATAAGAGCATTTATTTAGATATTTTCCGTTATTTTTCTACTATTCACGTAAACATTTACAAGAGCCGTTAATTTGAATTGTACTAATCAAACTGAAGTGCCCATAAAGCTGATGACGTCAGGCAGCGCTGAAGCCAGGCATCCAGCCAATACGGTATACATCAGGTACCTATTTATTATATAAAAGAAAGTAGCTTAAAAGT
This sequence comes from Druceiella hillmani, assembly GCA_039881145.1. NCBI lineage: Eukaryota > Metazoa > Arthropoda > Insecta > Lepidoptera > Hepialidae > Druceiella > Druceiella hillmani. The sequence continues at coordinate 21,572,124 of JAYKKI010000026.1, forward strand.
GTGTCTTTTCAAACAAGAAAAATAAGTTAAATATGATATAGTTTATTTTAGTAAATCAAATATAATTTTAGCGACAAAAATATTTCTAAAAGTATTGAGATACATGATTTATTTAAACTATTTTAAATCAGATTATAAAAAAAATACTCTGTTATATGTCTTAGCCATTTCAGAATGCTTATGGTATAGCGAAGTAAAAACTATTTATTGATGGCAGAGGTGTTATTGTCAAATAATGATAGTAAATCCTACATTTATTATCATGTGCTGGCATCCTTATTGGCAGTTCCTTGCTGATTATTTCGTAATATTATCATGTGCTGGCATCCTTATTGGCAGTTCCTTGCTGATTATTTCGTAATATTATCATGTGCTGGCATCCTTATTGGCAGTTCCTTGCTGATTATTTCGTAATATTATCATGTGCTGGCATCCTTATTGGCAGTTCCTTGCTGATTATTTCATAATATTATCATGTGCTGGCATCCTTATTGGCAGTTCCTTGCTGATTATTTCGTAATATTACAATTTACTTACTTATTACTTATTATTTGTATCAATTTTTATATAACCTGTTGTATGTTGCTGTTATTGAAGTGAAATAATTTTTTTTCTAAAACTGAAATAGTATTTTTACATATTGTTTGATGAAATAATTTTTGTTATTCATATATTAACTGGTTATTTACGCTTTTAACCTGTTAAAAAGTTTACAAATACATTCATTACCATCATTAAGTTACGACAAATGTATAAAACACAAAAACGTAAATTAAAGAAATAAAATCATTCACAAGAGCTTCTAAAAATTGTGCAATAAACCAAATGTTTCCGTTCATTGAAAGGAACTTGATATGAAGGTAACAGCCCTCATAACCGAATTGCATTTTATCTTATAAATATTGAAAACTTACTTTCTATCCCAAACATTATTCAATAAAACTAGCATATAGTTATAAACTACAAGTTCTTAAATAAACATTACATCTGTAGGTGTAATACAAACATTATTTTTTCCAACTAAATAGTAGTGCTGAAAACCAAAAATACTGACCTTGCACATGAATAACAATTTCGAGATAAAAAATTTCAATTATCTCGGTTATGAAATATTTAACAATTAGATTGTTTTACAATAAAATTGAATTTACAATAAAAGTAAATTTCAGGAAATCTACCTTATTAAAATTTATAAACCTAAGCACATAAGACCTGTATGTAATTTACACTCTTTTTTTAAAGTACATACTGGTCTTGCTCGCCAGGAGTGCCGTTTTTACGCACGGGCCAGTTGAACCCGGGCCCAGGAGTCCGCGCATCTAAAGGGAATCGCCTGCAATAGACCAACAAGTGTCTGATTTCCCATTTGTACTGTCGGCTCGTCTTAACATAATTTAATACAAACAACAATGCCTGAATATCAGATTATTCCCTCCAATCATTTGTTTCCAAAACAACCTGAAAATTGTGGGATTATGACTATTCTTTCTCTGAACACTTATAAGCTCAAGGATTAGCATTACTCTTCTTTCTTCTCAGGTATTTCGCAGATATTCTCTTATTTTGACAACATAATAAAATATGAAATTAAAACATGTTAAATAGTGAATTAAATATAAAACACAATATTTTTCTTAGAAAATGTTTGTAATGAGTTGTCATAATAAAAAAAACAGGTCTAATGAGAATCAAACTTAAATCAATAAAACCATTTTTTCAACTTGTATTAATTATAAGCTCGACCTATTCACATTGACCACCTGTTGTTCTTAACCCAAAATGTATATGTATATATATATCGTCGTGAATTCGTTTCAATGGGGTAGTGAAATCTATGTAACTAAATGGCAAGGAAAAATTTAATGTAGAATCTTTTATGTCAGTAATTCCTATCATGACGGAGCTCCTTAAGAGAGTTTGCGCACTACGTCCGATCCGAATCCGAGAAATATTGGTCCGAAGTAGCGGTAGTACTACTTGTATGAGAGGTTGCGCACTAGATCAATTTCTCTCCGTCGTTCGTGGATCTCCATTGCGGGCCAGAATATTGACGGACCGAAGTAACTATAGTATTATTTCTATGAATGGCGTCCGATCCGAATCCGTGAAAATACGGATCTTGAAAACTCTGACCGAATTCGCATACTGCTTACGCACTAAGTCCGATCGCCGATCCAATATTGTCCATCAGACGTCATTCGTACGCAGAGCGCTTGCGTCATTGATTGTTTGTTCTTCTTTCGATCGGCGTCAACTTCTGGCACTGTTGTTGTACGTACGAAGAATTCTAGATGCACCCTCTCTTGCTGAACCGAAATTTAAATGGAGATTTCTACAATCACCACGAAGCACTAGACCGCGTCAAGACGAGAGGAAATTTTACAATTACTACAGAATGAGTGTGTCCACTTTTGATTTCATTTTAGATCAGATAAAAGATAACATTTTGCGACAGGACAAACGAAACGCTTACAATCACATTAAGATAAGTAAAACTCAGTTTCGTATTAAAAAGATATTTTTAATCATTATAAAAACAAAGATGATAACGCGTCTTTGCGGAAACAATTTGTGCACAAAAGTATATATCATGAAAGTTCTGATTAAATAACTCAGAATAAGAATCGGCAGCCTCCTGGTTTTGTGATACTCTAGAATTTAAATTACATTCTTCATTTGGTTTGTTTGGGTTCATAGTATGTAAACCATATTCTTCATTGCTCTGGATACGATGATGCCATTATAAGTATCATCTTGATTAACATTATATTGCTTCATGTATTGGACCAAGCTGGGGATGCAGGCTACAAAACTGCTGAAGCGAGGCTATCAGTAGAAGACAAATGTATTGGTCGCAGTTTGCTTTTTTTTTTTTTATTTGCATAACTTCTATACGAAATTCGAGCTTATCTTCTTCTGGGTGCTTTTTACTCGATGATGACACAGATTGTAGAAACGCCGTATCCTCATCATTTTGATTGATTTCACAGAACTGGATAGTCTTCAAAATTTTGAACATCAACTGGATTCATCCTTTTTTTATTTCGTAGTGGTAATGAATTATCGGTACTTATTGATGGTTTAGGGCACGAGACAAATTCGTTTGCGGAATTTTGACTACTATCTTGCGTGAGTCAGACGAATCTTGAAAGTTAGTAGCTGTGTCTTCTGGCTGAAAGACATAACTATTCACAGCGAATTTCACTTACTCATAACTAATTTAACTGAAACAATTGAATTAACCAGTATCCCCAAAGCATCTACGAATTACAAAATTTCCCAAATCCGGTTCGATGTTTTTTAATTACAAAGGAGAAATAGCCATCGTGCTTTTGGCCGTCGTGGACATTCCAGTTTCGAAAAAATTACCGTGAAATATCACGTAACTTTGTCACGTTTGTCACTCAAATCATAATATATGACGAGAAGTAAATACTTAATTAAAAGTTTTGCTCAAATATACAATACAATTAACCATCAGAAATAAAACTAATAAATAAGGTAATAAACGTTCTAACGCGCGAACTGAGGGCTCTCTAGTTCACGTGCACTCATCGGCTTAGTTGCTGAGCAATGGCCGTCGGGCCATTTTCTACCGTTGTAATAACCGATTTCTAATTGGTACTAAAAATAAATGTTTATTTCACTTACTTGTCGCAGTTTTTTTTTTGTCGTCAAACATATCACATTCGGACTCAAAGAACTTGCATATTTCAATCCACGCATTCCTTGTTATTATTTAATTTTTGTCGGTAGACTTATCCCATATCCAGGGTTTATTTTCAACATACCCAAGTAATGTATAAACATCGTAGTGAAACATGATACAGTATAATGCGCGCGTGCGTTGTGTTTATAGTATAGTGCTATACTGAACTCCAGTTCGACGCCACCCACGTCGAGTCGCGTCCCTCCGCTCCACCGCCTGCCCCATTCCTGTGCCGCGCTACTCGGACATGGCTCTGATCCGTCAATATCACGGATGACGGAATTCGGATTTAGTGCGCAACCTCTCATACAAATAGTACTACTGCTACTTCGGACCGACATTTCTCGGATTTAGATATCCGCATTCGCTCCGAGTTTTCTAGATCCGTATTTACACGGATTCGGATCGGACACAGTGCCCAAACGCTTTAAACAAGGATCAAATTCTACAAAATATCAAACAATCTTTCAATTTCTCAACTCACTGACTATTAATTCAGAAGAGTTAAAACATGGTTGAAAATAATTTTCTAAAGATTGTTACAGTGGTATTAGCTAGAAAAAACTAGAGATAGATGTTTTCATTTAACTTTGAAAAATGTGCCAATTAGTGAAAATGAGGAGACTATTAGGTAGTATTGGAAAACTGTACCATTTTATTAAAGTATACACAATTTACAGTTCCAAATGTAGAAATATATGTTTCCAAAAATAGAATATTCTTATGCACCATAATAGCCAACTGTAAGGGAAAAAATTCTTTCTCAAAATTAAAAAGAATAAAAAATTAAATAAGATATAGAATAATTCAAGTCAAATTAAATAGTTTGTTGATAAGGGGCAAAAAATAATCACTTTATAATTTTACAAATCAAAAAACATGTCTTGTATCATTACAGCTTTTTAGCTATGTTAAACATTTTATAAATGATAATTTAATATTAAAATAAAATTTGTAATGTCTTTACGCGACAGACATCTGAGGAATCTATAATAAACAATTACATTTATTAAAACTATAATAGGTTGTCCACCTAATGGATATGTTTTTTCATCCTCGGGCCATTTGATTCATCTTATAATCATGAAAAAATATCAAGCTGTCTCAATCAAACTATTCATGTTAATGAACATACTCATATTTTAGGTAGAGGTTTTCCTGACATTTTGAACTTTTTAACAAAGAGTAAAAATTGTGACATGTTCATTGTCCTGAAACTGGTCAACGTCGTACCGTGGTGTGTTGGATTAATCACAAGCCATAGGGCCTTTGACGGCGTGGCGCGCCGCGGGGACCCGGGTTCGATTCCCTGCCGCTCGTAGAGCGAAGCTGGACTGGTGTTATGGTTGGCTGTAAGAGATTGTTTTCGTAGCAATAAGTCCGCCATATGTATCAATTAGATACATTAACAAATGCAAACTTGTTCACATAACATTTGCTACAAAATGTTGAACAAAGTTTTGGTTGTCTTCAATAAATATCAAACATTTTTTGCCTGCACATAACAAATTCAATTAAATTACTTTAAAACACTTTTCGTTACTATCACTTTCTGAAACTTGCAAATTTTGCAGAATTTTAAATTGTCCTTGGCATTAAATCTCAAATAAAGGTTTACAACTCTCTGTTAAAAAGATTTATCTATCTTAAATCAAAGTACCATATCTTAACCTTGAAAATAGACCACTTGATAATGAAGGGAATGATCAAAAACTAGAATTTCCTAGACTTACAATGATTTGTATTATGTTAGCTTTTATCTTTATTAACCTATTAATACAGTTTAGTGCTACGCAGAACATAGAAATAAAGAGGATTTTTTTGTATAAAAGTTTGGTTCTCAACTAAAACATCCAACTTTATCCTTAAGTTGTGCTCGACATGGAAACAATGTGGAAAAACCCTTATTAATAAAAGAATTTATAAAATTCTATGCCCACGGCGACAAATATCAACAGACTTTGTTGTCATGAAGAAAGTTAAAAACGCAGAAATTCTATTCTAAAATATTAATGTGCTAGCGGTAGTGAATCTAGAATTCTTAGTTGTTGTAGCCATTATTCACCAACTTACTCATATACAGGAATAAATTTTGGTCAGTGACCGAATTTTAAAGAGCAATTGAGAATCCGCAACTGAATCATAAAATGAAAAAACAGGTAATTTTTTTAACATATATACACTGCAGCCCAAAAGTTTAAGACCATCCTAAGTTAGAAAATTAGATAAAATTGAAACAAATGAGAGTGTATGAAGAAAAGTTTAATTATCTAATTTATTATTCATTGACAAATGAAATATTTAAGAATATTCAAAAAGTATCAATTACTGATATAAAAAATGGCCATAATAGTCTAAACAGTTAATCACACTTTTCACGAGTCTCGCTTACGAGCAATATATTTGTCGATTGTTTCTTAGGAAATATTGTTCCAGCTTACGTGTAAAGTCTTCCACATGTATTCTTGTCGAGAGAGACATCGATCTCGAACATTCGCTCTTATAAAAGTTCGTTCGGGTTGAGATCAGAACTCTAAGATGGCCATACCATGTTTTTTAAAACCACTTTCATCTCTTTTCGTTCTAATTAACCTCTACATAATTTATAACTGTTTTGGGTCATTCTCTTGTTGGAAAATTAACCCCTTTCCAATTAATCTCATCCCGGAAGGAACAGCATTTTGCTGTAGAATTACTTTATATCACTTTTTTCCATTATTCCTTTGATTTTAACCAAATCGCCGGTCCCGTGCCCCGAAAAACAACCACAGACCATAACAGAACCACCTCCGTGCTTGACGGATGACACTATACAATTTGGAATTATCTGTTCTCCGGCGCTGTGTCGAACATAAATTCACCTTTTTGAACAAAATATTTCAAACTTCGATTCATCGGTCCAAAGGACTATTTAAAGTCTTCTTTTGTCCAATATCGATGGACAAGAACCCAGGTTTTCGGACAGCAACACAACCAAACAAGTTAACGTCCTGCAATAATATTTTTACCATAGTCAATGAAATACAGGTTCCGATCGAGATTTGTTAACTTTGGCGTGAATTTCTGGCGTTGTTAGGTGTCTATTCCCCTTGCTGGTAATAACGATGAAATTGTCCTCACTAGAAATGGTCACTCTCGGTTATTCTCAGCGTGGACAATCTTGATCACTGGCAGTTTCCTTGTGTCGAATAATTGTGCGATGAACACAAGTCTTAATTGTACGACAATTGCACATTCGGATTTGCCATTGTTATATAAAATGGCGATAGCAGATCGCATTTCAATTTCGCATTCTGTTTCAATTTCAAAAACGTCTTGACTGTGGGAACCGGAAGTGCAGACTAAGTAGAACGGTTTGTAAATAACTTCATAAAAAACAAGTAATCCAAAAGAAACATCAGTTTTTAGGAAACTAAAACAATCATATATTTTGGTTAATGCAAAATTAAAGCAAAATAATTAGTGATAAGAAGTCATAAAATATAACAAAGACTCTACCCACTTGACTGTCACTTGGAGTTCTTTGATGTTGGAGTTCTTTAATGGGAAACAAAACATTTTTGTTGCACCTTTACTCAAGAAATACACAAAAGAGAGACAGTTTGAATATTTCTTAGTAATAATAGAATATGCAAATGTACAGATTTGTATTTCATAACCTTCAGTTTTAGTGCATTTAGAGATAATGTGGCTATTTTACAAGTGGTCTCAAAGTGTTGGCTTGCAGTGTATATATATATATATATATATATATATATATATATATATATATATATATATATATATATTGTGTGTGTGTGTGCGCGCACGCGTGTCCGTGTGCGTGCTTGCGTTGACTGTTATTATAAATCTCAATATTTAAGCATAATAAAAATTATATTGCACATAAAATAACTTATACTGACCTATCAAAATGAAAAAGAACTGAACTTCAGATTGCATTAGGCACTTCATCATTAGCTGCACTTTGCATCTTATAGCTTTAACTTGGAGTTTAATTTTTTTTCATTTAAACACTTTCTTTAAAGATTAGCGTTTTTCTTTCAATACCAAGTAAGTATCAAAATACCATTCAGTACTAGAAGTAAAAATAGAAAATGAAAGTATTTAAATACTTATTAATATCTTCTTGTACTGAAACATCCCTAGTCACATCAGGATGATCATATTGTTCTCTGGTCACACATAATATCGTTATTTACTTAATATACCTAAAAATAATCTGATGAATTGACTGTAGAATAATTTATTAACAGCGTTTAAACTTTTTAAATAAGAAGTAATGATTAATAAAAAACGAAAACAAAGAAAATTAAAAGCCACAATATCAACAAATTAAAATATGATATTTTGTATTATAACAAAATAGTTATTATGTGTTGAAACGAAATACACAGCATCGATATGAAGAATGCTTTGTGAACTTACCCAGTACTCCCTCAATGTTGGCACTACTGTACCTGTTTGTACCAGCTAGAGGGCACCACTGTCTTTGCAGTTTGTTACTCGTTGGGTTGGCCCTCCTGTTATTCTGACAGCTCGTCATAGAGTCTCACCAGGAAGTTATTCCTTCGACGCTGTGTATTTCGTTTCAACACATAATAACTATTTTGTTGTAATTCAAAATATAATATAATGTGTCTCTCAAAATATACAGCGTCGATATGAAGACGTGTTTGATATCTGCTGGTAACAAACACAAAATGCTATGTGAAAAGTAATTATTAGTTTTATTGGTCTTAAAACACATTGAGATTAAAATCTCTAAAATTAGAATAAGTATATAACTCTTAAATATTCCAAATTATTAAATAGATCTTTCAATTACAAAACAATTATGGAATGTAACAGAATCAACACACAATAATATTGTTCAATAAGTTATTCGGGCTGAAAATTATTAGAATTTCCTTACAATAAAACTTTCTGAAAGTGTTTTTACTTTCCAGTTTCCCCTGGCTAAAATCTCATCCACAGATTGATTTTCAATCCAGCTGACTGAAGCTACTGCAGACCCAAAGGAGCCCGGTGATGGTGTTATTCCAGCATCTTTCAGAACAGTGCGAATATGTGTACCAATAATTTTTGTGAAGGCTGCAAGTGTCATCCAAGTGATGGATATAAACAGTTGGTCTAGCCCATGCATCTCATTTCTTCTAACACAAGAGGCAGTAATTAAACTTTTAATCCATGTTACAGGATAGACTTGCTCATTCTGAAGTCTGAGCAGTAGCCACCCTGGCTGCCGGTGTAAAGCCCAGTCTGTCTTAGATCCGAACGTAGAACATAAAATGATCTTTTCGTCGGACACAATCAGATAAGGATCTGATATTTTCAGGAGGGTGAGGTCATGTATCCTTCTATCTGATGCCAGAAGAAGAATGGCTGCAGTTCACCTTGATATCTCTAACAACGTCATTTTCTGGCACGGCCGTGATAACCATTCAAATACAATCTGAGGGCCTTGTTTTTTTCCGGTTGATCGATGGCAATAGCCTTAAGCACCTGTTTCAAGAGTAGCTGTGAATATGGCTGACTCTAGAACTAGAATGGGATTGTAAGCAACCTTTACTTCCAAACGTAAATAGTTCCGGGTAATGCTTAGGGACGCCATTATTTTCACAACATTTAAACCATCTCTTGATCGCTGGATAATAAGTACCCAACGTAGTCACGCCAACTAGTAGTTAGCAATTGTTTTTCTGGTTCTGACCAGTCTCTCTCCACCTCCAAACAACCAAGCCGATTGGGGGAGGCCTGTTGCAGTGTTTACTAGGCTCTCCGAAAGCCTCTCGATCGTTATAGGTGACGACTTGAGACCGGCTAGCCATAAGGTCCTTTCCCAGAGGGGCGCAATCAATATATAACGGCCCTTCCCTTTGTTTAGATGAGCTAAGACTCTGTGAATGACATTGGGAGGTGGAAAAATCCAACCTAGATGGAAATCCCAATCTTGGCTGAATGCATTGAAAACGAGCGCTGATTGATCTCAGGAGTTGAGCGAAAGGTACCTACTGACCACTCTTGTTTCTCCTGATGCGAACAGGTCAACATCTGGAGTGCCCCAACGATGAAATAATTGGTTTGTTGAGTTGGACAACAGGTGCCATTCGGACAGCAGCCGTCCCCGTGAGAGGCGATTGGCTGTGCAGTTGTACCTTCCCGGGAGGGAGTGAGCTGACAGGATAATGTTTAATCTCTCTGTCAGCTTCAACAACTTGCATGTCAGGTCTAAAAGTACCAGGGAATGAGTTCCTCCTTCGTTCCGTACGTAAAATACCAACGTCCGATTGGAGCAAAATGTGAGAATTGCAAAGGTGGTGAGACTGGTTCTGAATTGAGACATATACTGCGAACAACTCTTTCCAATTCGAGTGTTTCTTTCTCTGTTCTTTCGTCCAAATTCCTGATAACATTTTCTCGTTCAGCTGGGCTTCCCAACCCGTGTCCGCTCTATCTGTTGTCAGGAAATGGGAATAAGGTTGTTGATGTAGGGCACTCTGGTTATGTACTGCCTGTCTCCACCAAATGACATCATTCTGAAACTGTAAAGGTAGCACCCGTCTCGCATTTTGTTTCTGTTTAAATTGTTTTAGAAAAATTTGATCGACAGCGAGGGCGACCTTTTGGGATATCAAAGTTGGCGAAATTGAGTTGACCTCGAATTGACCTTGTTTTAGAAACACATTTTCCTGGACACCAATGTGGTGTCCCATGTAATATTTAGGTATTCCAACTCGTGGGTTGGGCACAATATAGACTTTGGGTAGTTGATTTGCCACTCCAAAGATTCCAAAAGGTTCACGACCTCCACAGTCTGTGACACCAGCTTGGACAGATCTTGGTGCACTAATAAAAATTCGTCTAGGTAGACTAAGTAAGGCTCGATGACCACGGTTTCGTAGAATTTCCGCAATCCAATTTATTAATGCTGCAAAGGTGTGAAGTGCCGATGCTAGGCCAAGGGGTAAGGCCGATATTTGTAGCAGCTGCCCCTGGTAGATCATTCTTAGGTAACAGCGACGGGATGCTGCGATTGGTACATGAAAGTAAGCACCAGAAATGTCTATTTTTACCATCCAATCTTGATGTTGGAGATACTCCGGCACAGTGGCCTATGAAATTAGTTTGAAATATTTTGTGTGAACATACCTGTTTAGTCCCCTGAGGACGATTATGGGGCGGAATCCACCATCGCTCTTCGGAATTATAAACATCCTCCAAAGGAAACTAGGAATCTCCTTGTCAGTATACTTCAGACCCTTCTGCTCTATCAATTCTCTGACTATTTTTGTCATATATGGTGTAACTTTGGTTTTGTACAGATTTTTCAGGGAAAAGGTTGGGTAATTTAGAGGAGGTTTTACGATGAAAGGAATACGGGCTGCCGAGATGATTTTCAGAATAAAACTGTTTGCCCCTAGGGCCTTCCATGCTGGGAGGAAGTCGTGCAAGCAACCTCCCCCCCCCCTTAATACTGTCTTTAGATAGTAATTTTTTATCTTTGGAGTGAAAGGAATTGTTTTTTTTGAATTTCTTAAAATTTGTTCTATCCTTTCCAAGACGGTTAGTTGAAACACGGTCCGCCTGAGTTGGTTGAGAAGTTGATGTTGTGGCTACTGATTCATTTGGTCGCCTTCGAGAAGTTCCACCTGGAGATTGAATCACAGAGGCATCAAGATACTCTGGTCGAAGAGGTTCTCAGCACTTGGGGAACTGTTCTTACGGTAAACTGTAAGTTTTTATTTGGGATTTCAGTTATAATCCTATTTCGTCTTACCTCAATACACCCTGCTCTCTTTCCACATACAACTCGAAACAAAAGTTCCATAGTTTTAAAATTTTGAGATGTTTGACCAAACAAATTTAAATTCTTGTCATACGGAGCAGTTGGAGTCAACTCAGAAAGGAAAGTGTTTGCCCAGTTGACAATTTCCTGCAGGTTATTCCTGCCTATTTCTTTTTGTTCAAGTAGTTCGTTGTTCAAACCAGCCATTACCCTCTCTGTTGACATTAAATAATCTTTGCCCTTATTCAGGTGACACAACTCCTCATTCAACTTTAACGCGGAGAAGCCTAGTTTTGGAGCGAAGGTAAGACCTTGGCATATTTAACTTCCTTCGGACCCTCAGTGTTAAAACATTGCAGTTTCATTAATTCGGCCGCACGATGTGGGGACGCGGTTTTTAAAGTCTTACTGTCTGAACATGTCATAAATCAAGTCGCCCTGCTATAGGGTTAACTAAATATTCTCCCACGGAACCAGACCGAGCTAAACTAAAGTTTTGTATCTAATTTGTCAAACTACTTACATGGGAAATCAGTGCGCCGACCCGCGGGTCAGTCTGATCGGATTTGTTACTTTTGACCCTTTTGTTGGGACGATGAACAGATTGACTATCCGTCTCCGAATCGGTGTCTTCACTACTGTCTTCTTTCCCCGTAGACCACCGTACATCTCCACAAGACAGGGTATTTTCCCGGTCAGAATTCACAACCACTTTTTGTCCATCCTTGTGCCGTTCAGGCTCACCTGATTTTTCTTCGGCACTCATTGCAATATACTTGTAAATATTTTTAGTAAAAACTTGTCACTTATCACTTATTTAAAAAAAATGTGAAATAACGCAAATTTTTGACTGCCACGCGGGAAATCACAAAACGCTATGACGAGCTGTTAGAATAAGAGGAGAGCCAACCCAACGAGTAACAAATACAGTGATGCCCTCTAGCTGGTACAAACAGGTACAGTAGTGCCAACACTGCGGGAGTACTGAATAAGTTCACAAAGCATTATTCATATCGACTTTGTGTATTTTGGGAGACACATAACAAATATATACCAATGTAACTTAAAACATATCTATTATTCGTGATTGTGTGCATTAAACTGCGTGTAACTGAACTGTTTTTCCATAAAGACATTACATTACAAAATTTATTTTTTTCATTAGAATTGTAAATTTGACAATGATTTTTACATTTTCTACTCAGTTTGATATCCTGGGTCATATAAATAGTAGACATGTTCTTTCTTAAACTTAGACATATACATTTAAAACAAAAAAATATTTCATAGTTTAGCACCATGATATGATTAAAAGTCTCACGTATTTGATTATACCTTAAAATATCAATAATCCTAACATTAACTAGTCTAAGAGTTGATCATAAAAAGTCAAGCTAGTACAGCTAAAGGATAAAATGTTTTTAAAGTGTTAATATGGGCAGACGTTGAGAATAACTTTTGCCGTGCCGACTTCCATACTATATAACCCCACGTATATTTTACTTCTTCATTAAATCTTATCACAACATCCTAGCTAACATATTTTTTATTTTTTTTGTGATTACTATAGCTATTAAGTTGCAGCTTCAAATTATAAACTAATGAAAGTTCATAATCATCTCATATAAAATATACATTTTCACCACCTTCAATTTTTATTTTCGATAACAACATTGATTCTTTAATATATTCATACATATAAAGTAAATATCTTCATAAAGTATTCGGGAACAAAACGGAAGATGAATGTTTAACTGTATCGCTGGTTATCATGAGCTCTAGTTCTATTATAATTGCTACAACAGTCGCATAAAAACCCAATTAGGATTAAAGTTAGAAATTTAGATGAAAATTAATTAAATTAATAACAATGTTTAGCACTGTAGTTCATATTATGGTATTGGATTTACAAATAGATTGGCTTTGTGCATTGTTAAAAATATATTTTTGGTAGAGGCCTGTATTTTATTCATACTAAAATAAATAAAAAAAAGATTTTTCTAAAAGATTTTGTATTTTATATACTTTTGCCAAGTTACAGATAAACAAAACATTTCTATGAAAACTTTCATAAATTTACTTATTCTATGATGCATTTATTCTCGATTGGGATTGCCCAAAATAATGTCATTCATGCATTGAATGCACGCTCGATAGCCATAAATAATTAAAAGGAACAACCTATCGATAATATTTTCATATACTTTTAGATAACAAACAAATTTTTATAATAGATATTAAACAGAAAAGTTGTATGTAGCTATTACAGTATATACAATGACAGCATTGGATATTGTAGGTTCTATATTTTGAGAACTGAATGCTATTATGAATAAAACGCTACTGTGTAAGTGTATTCACAAATAATAGCAGCAGGGCGACAAAAGTATTAATGCAAAATCTTTGTTGCATATTGATAGCTCCGATAGCTCTTGATAACAGGATTGGACAGCTATAGTTAAAAGAAGGTCCTATTCCTGATGGTCTACCTCCGTACGTAATCAAGGATTGTTCTAATATCTTCGTCAAACCACTTAAATTTATAATAAATCTCTCTTTAAGTTCTGAAATTCATCTAGTAGGATTGAAAAAATTCCTGGATGACTCCTGTTTTGAAATCTGATTATAGTTCTTATATAAACAATTGAAGATGTATAGCAGCATTATCTTCATTTGCTAAAGTGTTCACAACTGTTCTGCAATGCCAATTTATTTGTAAATCCAATACCAGGTCTAAGACTGCCAGCACGGATTCCGTCCAAAACGCTCTACCTCCCGAATGTCACAAACTTTGTGGATTGAGGTTGTCATATGGATGTTGCTTATTTTGATTTTAAAAAGGCATTTGGCAGAATCGACAATGATATTCTACTAGTAAAATTGTTAGAGGCAGGAATGCCTTCCGCTTTAACAATATTTCTCGCCGCTTACTATTGGGTCTGTAAACAATCTGACCAGTTTAGAAATTCTGAATAGCAGCCTTATATTGTTCATTCTGGAGTCAGCCAAAGTTGTAATTTTGGTCACTTTTATTTTTCTTTATGATAAACGACTTACCCCAAGTTGTCAGCGCTGCTCGTTGCCTTCTAATTGCTTATGATTTAAAATTCTCCTTAGGTATCAATAGATAATCCAAAAGTGGATTATCTATTGATACCTAAGGAGAATTTTAAATCAAAACAAAAAATGTACATTAAAATGTACATTTTAATGTAAACGAATATGCAATGGCGACATACTCACATTTACGCGTCCCATTTGTGACGTGTCACAGTTATGAGCAGAACAGAACTACACTCAAAAGGGTTTAGTCTTTACGGGATCTCGGTGTAATTAAGGATAGTCGTCTCATATTTCACAGTCATATCATCGAAGCTTGTCAATATCGATGATATGACTGTGTAATGTGAAACTCCATATGACACTCTATTATATCCTCATATTAATAAGATCAATAGGTTTTTGTGTTACAAAATATATGGGTATTATCCACATTTATTTCCTTCAAATTTTATATGTGGGCTTCAAATTTTATTGTGGTTTTTTTTATGGTGGGATGTAACTTTAACTCTTGACGGAAAGGTTTTTGATCCTGCATTTATTTCAATTATCAAATAATTACATTGATAACCCCTCGATATCAAGCCTAAGAGCACTTTATGCATCTAGCTGTAATATGAGAGGACAATGTCATAGTTTATTTCACGTGTCTAGAGCTTCCACGGATATCGCACAGCATTCACCATCTTTTGTGCAGTTACATTATTCAATACAATATTATGACATGCACCCATTGATACTTTTATCTGGTCCACAGGATTAAGGATTTCCCTGGTGATTCATGACCGGTCACCAGTTAAAGTTATATTTATTCAAATTGCTGTATACTTCTGTCTTATTTGTTATTGTTACTACTTTCCTACATTATTAGTAATCGTTTGTACATTTTATAACCAACAGAAAAGTTGTATGTTGTCCTTGTTATGTTCATCAACATGCTTTGAGAAAATTTATAAGTTGAGATGGGATTTTCAAGAAACAAAATCACAGATCATAATGCCATTATTCATCCAAAAAAATTAAAGTATACTTTTTGCTTACCTTCCAATTGTAAATCAAATTAAAGTTAATGGAAAGTAAAATGTTTAAGTGAATTTCTTCTGAAATAAATTGAAACTTACCGAGATATATAAATGACTTATTTATATATGGACATATACTATTTCAAATAGTGTTTCACCTTGTATTTGTGTCATAATGAAAAATGTCAACAGAAAAATTATTGACATTTTCTAAAGTAGGCAATTCACTAACCAGCAAGCACTTGACGAAGTGTCGTATATTTTAACGTGTATCATACCATCCGGCAAATATTGCAGGATGCTCGTGCCATATATCCTGACCTATCAGAAGTTCTGATATTTATATTTTATGGTTCTACCATTTTTTTTAACAATCAATTGCTCAATGAACGAAGCCAGGGTAAAAGCCTATATATATGGAGTAATACAGTGTGGCTTCCAGGGAAACGGACAGTGCATTGCCCACCTAAAGCTTACATCCATTACAAATATGATGAATCATTCCATAAACCATCACAAGTGTTCACCTCAATCTTTATAAACCCATTATATAACATAGAAATGTTACATTCAGAAACATGCTCAGTCATGCACACTGAAATTAGTATGTTACATGATAGTAGTTACATGATTTTCACATTTCAATTTCTTACAAAAAAATATTTTATAAAAATATATTATCTCCACTGCATACAGATTAATATAAAATATGGCAAGCTGTAAGAATTTTAAATATTTACCACATTCTACAATGTGCAAATTCAAACATGGAAAAGGATGAAAAAAATGATGAACATAAGTATAGTAAGGTTAAAACAAAATATATTATTACGGTATAATGGTTCTAAAACAGCCTTACAATTATTTATGGGTATAACATTGTAATCTATTAAAAAAGTGATATTATCCAATTAATTACAATTTCAACAACAACAATCATATAAAGAGCACCATTTACCATAATGTTTAAAATGTTTATTCCTGAAAAAAATTTAAAAAAATATATTTTTCCCGTAAATTAGTTTTAACAACGATAATTTTTACACAAAAGAATGTTACGTTAAACATTTCCCATGTGATGTCATATTACTTACTCTTACTCGCAAGAATAAACACATTATTATTATACATTATGCGATAGATTTTTTATAAATGTGACGTTTAACATAAGTACTTACAAAATTAAATTTTTTTACTACCTAAATAAGTTGTTTAAATAAATTATTAAATTCCTAAATTAAATCTTATGAAAGTTCAAGAAACAAAAATTGATTTAAAAGTAATTGCACTCATTTTAAAGGAATAGTAAATTATCTAAACATGGGAAACTTTGTTCATTTTCCAAGTACAAACAATTCATTTAAGAAAATTTTAAAGTAATTGTTTAACTACAAACGATATTTATACATATATAAATTTGTCAAATTTGTATAATCTTAAACGTAGAATCTATTAAAAAACTAATATTTCCCTTCATTTCCATTTGAATAAATAGCTTTGCACTGCCAGAAAACTTCTTTGCTATACAAAAGTAGTTCCACAATTTCATGACCAAATATCTTACAGGTTTCTTGTCCCCACAATTGTGACTAATTAATATATATAATATTGAAAATAGTAAAATGTATTAAAATACACATACAAACACTATGGGAAAGTAACTTTTAAGTATTCATACAAATATTCATAACTAATAAACAAAAGTGCTCCACCTGGGCCTAGCCTCAATATTTTTGGAATGTAGCCCTTGTAGAAAGCTTGTATTCTGAAAAAAAGAAATTATACTTAGAATTGAGCATAATAAATATAAACAGTGGACTAGAAGAACTGCATCTACCCAAAAATCTAACATTTCAAAACATTTTCTATTATGTAAGAAATATGAAAATATATTTATACTCTTAATATTAGTAATGAGCCTATGAAAAATAGCCTTATTTATATTTTTACTATTTTATAAATACTAGGATACTTTCAACTACAATATTTAAAATGTTATAAAATACCTATATTCCCTAATTAAGTGCTTTCCTAAAAACAATAAATTTAGAATCATGAGAATTATTTTTTATTTTAGTTTGATAATCAATAAAAAACACCATTCTTGATTCACTTGTACCAACAGCTAATGTAATATTTATGTTTTTAAATGCAAAATATTTCTTCCACGTAAGCTTTTTCTCATTATTATTTTTTTCTTTACAGCTTTTTCTAGTACTTGCCATCAGTTTTATTGATAATATAAACACTACCGTAAATTTCGATGGAAAATAAAATACAGTCCTTTAGCAGAAAAACATTCATTTATGGTAGAAACAATAGAGATCAAAAACAAGAGATATTTAAAAGTAACTCAAGAATGTACCTACACCTACATTATATTTAAAAATGCTCCAAAACTCCAAACAACAAGACTATTAGTTTGCACTCTAGTTTCAACCCATACTGTATGTTAAATAATGTTTCATTACCATTTTTGTATTCTGATCTTTCCATGTGACCTTCGACCCTCGTGCTATTGCATCAAAATTATTTATCCCTTAGCTATTAAAATCAAATTTGCCACGTAGGGTTTAGATAGTGATTAACATACTTAATTATACAATAGATATAAAAGAGCAAGAAATATTACCCTACTTTTGGTTTTGATACAGGCAAACAATATATATAATGTAGAAACATTATCAGGGTAAAATTTTAACAAGACCGTAATATTATTTGAAATCTACTCACCCTTCCTCCCGGTATATTGTCTTGAATGTACCAACCATTGTTTCATATTTTGAAGAGTCCGTATTTAAAAGCTGTAGCCTACTTTTCACCACATCAAATGGCATGTTAATTGAAGATCCAGCAACACCTGCTGCAAATCCTAGTATTATCTTCAACCCTATTTTTTTATAATTTTCCTGCAAGCAAAATAAAGCTATATTACAACATTTTATTTGGTTCTTAATGGAGGAGTATTAACAAATAATAACAGTAACACTGAATTGTCAGTGACAAAACAGTGCATTTATTAATTGAGTAGTTGCGAGTTAATAAAATAAAAAAAACTGGACACTTCACATATGTGTCCAGTATTGTAAGTCATTTAATTCTAAGTCATTGGTACACAACAAGATCTTCATTGCTTCTATTTATGACATTGAGCATAAAGTTAAATATACTTTGTTTCAATCCAAACACAGTGTCAATGAAAACAAGTTGTTCATTTTACACAACTCCTTTACCTGCATGCGTCTGTCAAACATTCCCTATTTCCCAAGAGAAAAAAGATGTAGAATATCTTTTTTTCCTATTTTGTCGAATTATTGAACGAATCCACAAATGGTTCAACAAGTTATCCGTCTAAGTGCATCTTTTTGATTTGTCCCTTTCAGCTTAGAAATGTTATGCGAAATCAATAAAATGTTATACAAACACAAGAGAGATTAACAATTTTTGTGAATTAATTAATTTACAAATGACAGTGGTTCTCATAGTTAGATTCTGCGAAGCAACATAAATTGTTCGATTTGTAACTTATTACTTTCAACAATTTTTTTCTGAACTCCCATCTTGTTTCAATGACATGTTTACATGTTAAAATAGCTCATATTTTCCTTAAATCTGGAAACAAGTTATATAGTCTTGGTATTTAACCAAGAAGGACTGAATTAAACATAACAAGCTACCACATCAGCTACAATAACATTTCAATTATGATTTCCAAAGCCAAAAAAAATAGTCATACCTAGCAAGTTTTTGCTCACTACTTTTTCCCCCAACTTACTCTATTGCAATATCTTGGACCTCTGAGTTTTCTAATGATAATAGGTACTAAATATCTAAACATCATAATTACTTAGCCTTTTAATACCTTATAAATTTTTATTTTTCTGTTGTGTAACTTTTATTATTAACATTTCTGTTTACATGTTTGTTAAGTATGCAATAATAAATTTAAAGTGAAAATAGTGAAAAATACTTCAGCAATAAATAATAAAAATATTCACTGTGAGTAATTTTTTCAATCAATTTTTACAATAAAATAATCATAACTGAGTCCTATTTTTTTTATTAAAATCCGTAATTTTTCATGCATAACTTAAAAATATCACTAAAATTAACATTTTTGCTGTACAGAACTCGTATCTTACCTTTTATACATTAAAAGCAAACTCAGTAAATGTGACACGATATTTATTGTGTAGTAAATTGTAAAAATACTTCAAGAAATATCAAATTCAAATTTTATAGATTTCCAATATGAAATTGAAAATTAGAAAAAAAATAAATGGATAGCTGCTAAAAAACGAATTCCTTCTTTCATTAGTTGTGGTCGGGAGTTCAGTATATGATCTGTGGTTGGAAGGTTGTAAATATTATGTAATACATTGATTATTGTACTCATTTTGAACTCTGATCTAAAAACAAAAGGATGCTGTACATTCTGAGTAAAATAAAATTTTATTATTCGGTAATAAAAGCATTTATTTAAATATTTTTCTCCACAATAAATAAAAAGACAAAGAATCTAATAAAACTTAACATTTTATCGAAAACAGTAATAACACTTTTCTTCCACAAAAAACAAAAGAAAATTTTATGCGTATTTAAGAACACAATATAAAAAATGCATGTAATATAAGTCATAGTCGATGTCTTTCATTATTTTTATATTATTCATGCAAACATTTACCAGAGCCGTTAATTTGAAGCGTACAAATAAAATGGGCGCGCCTCTAATGTTGAGGACTCTAGACGGCGCTTATGTCCTGCACCCAGCCAGTACGCGTACGAGTTTAATGAAGTCATACAATTTGAGGTTATATTGCATTTCCTTCAAAGTATTGCTTTAATATGACCCAGTGAGAATGGATTCCGAAAAGCATTTTTCCTAATTATCTAAAATATTATTAATTTATATATAAAAATAAGTTACTGTAGGGAAAACTGCGTTCTATGACGTGAGTTAGATTTTCAGTTTGATAGAAATTTGTATTAGGTTTCAAAATTCACTCAAAACTCGCCCTCAGCAAACATACACAAAAAACATAAAAGAACGTAAGTCTCGGCAGATTCACCGTCGCGAATAGTTTCTTATTAATCTTGTCTCTTAAGCTTAGTATACGCCTGGAAAGAAAATCGCGCGACCATAAACAAATCCAGGATTTGGTTTATAAATACAACTAGACTCTAGAGACCTTGCCATGCGTCCAGACTTGCACACCTAAAATAAGTTAGTTTCCGAGATACCATGATAAGATAGCCTTTATCATTGCTGCTTGTACTGTTGTAATAATATTTGATCAGAAAAAAAATTGAAACGTAGACATTGATGCACATGAAAAGTTTTAACAGACGGTCCTACATTTGTCTTGTCCTAATAGACGGTCCTACATTTTTTTATCTATCTGTATCTAGATGACATTAAACTCCATGTGATACATTTGATTCGTACGGCGCTGGTGGTAATTTAATTGTGGGTTATATTTCATAGATCTCCATAACTTTTCCAAAAAAAATACGTTAACTTGCATGAAATTCGAAATTAATTTCAAAAATTATTTCCTTTCCCCGGAGAGAGCAGGTCCACGAAACGAAAAATGTTTATTCACTTCAATGAAAATAAAAATTATGATTAAACCTAGCTTCTTTTTTGATCAACATATTCATGTCTCCAGAATAATTGTGTACAATAAATAGAATGATATGTTGATTATTATATACTTTCATTTTGATCCACGATGTCGGAATTTCGGCTGCCTCTAGATTTGATTGCTTGAATGAGAAACAATAAATGGTGATACGCAAATCAAACAGGATTTGCCGGAGAGGATCCAACTTCTTCATCTTTTTAGGTTTTTTGTGCTCGCGATAAAACTGAGCTTTCAAATTCTCTGTTCTGTTCTGCTCTGTTCTGCTTTGTTCTGTTCAAATTCTGTTTTTCCCATCAGAAACCAAGTTTCCATATTTTACAATATCTTCCAAAGTCAGAGATTATAGATTTATAGACTGCCGATATGACATCACATAAACAACGTGAAGTAAGAAAATCCTCTACCAATAATAATGTCTTCTCCGTGATACATATTATTCTTTTAGAAAATAGATGAAATAATCAACCGTACCCGCGACACGTAGTTTTTGTCTATATACACTTCCACACTGACAAAATGTTGCTCAACATCATGTCTCATGTTTTCCATCCATGGGAGACCATAGACTGGATTTTTGTCTACAGGCGTTGCAAAACAGGCGAGTTGTGCCCGATTTGTCTACAGACAATCACAAAACTTTGTCTACAGACGGGGTCGCGCGATTTTATCCACGAGTGTGTACTCAGCCCTAGTATAACAAGCTTCGTTTTCTAATCGGCATACGTACATAATTACGACAATACTCATATGCAGCGTCTAATTGCCGATATACGTATTCAATTATATAACATTTTTCAAACGCATATCATTTTTGTACATTTTTAAAAGAGGATATTACCATTATAACAGCTTGGTTGTTACTAAGTAAAATCCTGATAAATTTTTGTTCTACGTAATTGATGGAGGTTTAAATATTACGAAAATAAAGCTTAATCACTAAAATACTTAAGATTATTTAATAATTTTAATAAACACGCGCAATTAAAGACTTTGATTTCGTAACATCGAACACCAATCAGAACGCATGACGTCACATGTTGGTAAACAAGTTGTTATTGTTATCATGGTTCCGTAATTTTTGCTTTTTTCCGTTCATTATGACTTACTTTTGAGATTTTTGTGAGATGATGAATTCTTTTTGACGGAAGAAGGTTTTACAAAAGCAAATATCAATAATTTGCTCAAAATTGACTCGGAATATTTTTCCCATCGAACACTGATTTCTGCTCAACAGAATTCCGAAATATCGAAACTTCTATGTAAGTATACTATATATTTAAAGTTATCGTTTAACAAAAACAAATAGTAGTTGTGTGTGTTATAATTGATTATGTGTTTTTAGGTTATATCAAAAGAAAAAGCTAAAGCGCGAGTGGCGTATGAATAGTTATGTTTAGCTGAAGCGTAATGGAAAACTTTGTACCGTCAAATGTAAGATATGCTCTAAGTATAAAGTACGTGCTAAGTTGCACATAGTGACATAGGTAATAGATGAGAAAGAAGATATCATTCGTTCCGTGGAGCGTCACGATTGCGTTGCTGCCCAAGGCGATTGTAAACACGCAATTGCCTTCCTCAGGTTCACGTCGTTCTCCATATCGTTTGGCAACTGTAATAAACAAACATTTGTACACATTACTGTAAAAAAAACAAATAATACAAATTAAACTTTGTGGTTATTTGTCCAGAAAAAAATGATGTCATATTTACATAATATTAAATACTTTACTAACGTATAAAATTAACTTCGACAATAACAAGAAATATGCAATAAAACTTACATCAAAGTGGCCTTCACAAAAATATAATCTATAACTTGTAGACGAGTAGTTAGGGTCCCACTTTTTCCGTATTTCTGGGTTACGTGGCAAGTAAATAAATAATTTATTTGATGTTTTGATTGTCGTATTATCACATTGTGGCACAGCACAGCACTTAGAAAACTTTGAAGTCATTATAAAAGTTTTTTTATAAACGCTTACTATTACACTCAACTTTACACCTGTTTGTTTTGGCGAGACATGATTTCATACAACGCGCCATGAAAGTTCAGAGCGTTTTGCTTTAAAAAATTATATGAGTTATAAAAATGCAATATAAACCATGTGAACATTCTTTTTTTGCTGAAATAGTTGTATTTGTTGTATAATAGACTGCAAAGCAAAATATTAACTAGTTTCTGAAACATTGTCGACTGGACGATTATGTAAAAGAAGCATCAAGAACTTTTAAAATATAATATCAAGATTTCTCCTTTTATAATTTTCTGAATTCTAAAATAGAAAAAGAAGAAAGTATTTATGTATCGAATATAAACGACATAATTTGCTTTGACTCAGTTCGTAATTTTCTAACCAATTGTACTATATAGCCGATTAATAAGTTTGCAGTTTTGATATTACCAACTTTTGTTCATTGTTTTCAGTCGTATAAACAAGTGGTTTTGCCGACGTAAAATAATTACCAACAATACAAAAGTCGACACAAAAAATACCGATTCCAATTTTACCGTTCTTTTTTCTTTTTCTGATCTGCTCCCTACATTCTTTTCCTTTTCCCCTCCAGTGTAATCTAAAATTTAAATTCTTTTAATTCTTCATAAAAAACACGTGGCGTTTGTTTTTTTAGTTTATTCAATCCGATCGATTGAATATGTCTTACGACTGCATAGGTACATCGAACTTGCTAACGATCAAATTCTCTTTCTCTATTACCGGTACCGTAGAACTACGGAACCCCTCCTCAGTAAAACATTGATTGCTCCATGACCAGTACAGAACCATACGTCCGTGATCGGTACAGAATTCATATAGTCGCTTCGCACAATGTCACGTAGCTGTAGTGCGTTTTGACCTTAAAGAGATCGCACAAAATATGTTTGAATCTTTGTTGTCAAGTGACAAATACAGATATTATCTAACGTTACCGTAGATAAGAAACTAGATGCGACACACTGATAATAAATTATCTCACTTATCTAAGAGTGGGTTTAAATATGTAATATATAAACAATATAAATTTAAATAACTTTGACGTTTAGATAAGTCCATGTTCAGAAGATTTGTAGAATTTAACCTGTAAATTCACAGTAGAACTTAGAAAATCGTTTTCGAAAGTGTATGTTTGGTACATAATAAATACATCGAATGAGCACTCGTCAATTTACGTGTACGTGCGGACGTACGAACATACGGACAACGGGATAACGTACACTACATACATACATGGTTTAACGGACAATTGTGTTGGTGAAATTCGAGGGTTCTACTTTTAAAGTTTTTTTAAGACTTAATACAAATATCTCTTTCTCATAAAACCATCCAGATTATAGAATGGGACCACTTCCTTACATTTATATACATTTCTTCCAGAAAGTCGATGTGCTTAGTCTCTCTTTACAGGGATAGTTGATATAAAATTACACTCACCTCGTAGACTGGTAAATAATGAGCGGAGCTGAAGTACACGGTGAAGAAGGCCCAGTTGAACAAACCATTTCGGATCAAAGTCGGTGTCACTCCCTTGAACAACCCATTCAGACCCAGACCGTGCTTCAAGTATATAGCCTTAGCCACGTCGTAGGTTTTGAGGCGTTCCCTAGTTTTATTTGCTTGTAAATTTATTTTGGTTACTTCAAACGGACATACCAAGAGAGCCTCTGTTAGCCCCGCGCATAGCCCAGCAAGTGTGAAGGTCTGGAAAATGACAAACACGGTAACTTATTTACTTAAATAACAATTAGAATATAAAAGTACCCAACATTCCTTGAACCCACATTTGCCAAAATCAGTATTTATCATATTTATAAGATCGATACTATGGCTGAAGTATGGTGAAGTATTTACTAGTTTCAAGATATTTACACAAATAACAGTTATTTTGTGCACTCTTTGCGCAGGATAAGTTGTACTGTGTTACGTGTTTCTTGATCTTCAAACTTTATTTAACATTTGAACTGGAACCAAAAAGGTTAACTAGGGTCTGATAAATAACGATAAGACTGCACTTACCGATGTGTAAATATAAATTCACCATTGAAATAAAAATATTTACTATTATATTGAACTTACGACGGATGCTCATAAAAGAAAGAGACGTCGGTATTAATTAATTTACTTGTTTGTTTTTATAAATATTAATACCATAATAATAGCAAGTATTTTTTTTTTTAATTCCTCTCGAAAGAATAAAACGAAATAATCTGTTACATTTCTTCATTTGGATCTATATTTTGTCAAAATTGCTTTTAAACAGTTTATTCTCTTTTCCAACAAATGCAGAGCCGAGAAGGAAGTGCGACGTCGAATAGGCAGCGACTCTCTTCTTTAAAGTATGGAAAGGCAGAAACATCTCTAGACGTACTAAATCGCATTTAGCACGAAACTTGGTCTAATTCATCTTTCTGTACAGCGTTGAGGGTAACTGAAGATGGCTGAAGATGGCCGATTGTAAAAGAATTGACGCCTTTGAAATGTGCTGCCGGAAAAGGATGTTCAATAAATCATTATTCAATAGACCATCATAGAACTAGCGTTTCGATTCGGAAAGAGCTTAGAATCAAAACGAGATTACCCGCGATCTATCTCCAGAGAGTTTTCGAAAACTCTAGTCATATTGGCGAAAGCCTGCTGAAAGCATTGAGAAGCTCAATAGTACCGGAAAAAGTCGAAACACGAAGATCGCGGCGATACTGCCATAGATGCTGCCCGGCCTACGGCCGGGATCCGAGAAACGCTTGACACTCCATAGACACCATAAAAGAAAAGGTGTTATCAAAAGGGAGCCACGATCCTCCGTCGTAAGGGACCGACTCAAGAAGAGGTAAAATCGTAAATAGAACCTCCATAAAAAAACCTTAGGAAAACCCTGCATTATCAGTATAAACGGTTTTTCTTCCTGACAAATGATCGCACTGTTCAATATTACAACGCATTGTTCAATATTGAAAGCCAAATAAGGGGTTGGCCTCGCCGCGTTGCATCGCCTCACTTTGATAATGTTGCGCAACACCCGTCGTGCATGCCCTTAACCCTTGCATAATTAAGTAATTATTAATTATAATCGTCTTATTTCCTACTCACGCACCCATAAAATGCTTGCAATGCCCAATTAATAAATATATAATGCTTTAGTAATAAATAGCGTTCGTTTCAAATTCCAAATCCGTCCATCTATCAAGGAGGATATAGCAAACACGCACACATCATCGATTGTGCGTGTGTTTTCTATATCTTCAGACACTGAATTTTTTATATATAAGTTAATACTTATTTCTTAGATGCCAAGTATTCCTGTGAAAAATTTATCTGCGTCTTATATAACCGCTAATAAATAGCAGCAAAATAGGTCAATTAATTTTAGAAACATTACTACCACGCGGGCAACGAAATGTATTTGTATTTGTTAGTTAAATGTATTACTATGCCAAATTTCAAGTTTCTTTTCGAATAATTTCTGAAAAAAATGGACACGTGACTAGTCTTATAAAAGTTCTGTTTTTTCCTTTTCGAGGTAAGGAACCCTAAAAAACAGTCAATTGCGTGCCAGACAGCAATAAAGCCGTATCGTCTTAATATTGTAGTAAATTCAGGAATACACGTATATTCAAAAATTAGTTCCCATTTTTCACGGATTACGTTAAAAATTAAAATATGTTATTATTTTTTCGTTATTATCTGTACTGCAATTATAAATTTAATTTAAATAATTAAATTGTACATAACAACTAATTTTTTTTATATTTTTTATATATATCCACCCAAGATTTTTTCATATGTTCGATTATTATTTTTGGAGAATAATTTTCATTAGATAGTGAGTGACGGGGTTAAATTTTATTATTTTTTATGACACGGTCAACAATTTCACTTCCCAAACAAAATTATTTTAAAAATATTTAGGAGCCAACAACTATTAAAAATAAATATTTGTACGTTATTCTTAAGTTAAGATTCAGATTATAGAAAACTGTGACAGATTTTGCAAAAAAAAGACGAACGCGGAAATGCGACTATATGAGTCTCATTTTTACTAGTACGAAATGCTAAAATTTTACTACCAAGGGAATTACAAAGTTGTAGAAATATACACAAATGTGACACCGATATAAAATTATAATAATGAACATTTTCCATTTATATCAAATAGAAGCGTATTCTTCAGATTACAATTGTATATCTATCTGGTACACTTGTAAAAACAAATATAAATATACAGAGCATCTTTACCATATTAAATAAAGAATATTTAACTTCCAAACATTTTGAATATTATCTGTTGTAACGTGATTGTAAACTGAATTGGTGTAACAATGCAAACCAATAAATACAAACATTAATTTACATCAATTAGTCAATACGCATAAAAAACATACCAAAATGGTAAGAACGGACTTGCCAACATATATCGAAAACTTTGAAGACACAAATTTTATATCAAATCGCAAGAAATGAAAATTGAGGGCGATTTTGACAACTGACATAAAAATCCATCGTCCGGTTTAAACAATCAAAGGTTATCAAAAGATGACATTATGAACTGTCACATATTTTATCTTATCTCGTCAGTTTTATATAGATAGATCTTTGTAAACAATAACAGAAAAAGATACAAAGTTTTTCTTTCGCTTATTTAACAGTTGCGTAAAACTCGGTTCTGATAGTACCTAAGCACTGATGGTCCTATGTCCCTACTCTTAGAATAATGAGTACTCGCCAATTATGAGGGACAGTGGAAAGTAAAGTGATTTGGAACTAAACGCCCTCTTGATGATGGTTTGTATGTTTATACTGCGACCTGAATTGCCTCTCGTAGCCAAAAATTTACTTTTCAGCCTAACAAAGTCGACGCTGAAAAATAAATTAAATTATGAGTAAGGCGCTTCAGAACCAAACCAACATTTTATATTAAAATTAAAAAAGCGATTACGCAAAACACGAAGTAGATAACCGAAATGAGTTACCAACTCCGTGAAGCAAAATCAATGATGAAATTGTTTTATTCTACAACTTACTACTTTGTAACAATAGGTAGTGTAGCCTAATTTTGAAAACTTACGTAGTGTGCCATCAACTCGGTTTGAAAAAAATATTTTATTTGTTTTAAAATCGAAAATGGCGGTCATAAATCATTTTTTCACACAACTTTCCAGTTATATAACTGTTATTTACTAACATCCCGTATGTATACACACATATATAATTTTTATATATATATATATATATATATATATATATATATGTATTTATATGTATATGTACAAAGTACTTTTTATCAAATTATATCAAAGAATTATCATAATTTACTTCTATTACTTGGCACTTTAAAAAAAACTCTAGGGTTCCGTAGTTGTCCCTGTCTCTTAGAATTGTTGACAAAAGTTAATCGAAATTAACAGAAAGTGCTACATATATGCCAGTTTGTAAAATTATTTCATATTTTTCCCATACATGGTTGAAAATTAAAGGAAAGATTCCCCCGCAAATTATTTTCAATCCTAATATTTTATAAGCGTAGCTTAGAGAAGAAAAATTTTAAAATAGCCGAAATTTTATTTCTTTCCAGTGACACACCAATCGATAGGTGCACGAAAAAACGCCTCCAATAAATATGTTTGGGGAAGTGCATTATATTCTTTTTTTATATTTAGTTACACATTTCATGAGCTGCCCAACTGAAGCATTTACTTGCTTGCAAATATCTAGGTCAACAACAATGAAAAATATGAGGCTGTGACCAACGGACGGACATCCTTGGTTTACCGAAAAAATTTCATAAACTAGGAATATGAATAAAAACAGCTAAAAATTTAAAGAAAATAAACAATATATTCTTCTCATGATCCTTAGAGATAATTCCCAAACTTCCTGCTACATTACATAAATTATGAATAATCTGGGACACTATATATTATAATTTGTTCTTCGATAAATTAAGTATTACATAACTTTACGTTATGTAATACTTAGTTTATCCAAGAACAAATTATAACATATAGTGTCTCAGATTATTCATAATTATAGCGTCCCTTTTATGATAATTTTTATATATTATGATATTTAACGTCCCAGATTATCATAATTTTTAAGTCTCAGAATCGCTAGCCAAGAATTATGCAGATGTATTAAAAATTATCATCTTTTTCAGTATGACCACTAAGATTTGCCTTATTCATGGTATCCTGTTCTATTAATTGATTGTTTTTCACTAGCGAAGAAAAAAGTTAAAATATGACACTCAATCTAGATTTAAAATATGAGTAAGGTCTCTAAATATGGACCAACATATAGACTTTTATAAATAAAACTTAAAATTTGGAAGCTGTTTATTTTTTTATCTTAATTTGTCAATAAACTTATAAATAATAACAATCCGTGGTAAAAAGTTATAAAGAAACAAAATTTCTAACAAATTAACTTATTTTTTATAAAGGAAGAAATTTAAATCTTATGAAAGAGATAATTCAATATGAACCACTAGGTTTTTAATGTGGACCGTAGGCTTAATATGAACAACAGTAACATTTTGGTAGCAAATAATCACAGTACCTTCAATAATTATAATACTAGAACTAATTGAAATTATTATCAAATATATATCAGAAGTATAATAGAAATTAGTTTAATAAAGGTTACAATATTCACACAAAAATTTGATACGTCGACGCCAGCACTTCTTAATGTGTTATATGGCGATGAAATAAAAAACGTGTACTTAGTCCTTTTCTTCTTCCTTTATTGGCCTTTTCTTTACATGGGGTAAAAGGTACAATTGTTTTGGCAATGAAAAACCCGATATTGTAGAAAGACTAACGAATAAGTCATCAGATACCTCTTTGGATGGATTACCGATTTGAGGAAGTTCTTTTATATTGTTTGTTATAATAGGTGATGGATCTGGGACCGGAATTTTTACTTCGGCAAATAACTCTTATTCTGGAGAAATGTGGGGAAATTCACTATAATCTGCTTCTATTACCTATCAGGCCAAAGTAGAAACTTCATTTACGGTTCGAGACTCGTCAATTGATCCCACTGCTGTTTCAGCTTGCTTTTGAAGTCCCTTACTAGTTTTATCATTTATAGCTTCAGATGAGACTGAAGCTATAAATGATAAAACTAGGTTCATGGTTGTTTGAGGTCCGTCAGTAGTTAAATAAGGTTTATCACAGAAAGACCAATCTAAATCACAATCTTCGTCATCATTATCTGAGATCATTGAAGTCAATTAGTCTTAGGCTTGGACCACGGGCTGTACTCGCTAAATGTGGGTATTCGTAGGAAGAATTTATGCAGTTACTGATTGATTATCAATGTAATTATGATCTTAAAAAACACTCCTGCCTTTCGGATAGATCCCCGTTATGCATAAACTATTAATAGCCAAATCAGCACGCCGAGTTTTTATGTAGGCATGGCCAAATAGTTACCCAATATCGTAGTATGCCGTAGCTTGAGCATTCAATCGGATCCGCTGACAAATGTCTTCAGTAAAATATTGCTTAAAAGGGCCAACAAATATACCATCAAAAGTTGAATAATATGGCTCGAATATGGAGGCAATGAGAAAAGTGGCACATTGTTTTCTCAAGCTATATCGATCAGTTCAATATTACGAATATGACTGTCATGTTCATCTAATATCAAAAGTACCATTTACATGTTTATTTACTCTAAAAATGCTTAAACACTTTGAGAGCTCCTTTTATCATTGGAGAAACAAATAAACCACTCACGTTCATACATGTCATGCGAATTACCGCTGAATCTCTTTCAGCTAAGGTTGTGGCCGCTATCTGCATTTTCCCCTTTTTGATCAATATTCGGATTTTTCAGAGCACTCGGGAATTTCATCAAGTTGTCTCGAGTTGACCTCAAGTTTCAGGGCCTTTTTATATTTTTCTCTTTCCAGAGAAAAATATAAAAGCTCTTGCGATGTGGAAATTGGCACCTCATTGAACTGTCTCGACGAAGTCAGATTCTCTCTTACACACTTATATATTTTTTCTCTCCTTATCTTACATACAGAAAGTAATACGTACGAATTGGAAATTGTATATCAGTCCTGGTTCATCGGGTGAAAGCTAGTATTCGAATTTCAGACCTTTACTATTTAGAAACCCGGTAAATAACATCAGCAATGTGGTGAAAACTGAGACCCACTTGTTATTTGCGGATGTTACGAAGATGTTTTTAGTTGGAGGAGATATAGCAAATTACGAGTTGTTACAGTGTGACGTTGGATGTAGTCCTTGGATGATGCTATCGATGATGCTTGATGCTTGGATGATGCTAATCATGATGTAGGATTGGAGCGACAGCCCAATGCATATTTTTTACGGGCACGAATATACGACAGAGGTCTCCCGCCGACCTGATGAAATCATCACTTTCAATGGTAATTGAAGAGGAGAATTTCACTCTAATTAACAAGACCTCACAACCAAACTTCCATTCATCTAATAAGCCTCGAAATAATTTTAATCCAAAATGCTTTAATAATTATAATAATACTTTTAACAGACTTCCACATATTTATAATCAATCATTTAGCCAGCCATTTAATAGACCAAATTTTAATAATAACTAACACAAGACGGTTTATTTTCAATAATTTACTCCAATTAAATACTACTATAAATACTAGGCCTTTTAGTAGTGATAATTCAGGTCGTTTTAAAACGCTGCAAAATAACAATAAATGGCAACCTAGGTCTGGCCCTTCGCACGGGCCCTCTCAATTTGTGAACACATCAAAATCGGACCAAACGATGCGCACAGTCACAAAAAATAGACTACACTTTTTTACACTACAAGAGTTATTTTATCAGGATGGAACTACTGACTTTAGTTACCACGATAACGCTAATTATAATCTTTAGTGTGCAATAACAAGCGCAATACCACGAGGACTTTCACGAAAGTACCAGACTAAACGAAAAGAAATAATTCAGTTTAATAACGAAGGTTGTTTTAAATTACCATATATAATTTTATCAAAAATAAAAGCCAAATTTATGATCGATACGGAATCTACCAAATTTTTATAAGCCCCAAGAAAGTAAATGAATATTTTCATGAATTTCTGAAATTTCAACCCTTTCAGATACAATCGGCCCACCAAATAACGATCCATAACTACGTTATTGAAATGCCTCTACCTCGAACATTTAAGATACCCATGAGACATAAATTTCATGTGTTTGAATTTAACGAAAAATATGACGGCCTCATTGGAATAGATTTACTTAAACGGATTGATGCAGAAATAACATAAAAAATAAATTAAAGACAATACATACAGAAATACTTATACAGCACGAACAACCAATATTTTCTTATAATTTAAAAATATTACCACGCATGGAACAAATGATACAAGTTCCTGTAAATTATGAAAAAGGAGAAGTTATTATTAATTCGACCACGTTCGCACAAGGATTAACAATGCCCACCGCGTTAGTGTCAGTTGAAAGTTATAGAGCTTTTACTACTATAATTAATATCACGGAAAAATATACGAAGATTACGTTGCATGAACCCTTAGAAGTAGAAAGGTTTATTAGTTGCAAAATAAATAATTACGAACTAAAAGAAAAAAATAATATTAATTACGACGTAGACGAGATACGTAAGCAAAACCTAAATAAACTTAAAATAGATCATTTAAATAAGGAAGAGCAAAAAGCTATAAAAAATATATGCTGTGAATATAGAAATATTTTTCACTGTGAAGAATTACCACTGACATTTACTAATCAGATTAAGCACAAACTCAAATTAAATAATAATGACCCAGCCTATATAAAAGTATACAGAGAAACCCCATTTAAAAATGACAAAATTAGACAACAAAGAGAAGACCTGTTCAAATATAAAATAATTAAGCCATCTTCCTCACTTTGGAGTTTTCCCGTTCATATTGTATCAAAAAAATTGACCAAAAAGCAGTATGGTAATATAAGAGTATACGAAATTAAACAATAAGACTATTGACGACAATTATCCTTTACCGAATGTTACTGATATCCTAAATAAATTAGACAGAAGTCAAACCTTAGACTTGGTTTCAGGATACCATCAAGTAGGAATGAACCCTGGAGACTCGGAAAAAACTGCTTTTTCAGCAGAACGCGGCCATTCCAATTTAAACGAATGCCGATTTGTAGAACGCGCCGGCCACGTTTCAAAGGCTTATGGATAATATTTTACTTGGTCTACAAACAGAAAAATGTTTAGTTTACCTTGACAATATTATCATATATTCCATCTCATTACAAGAAAACATGAGAAAATTAAAATACAGCTGAGTAAGATAGAGTTCCTAAGGAAAGAAGTAGCATATTTAGGGCACGAAATCTCAGATAAGGGATTAAGACCTAATCAAAATAAAATTAAAGCGATACTCAATTACCCAATACCTAAAACTGCTAAAGAGATTAAAGGTTTTCTCGGACTTCTAAGTTATAATAGACGGTTTATAATTTCGGGAAAGTCACAAAACCATTAACAAATTAACTAAAAAAAGGTCATTCTATAAAACACACCGACGAATTTACAAACGCAGTTAATACGGGTACACAACTATTAACAAATCATCCAATATTACAATTTCCGGATATCAAAAAACCGTTTATACTCACAACAGACGCATCAAATATCGCCTTAGGAGCAGTTCTATCACAAGGTACAGTCGGTATGGCTAAACCAATAGCATATGCCAGTAGAACTCTTAACGATACGGAGCAAAAGTACTCCGCAATGGAGAAAGAACTGTTAGCAATATTCTAGGCAACGAAATGCTTCAGGCCATATTTGTTCGAGTATAAATTTACGATTTATATGGATCACAGACCGCTAACTTGGTTATACTCAATTAAAGAATTAAATTCAAAACTAACGAGATGGAGGTTAAAATTAGACGACTATGATTACGACATTGTGTTCAAGAAAGGGATTCCAAAACACGAATGCGGACGCATTATCGCGGATACAAATAAACGAATTAGATACATCATTAGCTGTTAATGTAGATTTAACTCTAGATTTTGATGATTTGGTACAAATGTATAAAGCTGAATTTAATGAATTTTATTTCTTTAATAAAAGTTTTATTTCTTTAATAATCATTAATAATTCAAATGATGAAATTACAAATATTCAAAACGAAGTTGTGGCAACGGGTACTGCCCATTCTTCCAACCAAGTAGGCATTCAAGGCATACGAATATTAGAGGAAGCGACAGATACAAAGACACTTCAAAACAAGTTTTATAAAAAAACGAGTTTTATAGTCTCTTTATAATCTCGAACGAGTTTTATAAAAAACTCGTTCGAGATTGATTGAAATTGTATAATCTGAATAGTAGAAATAGTTCGTCACCTCTATTCGAGTTTGCGTGGGCGTTAAAAATAAACATGTTGTTTATTAAAAATAAGACCTACATACTTGAAATTCGGAATGAATATGATAAATATAAGTTAGAATATACAAAAATTATTGATAAATATTCTTTTTCAAGAAAATAATCCCTGGCAGGGATTTGCGGGGATTTCGAAAAAATTATTTCGCATTTTGAGAAAATAAAACCTACTGAGTTTAAATTTAAAATAAATAGAAGTTGAAATAGCCAAAAATACTAAATGAATAATTTTAATTGTAAAACCGATCCCTACAATGGTTACAAAAAATATAATTTACATTAAGTGTTTTTTTAACAACAGACTTATAGACTTTTCATTCAGTATAATTTCTGTTGGAATAAAAGAAAAGTACTGATGCACATTTTTATGTATGGCTGTTATGCGCGTAAAACATAAAATATTATTTAGTAATGTTTGGTTATATAAAGATTAATAATCAGCCAGGACGTAAATAAATTTTAAACTAATCGTACAGTTGTATGATGTTGCACCATGCAAACGCAAAATATTGCATAAAATATAATAAGCTATCGTTTTGATTTTAAATGACGCATAAAAAAATATTATGTGCTGCATAAATCTATACTCATAGAAAACTTGATTATGATCTAACTGGTAATTATAAATAGCTTGATGAATTTGAATTTTTTTTACAAAATTGAATTAATTTCACATATTCATTGATTATTGAAATGACAATTCTTTGGTTTAATTAATACATTTTGATTCTGTGTTGATGTTTTATTATAAAACTTGAATGTTTATTTTATATAAAAAATAAACATTGGTAATTTTAGATAAATAATAAAAACATTAAAATAATCATACATGCAAGTAAGTTACAGATCAAATATTATACCCATTTGTTGGAATCACTACAGTCGGGAAAAAGATTAAATAATACGATATAATTGTTGACATTAATTTAATTAATTGAATTGACAGCCTGTTTGCAAAAGAATTTTATTGATCAGTATCATCAAACATATTTTAATTTAATTTATTAAATTGTAATGCTGATTTTTTAAGCACGCTATCGTTTAGTTCTTTCTGTTATATATTAATATAGATTAATTTGATTTACTAAATTTTGCCGCTGACTTTTCTAAGCGCACTGCGGGTTAGTTTAATCAATAAAATATTAATTTCATTTAATAAATGGCGCTGCTGACTTTTCTAAGCGCACTGCGGGTTAGTTTAATCAATAAAATATTAATTTCATTTAATAAATGGCGCTGCTGACTTTTCTAAGCGCACTGCGGGTTAGTTTAATCAATAAAATATTAATTTCATTTAATAAATGGCGCTGCTGACTTTTCTAAGCGCACTGCGGGTTAGTTTAATCAATAAAATATTAATTTCATTTAATAATGGCGCTGCTGACATTTCTAAGCGCTCTGTTTTATAATTTTATTGATTACAATAAATTTTATTTATAAAAGTGCGCTGCTGATTATTTTAAGCGCGCTATCGTTCACTTCAAAAAGTATATACTTATTCGATAAATTGAAATATGGCGCTGATTTTTTTAAGCATTACATAACATTTGAATTTTATAAGTTGTATATTAATTGGCTTAATCAAACTTAGTGGTTTTTTTTATGTCTAAAAGATGAACTTAATTTAATTGTTTTCTATATAAGAAAAAGTTAGTGGTTTGACTAATTTGAAATACAATCTTATTATTGATCAATTATTGAGATGGTAATTACTTCGTCTTTATGTTTTAGCATTTGATAATTTCGTCAAAAGAAATTGAACTTTGTTTTATAAGAAAATGCCTAAAAAGAAGGAAAGTAAAGCGTTCTCAAAAGTTTCAAAAAAACTTCGATCTAGCAAAAATCGGTATTTGAGCAAGTAATAAACTGAAATTAAATTTTTTTTGAACATTATAAGATTATTAAGGAAGATAAGGGGCCCAAATTATTTTTTTGAATTACTTTACGCTCATTTTAATGCGATGTATTCTTCTAACATTCAAAATCAAGTCATTTTCATTGTTTGGTCAAATTTTTATTTTCGTTTTATCGAACTTTTCGCCAAAATTTTTGAAGCGATATTTTTTGCACGGAAAGGGTTGGAGGTTTCATGATTTAGGCCTCCTGGGGACCTGCCATGTAAAATAACGGGGACGTATTTTTTAAGCATAATCCCAAGGGTGATGGGGAAATCTATTTAATGACAAATAACCTAATCACTAACTCATACACTAACCACTTTCTTAAATATAATTAAAAACAAAAAGCATTATAAGAAGCATTATAAAAATCGATATCGAAGGTAGTGTCACCCAACAAAGTCTGGCTCCTAAGTAGACCCACACTTAAAAACTCGTACTTGCCGTTGGCAAAGATTCTCTGTGGAGAGGACGAACGCCATGTAATGAAAGATAAATGACAGAAATAAGAAATAAAAAAGTATGTCATAAATGACAGACAAAGACAAAAATTATAATTCGTTTTCAACAATTTTTGTTCAGCTTTCGACCGTTATTGCATTTAAATTCGATTAAATAAATTCTCTTCAAACAATTTTTCCTGAAATTCATTGGCGAAAAGTTATTTCAAATATTTGAGTTAATTTTGATGAAATGCACATTGTGAAACGTTGTGACTTCGAACATGTTAACTTTGTGAAGTTATGACATTTGTGATTGTGCGTTCGATAATTGCTTCATTATGTAACTAATCACAAAACCAACGATTCAGTTTTTGTGGCCTGAATCTAGAAAATGAATGTTTCTCTCACGGTCAATTTTATGTAGCATGTTCACGTGCCGATAAACCATCCGCTTTGTTCGTTCTCGCAAGAAAAAGAAAAATGTCGCGTATCACAAGGTGCTTCAATGAATGCACTCGGGTCGATGAGTGCAATTCATCCAGAAAACAGATTAACAGAAAGTAGTGCATCAATTCTACGTATAATTTCGCTTCAATAAACAAATGCGTTGCTGCCACATGAATTACATTTATTTCAATGTAATTAAAATATTTTTCATTTTGATTTTTGTGCATTTATTGAACTTAATTCATTTTGAGACTTTAATAAAAAACTGAATTTAATTCATCTAATTAGTTAACACAACATTTGTTGATTCTGAAGCAGTGCTAAGTTCGCCGGGTCGGCTAGTAACTTAATAAAGCCTGCTTGTCGTATGCTAAGAAAGATTGAACCTTACTAAGACTATTGCATAGACACTTCGGTATCGGGGATGTCTGTAGCATGCAAAGTATGCCTCTCAAATCAATATCAACATCACTGCAGAATTATTCATATATATATATATACCGCTTTTTAGAGCCAAATTTAGATCCTTGCCAAAAAGAAGACGTAAACCTACATAACCACCCAAGAAAATAAATATTCGATTCTGAAGAAAAACCTCCCTTCTCGACATTAGAAAAAAATTCTGGAACATTAACTGTAAAAACATCATTCCAAGAACTAACTCGGACGCAAATTTTGCAAATATTAATTTTAAATAAAAACGCAAAGCTTTATGTCACGTTGGCCAATGGAATACTTAAATTTTATTTGATGCTCTTAAAGATAATGCTAAAAAGATTCAAGGAAATAAAAAAGGAAGAACCTGATAATTACTAATAAAACGACGAAAAAGTCAAAGAGCAGCTAAAAAGTTGGAACCCATTCAAAGGAAAGAAAATCAGAGAGAATATCAAAAAGAAAGCAAAGGGTGAGTTGTGGTACTACCAAAGTTGTTAGATAGAACACATAGAATGCGAAGCTTGTAATCACGAAGAACATAAAAAGATGGAGATTTCATGTGTGCTAAGTATGAGTAAGACTTCAGACGGAAACATTTTTTGATTTTTGTGATTAAAAATAAGTGTCGGTTTTTTTTAACATTTTCCCACAGCTTTAAAATTCTAGTAATTTTAAATCTATGATATTTTAGTTATTTTTATATATTTTACAGATTTTTATTTAAATGCAAAAGAGCCAACTTAGTTGTTTTATTACCAAAGTGTGTTTAAGTGTTTTTCTAATACTCCGAATAAGACCTACGGCAAATTGTTATTAAAAATGAATGACTAATTCAAATTACAAATGATTTTAATTCTGATTTTATTTTTTACTTATTATTTAGCCGTAAAAGAGAAAATAAGTTTAATTTTAATTTTATGACATTTTTTTTATTGCACTTCTCCTTCTTAATAAATCTATTAAAACTCGTAACCTAAGTTTTACTAAATTATTTTGCTTAAAATTTAAATTTAAATTTAAAATAAAATTTATAAATCATTATTTGGCGGATAACAATTATAAACTTTGATTATACATTATATACATGGATGTGTGATAGACCTTTTCAGGAAACAAGTTTCGTAGCAAGGTCCATATTTGTGGTTTTTAATTCATCATTAAACAATGTCTTCCATACTGATGGTAATTTTCCTTAACAACATTTTGCGAAAAGTGGATCTAGTTTGGTGACTTCACGCTATTGTAAAAAATATTCGATACACAAACATGGCTTGCTTACGATTTTCTTATACATATAAATAGACATATGTGTGTTTATTAACACCAATCAGTGCCGTTTTATCAGATTAAAAAAATTATTATAGTTATTATTATAGTAGTTATTATTTATAATTATAGTTAAAAAAATTATTCAAATATGTAAAGAAATTACTTACTAAACATACACCTATGAAAAATTATAAAATATTTTTAATTTCAATTTCATGAAATTTTGTTATTTTGATGCTATTTTTCGTTTTAATAGATCTAAGAAGACCCATAATCTACTTTGGCTAAATTATTGTGCTAAGAATTTGAATTTAAATTTAAACTAGAACTTCTAAATGATGATTTGGCAGATAACAATGATAAAATTTCATTTTACTTAATACACATAGTTGCGTGGTAGACCTCATTAGGTAACAAGATTCCTAATAGGTTTTTAAAATGTAACTTCTTAACACCGACACCCAATAAAATATTTTTTTTCTCTTATTAAAGCCATAATTAAACAATGTCTTCCATACTGATAGTAATTTTCATGTATTACGCAATTCCCTGATTTTACAGACATTTCCAAAAAGTGGGCCTTGTTAGGTGACTGCACCTTGTGTCAATTTATTAATATTCGATGTACAAACACGACTTCATTACAATGTCCTTATAAGTATAGATATACATATATATTTTTATTAGCAACATATTAATTTTCTTATTTTTCTATTCACAACATATTGATGATACAACAAGGAGTTTTATTCCATATATGATTGTAAATAAAGACAATTTTAAATCAAATATGTAAAGAAAAAAACTTATTAAATGTACACGTATTTCTTCGTGGTTCTTTTAAAATAGTTTACACAGTGATAATTTTGTTTGAAAACTGCTTTTCGAAAGGTACTTTCATAAACGTCGTGCGATACATATTTGGTAGTTACGAATTACAGTCCCATATAACTTGAAACAGACTGTAACCGACTGTTTCAAAAAGTTATATGAACGCCGCGCGATCTCCGTCCACTTTGAGGTAGCCACGCCTTCTTTGATATTTCACCTGGCGTATACCTGCCTCTTAATGTTTTAACGGCTTAGAGTTTGTAGTTTATTGTTTTTTTCAAATGCGCTGCTACGTTGGTCACTTGCTTTGTAATTTTTATAACAAGGCTTACACAAAGCATTTCCTTTATATTTTTTTTAGAAGGGGCACTAAACTAAACGTAATTATTTCAAAATCATATAACATTAATACTAGAATGATTAACAACTAGAGCATTAAAAATGAAAAGAACCGATTGAAAATTGCAGATTATTAAATTTTCACGTGCGCAATACAAGACGGAGTCTCATATTTCGCAGGTTAAATAATTTGAAATTTTGGGTCGGTTCTTTCCTTTTTTACCCATTCAAGTTTTATATTGTCGTGATATGGCAGTATACATATTCATCTTCATTTATGCATAACATATTTGAATATATTTGGCGTTAATTTTGTAGAAATTCATTATTCACAATTAAATGAAACTACGTGACGTAGTATTATTTCTACTTTCTTTAATTTCTTTACCACGACCTAGGTTTCGTTGTATTACAACATCTTCAGGTGGGATATTTAAAAAAACATCTTTGCTAATATCCCACCTGAAGATGTCGTAACACAACGAAACCTAGGTCGTGGTAAAGAAATTAAAGAAAGTAGAAATAATACTACATCACGTAGTTTCATTTAATTGTGCATAACATATTTCATAAAATGTGGCATAGATTTATATATATCTTTTGAGCTGGTGAATTATGCCATTAAAACAAAATTTTAAATAAAGTGCCGTTCACGAAAAAAATATCGTTACTGGTGTTTTCGATACTTGAAATTTGAAATCATTACACGAACGAAATAGATGAGAAAGAGAGGGAAAGAGAGAGAAGGAGAGTGCACGTAATTATGTATATAAAAGAAATGGTCATAGGAAATTAGACAAATTAACTTAACCTTTGAGGACCACTCTCAGGAAATATTCAAGACTAAAGGTTAAGAAAATTTGTTTCTTGCAAATATCTCACTTTCTATTGCTTAGAAAGAAATTTTCTATTGCTCAAAAATGATTGATCATAAAATTGTTTACTAAAACCTTCTACATTTTTTGTTTGTAAAACCAAACTCTTTTGTCACAAAGTGCAGAGAAACTCGACATTGAGACACTGTACACTCATTTCCGCAACACCTCGGATGTGGAAAGCAAAGCGCTTTTTTCACGTTTTCCCCAGATGGTCTAACCTTGGTATATGATTTGAATATATTTTAAACTGTGACTATAGACTTAAATAAAGGGTCCGTGCAATTAATTATAGCATTAATATTTGTGGCAAATTTCTGAATACCGTCCTCACCTTCTCTTCTACCTCAATCATATTAGCTGATAAAATATCGAGTGGATTTATGTAGATATCTATGCCGACACTATTAATTTTCTTCAGTTAAGTAGGTTTCAGAGTTCAAACATGATTGTCCACGGTAATGTCCACAAGCTGTAGAGCACCGTAATCCAATCTTTTTGCAACCGCAGTTCCAACCTTATGTGCAAACACCTGACCCTAATAATATTACCACTAGCTACAATTTATTTTATGGCCAACCCCATTATTTTGGTTTATGGCAATTATACGGGAAACGTCAATGTGTTGTTTCTGATTTGACCATAGATAATTTTAAGACAAGATATAAATTAGACGTAATGTTGTATTATCCCTGAAATAGGAACAGCAATTGCGGGTGGCCAAATACTTTCTAGCAGTAGTATACCTTATATTTATAACTTATATAAAACTTTATTGACCTTCGAGTAAAAGAAAGCGAGATATTTGCGACAAGACAATTTTCATGCTGCGATATCGATGTCGTTAACTGACACGTACTTAAACATACCAAAAGGTGTGTACAATAAAACATACCAAAACAAAGGTGTGTACAATAAAACATACCAAAACAAAGGTGTGTACAATAAAACATACCAAAACAAAGGTGTGTACAATAAAACATACCAAAACAAAGGTGTGTACAATAAAACATACCAAAACAAAGGTGTGTACAATAAATCCAACTCACTCTGCTTCCTTCCGATGTGATCAATTTTGTTATGTCTAAAATTACTGAGTTATTTCTTTAAATTTACTGTCATTATATATTGTAATACCTACCGTCGAGTTAATGAACGTTGTGCATATTATATAAATAGTGCTTTTATCTTGAATAATTAAAATCAATGTATCTCGGTAGAAATATTATCGACATTCATATTATCTATTTCACTTTTTTTTCAAGTATTTGATCCTAAAACTATAGATCAAAAACAACTTCAGTATTTTATAAAATTTTGATTAGAGTATAAAATACACTGAAACATACATATACTTATTAACCTTGCAACGTCAGACAAGAAATAAGAATAAAGAACAATTGCAAAAACATATTTACCAATGGAGTGGGAGTTGGCGAACCGAAAAGAAAGAATTTCTTATACTGCTCAAACGAACAAAATTTCACGGCCCTTTTGGGCGTCTCGACCAATATCGGCGGCAGTACTCCCTTCCACAATGCCCGCACTCCTTCTCGCTTAAGTATCGTCCTGAATACATCTACAAAGTTTTTGTAGCGTTGCTCCTTAGACGTGCTGGCATTTTGCAACTGCAATCTTGTTTTCGCCAAATCTAGGGGATGCATCATCGCTATTTCCACTAAGCCGGCCGCCGCACCGGCCGAAGTTTGTAAGGTAAGTTCCTTCACAAAATTTTTAGGTACGGGGGCACTCATAATTCTGCAAAATGCAAATAGACAATGTTGAATCAAACTTATTGACAAAAGTTATTACGAATAATCACATGCGGGAATTATTTCTTTTATAAAACTGTCAAAAAAATTCAGTCGCGAATTTGACATTTTCTGATGACGCTTCTAAAAGCTAACTGCATTCTTATCAGAAAAATAATAGAATTTATTTTATTTGTCTTTTGTGACTTTTATACTGGTTTTCATTATAATATTTCTAAGATCATAGATTAAAATGTTTTGCTTTTATTTTATCAAAGATCATTGACAATATTTCTTTGATGATTATTTTATACTTTAGTTAATTGGTACAGAATCTTATACTCTAGTTAATTGGTTTTCAAATTCGTCTTGAAAATATAAGACGAAAATCATTTCCAACATTTTATTTATTTGAGTCTTTATTACGAAGAAATATTTCCTCTTTATCATAATGTTTTTTTTTTATTTTCAATTATAATTACATTTTAAAGATTAATTTTGCCTAAGCAGAACTTCATGAAAAAAATTACGAAAAATGTTACATTACCGGTATAATCGATATTTAATTCTATGAAATAATGCTCATAACGATGAATGATTAAATCTGCAAAAAAAAGGTTCATCTATAAATTACCACTTAAAATGTTACCGATTTATTTACA
Source organism: Druceiella hillmani (assembly GCA_039881145.1). Lineage (NCBI taxonomy): Eukaryota > Metazoa > Arthropoda > Insecta > Lepidoptera > Hepialidae > Druceiella > Druceiella hillmani. The sequence goes on from JAYKKI010000026.1 coordinate 21,615,722, forward strand.
AAGGAAAATAAATTATCCATATTAGACTTCGATATTTGAAATCATCTAATTTTACTAAAGCGATGTTCGTTCTGATCATATTTTGACACATTCGATACCGATGCCCTTAAAAGGAAGTTACCTCCAGTGGAAACGGTTATGTTACTGTAATAAATAAATAATTGAAGCCGAAAATATAAGAGTAAGAAAAATAAGTTTCTGGCGATAAATACAGTATGACTCGTAGAGTGAATCATCAACGGATAAGATTTACACGACCCGTACGTTGAGACTCCGGTCTCCAATGTGTTAAAGAAAATGCGATCGTTTTCTACAAAGCGTACCAATCTAAGATTATAAGACCACCTATTGTTCTATAAATGTACCAGTATAGTTGACCTAATGTGAAACAACGATTCAAGAGAAAATTATTGTTCGATTTAGCTATATCGTTTGTCTAAACACAGAAATCACACACCAATCTGTTTTACCGTATTCATTATAGGCAACCTTCTTATTAAATAAAATCTAGCAAGTGCAATGTAGCAGTCTAAGTACTTAGTCAATATGTTTTATTAGTGCGTATGCGTCGAAGTTCATACTGTACATTTGTTCCTAGTGCCCCCCCCCCCCCAAATGTATATGCATCTAGTTTATAACCTACTTTTAATACTAACTTTTACCCGCGACAAAACGCAAAACGCACGAATTTTTTATTAAAAATTTAAATGCTGACCACACAAATATAGCCTTCCTAGCTTAACCCCAATAATGATCTGCCTAAATGTAGGCGTTCAGAAACTTGCATTCTCCACCTTTCATAATACGGTGCCTATATAACATGACTTACTGTTAGAAACATTTGATTGTTATGTTTGTAACATTTAACTGATTTAATTTGTTTTTTTTTTAATTTGTGTAGCTTTTCCAATAGTTCTTATAATACCAATTTTGGGGGCTGCATATTTTCCTTTCAGAGATCACGGTTTATTTCAAAGAAGAGGATTATGTCCTAATCCTGTATTTCATGGTTTTTAGCCAATATTTCGCATTTTTTAATTTGATGTTCTATACTTTGCCATTCCTGCTGGCAAAGTATAAAACATCATTGAAGCATTCTTTGTGTTATTAATCTTAAAAAATCTGTATGAGTAATCGAGAACTAACTGCTTTATTGCAGTCTTTTTACTCTATTCCTAAATTTCCGTTAGTCGTTCCTTCAGCGCTTCTTTTTTTGGAAGAATCAACAAATATGACGGCGAAATTGAGGCTTTATAGATAAATACATCATTCTTATAAAACATAATCATGCTTACCAAATAATTTCAATAAAAAACATATTTATAAAAAATGACACTTGTTGATAGTAATAGTCAATAATAACAAAGTCTTTATGGATGATACATGCAGTCATCACCACCAAAATATGTAACGACACTAAAGCAGAGCCACCTATCACTTTCACTAGAACTAGAGCAATGAGTATTTTTGTATTGTATATTTACGCCGAAAATTAATAGAGCTCTGAATAACTATTTTTTGCACAATGGCATTTTTATTTTGAATGTGCGATAAGTATACAAAGATACGTTACATTAAATGGACGACGCTCTGATGTTATTTTCAATAGATACATAATACTTATAAAAGGAACAAAATATATTGGCTTCTAGTAACTTTTGGTATTTCAATAACAAACAAATGTAAACCTATTAATTAGGGTAATTACTACATGGGCTACATGGCGTCACTCTATTATCCCTTCCTAACCACTGATTTCATATAATTAAAATGTAATATACATGGACGATATTTTTAAAAAATGCCTTTCAAATTTCTCATTTTTTTACTCGCATCCAAATAATGTTCAAAACTACTTGTTTTATGTTTTATGTATGCCTAAATACCAAACTTTATTTCTACTCTTTATGATTTTTTTTATATATTAACCATTATGTGGTATACCGTGTCTTCTCCTTATTTTCAATAATTAAATATCCTGAAAAACGTAGATTTACGTATTATCTATCACATCACCAGAATGCCTATGAAATATAGTTTCAATAAATCTGTCGACCAAGTAATTTAAAATTCCTTATTGAACCCGGGTCTAAAATTTTGACCAGAGTCAATTTTCCATTATAGCACCTTTTTGAATACCTAAATTTATAGATATTTTATATATTACTACTGAGAAGTCTTTTTGTTAAATACGGAACATGCCGGGCACTAAGGGACATCTGATTACGCTAATTGAGGCAAACACTTATGTGCGAACTTAGAAAGAATAATATAAAAAAGGAATTATATAAAATAATAGAATTATATAATAAAAGGAATTATATAAAAAAGGTAAATTTAATAAAAACAAGGCATGTTAGTGCTACATTAACTGTTGACAAAACCAAGGATATTGATTTACACCCCAGCGATATACGATTATACGCTATTAATAAAATATTTCATTGCACGTCTGTTAAAATAAACGATAGACTTCTATTAATATGATTTCTGGTTTATGACAAATCTAAGAGAATAATGCATACATCAATTAAAAACTAATCGCGGTAATGCGGTGGAGGCATCTCTTCTCTAGCACAATCAGATAATAAAACAAACCTCGCAATTCTCGCACATTAAGAGATATTTAATGTTTTCAAATTCAACGTTCATAACTAGGATACTGTTGGAGAAACGATGGGGCACTGAGTGTACTTAGTACAAAATACACGCCCGAGGTTACTTTGTTTTTAATCTATCCCCGAAGTGTTAATGAGAACTTTTATTACCTTCCACAGATTACAAAAAAGCTAGAAACAGGACGGTGAAAAATCATATCAACAACACGTAAATATGCGTTGCTAGGATTAGCAAACCCCAGAGTTTCGCCTGATATCCCGGTAATATTTTAACTATGTCAAGGCCAGACAACTTTTGCTGTCGGGCTGAATCTGAATTTATCAAAAATTCAAACGTAAAATATTTTTGGTTAATTTTTAATTCAAAAGTGATTTTTTCTTATTACTCCATTTTCATAATATTCCATAACTAATTACAGTTAACTAATTCCATAACTAATTACATTTAACTAATTACTACATTACAATTTTTAATGTCTACTTAGGCAAATACTCGTGTAAAGAAAAATTGATTTCATATTCTAGCGAAAACACAAATGTTTTTTTAAAAGAAGATAATACATGTTTTGTATTTTTACAAAGCGGCTTCAGTCGTTTGTCTTATATTTTACATATTACAACACAAAACTGTATACAATCTTTAAATAAAGATTTGTAATGTATTACGATGATTTGTAATCACTCTTCTGTCTATAAAATGAGAAATTAAAAGCTGACAGAATTCGAATATCTAGTAAAGATTGTTATTGTCACCCAACTAGACCCAATTCTCATTATCATTCCTCACTTCAGGAATATTTTTGTTACAATGGAAAAGCATCAATCATTTTACCAAGTTTTCTAAGGTAGTTTTCTGAAACTTATTTTTAATTTCCACCTTCAGTTTCTACAAAAACTAAAAAGATTAGAAATAGATCCCTAAGCACGAAACAGATTCCCGCAAGAAACAGAGTGAGGAATTTTACAATTATATTTTGAGCAAATCAGAATTGATAAATACGAAAAACGATTTTTAATTTAATATATTTTGTAATATTTTATACCTTTTTTTAATTATTACGTGTCGTTTGATAGTATTTTTGGGGTCATGCATTAAGTGCGTACGCGACAAAGGGCATCCCCTTTGTATAGTTTTGGTAAAAATCGCTCTCAAAAATTGTACAATTAACATTACAAGAAAAGTAGTAATTTCATTACTCTTAAATTTATTTAAAAAAAAAATTAAGGCGATGTAAAATTATGTCATTTTATAATTTAAAAAAAAAATAACTTTCGATAAAACATTTTATAATAGATTTCAGATCTTACTGTTACACAACAACTACTTTAATAGATATAATATAATTTTTAAAATGTTTTATATTGTTAACTAATGCTATAGTTTAGCTAAATATCCCGAATTATTTTTAAGCCGAACCAAGTTTTAAACTTTGAATATCTTTGACTATGAATTAAAATGTTATAATTTCCATGCACACATATTCATAAATGTACCTACCTAATTCGTTTGGAAAGTGCTGAATAAGAAATTAGATATTACGACATTGCACAGCATATACGCAATATAAAGTAGGTACCTATCCGTATAGGTATCTTTAGAGATAAAATCACATTATCACTATGATGCGTTAAGAAAAATTTATTTTTTTTTATTATGCATCCAAGGATTTTTTATGGTTCGACATTTTTAACATAGACATGCAAGTAGCTATTGTCGTACCCAGAAAATTCATGTTCACTTCATTTTCATTTTCATTCATTCATTCTACGTCCTCCGTAACCTTGTTTTCATACGCTAAGGTACGTAATAATTCCCGTGCTGTGATACGACCTCATTGAATAGGTTGCATGACATTTTTTGTAGACTTTATTTGACAGTTTGTTATGTACTGATTGACGGGATCAATCATAGGTGACTACGGGAAAATCTTTAGTTCCCAGATGAAGTTTCGCAGAAAAAAACGATTAAATATAAGAGATATAGAGTTTGAATTTGACATATTTAATCGTTATTTGTTTACCACATATCACAAATTGCTGCTGGTTTCACAACAACACCTAGCCTAAAAGTAAATGTACGCCCCTTGATCAAACATGGCTAAAACCCATTCGGTAATAAACAAAAAAAACTTATAAAAATTATGAATTAATAAACATATTTACTTTTACTTTCAAGTACAAATCAAATTTTCAAATTTATTTTGAGACACTTGTTCTTAACGTTTTCAATTTTATTTTGCATAGCTTATGCGAAATTGTCAGTTTCTTTTATATATACAAGTGCATGCTCCTTTTACATTAAAAAAAATATTTCATATTGGGTATTTTTTAAGAAATCATTGGGTAAAAGTCAAAAAAACTTTTATACTGAAAATGACACTGCAATCCTTTGATTTTATCTCTAAAGATACCGATACGGATAGGTACCTACTTTATATTGCGTATATGCTGTGCAATGTCGTAATATCTAATTTCTTGTTCAGCACTTTCCAAACGAATATGTGTGCATGGAAATTATAACATTTTAATTCATAGTCAAAGATATTCAAAGTTTAAAACTTGGTTCGGCTTAAAAATAATTCGAGATATTTAGCTAACTATTGCATTAGTTAACAATATAAAACATTTTAAAAATTATATTATATCTATTAAAGTAGTTGTTGTGTAACAGTAAGATCTGAAAACTATTCTAAAATATTTTATCGAAAATTATTTTTTTTTAAATTTTAAAATAACATTACTTTACATCGACTTAGTTTTTTAGACAAATCGCTGAACACGTTTTTTAAATAAATTTAAGAATAGTGAAATTATTACTTTTCTTGTAATGTTAATTGTACAATTTTTGAGAGCGATTTTTACCAAAACTATACAAAGGGAATGCCCTTTGTCGCGTACGCACTTAATGGATGGCCCCTAAAATACTATCAAACGATACGTAATAATTAAAAAAGGTATAAATATTATAAAATATATTAAATTAAAAATCGTTTTTCGTATTTATCAATTCTGATTTGCTCAAAATATAATTGTCAAATTCCTCACTCTGTTTCTTGCGGGAATCTGTTTCGTGCTTAGGGATCTATTTATAATTTTTTTAGTTTTTGTAGAAACTGAAGGTAGAAATTAAAAATAAGTTTCAGAAAACTACCTTAGAAAACTTGGTAAAATGATTGATGCTTTTTCATTGTAACAAAAATATTCCCGAAGCGAGGAATGATAATGAGAACTGTGTCTAGTTGGGTGACAATAACAATCTTTACTAGATATTCGAATTCTGTCAGCTTTTAATTTGTCATTTTATAGAGAGAAAACTGATTACAAATCATCGTAATACATTCCAAATCTTTACTTAAATATTGTATACAGAAGTCCATTACGAAGTCCAGTGCAATAGTTCGTGTATAACCCAGCAGCGACATCAAGTAAGCAATCGAAACAAGTGTCGTGTGAGCAAGGCTTAACTTGGCAACCTTCGCAGAGGCGTAGACACAAATCATGTACTGAAGGGATAGATTAAGCATTTAAAGATAAGTTCATTAGATTTTAAGTTTTCTCATACATTGAAAAATATAATTTAATTGATATCATTATAGAACACGCTTTCTTTTAAACCTTAACCCCAAGTTCGGAAATTAATTATAGTAAAACATTTTTGCGACCAGTAAATCGTCGACATTCCACTGACAAATATTTCGTTAGCGTTAGTCATTGGAACAAACAGTCACACAGCAGAACGCAAAAGGTCCAAACACAACGCTACTTACATTTAGAATATTAATATAATTTCGGTTCGAGTATAAAATTGAAGTGAAATCGTATGTATTTTATAAATATTGTCTCGTTAAGTTATTGAAGATATTATATATATTTATATATATATATATATATATATATATATATATATATATATATATATATATATATATATATATATATATATAAATACATATATAAATACATATATATATATATATATATATATGTATATATATATATATATATATATATACATACATAAATTATGATGCAGAAAATAACTTTAAAACCTGAACAGCTCCGAGAAGCAACTCTAATCGACTATTACTGCACGATTTGAAGGCAGAATTCAACGTAAAGGTCGCAAAAACAAAATCCTGCGAAAAGCTTTTCCACTACTTTTATTTATTTTATTTCTAAAAAATATTTATGTGTCGTTTATTTTTTGGTATTGTTTAAAAGAATAATATTATATAGTTCCTATAATCAAAATTAATTAATTTTAGATGATACAATGCCACTTACTCAGAAGAATAAAACGAAATCGAAAAAGAAAGTAAAGAAGAACCCCGAGAAGTTCAAAGAGCATAAAGAAAAATATACAGCAATTATGAAATCGAAAATAAAAAAGTATCAGAAATAGACAAAGAAAATCATAAGAATCGAAAAAAGAAACTAAAATAAAACAAATCGCAATTAGTCCAGTAAGTTGAATGTCGTCGACTTCAGTACAAACAGATCGTATCACATTAAAAACTAAATGAAAGAACTGGACATTATTAGTGAAAAAATATTAAGCAGCCTTTAATTACTTATTAAATACTTCTCTATAAAAAAACACAAAAGAAGTCATACAGACGAAACTAAAAAAATCAAGATTACAAAAAACTTATATTCAAGATGAAAACCAGAGAAGAAATTTTAGAAATTCCTCAAAGTGTGACGCAAAATCAAAAAGGATAATCAAATGTTTGTCTGGAATCGAGATTGTTACACTTGCAAGATAAAAAAAATGTTGTGTCATAATTACTGGGGTTGAAAAAAGGAATTAGGGAGCGTATAATTACTTTTAAAGATAATAAAATACGTAAAGGCTTAGAAAGTTTATTTGTAAGGGACGACATAAGCTGAAGTGCTGCTGGAAAAAGAGAATACCATACCAAAAGTAAGAAGACAGAAAGATTCGACACTATCTTACTGACAGGCTAATCTACATAAAATATATAATAGTAATATAAATAGTCCGGAAGTAGGAAATACAGTATGTCTACTTTTAATAAATATAAGTACTTTTACATCATAGCTCCGGGTATCCAATACATTCATGAACGTGAAATATATCAATTTCAAATTCTATAAAAATGTTCCGCACAAAATTAAATATTACCCAATTACAAAACTACATTTGATGTAATATTAACAATTAGTTGAGACATAAAGTCATACCAAATATACAATAAATTGTGAAAAATGCAAGGTGCTAAAACTTGATTTTCATCGAGCAGAAGCGCAGATCGATTTAAATATGGGGTGGATGCAGTGGGTGAAGGTAGACCATAGGTACATGAAGACTGTGAAAAGAATTAATAAGGAGTGCGTTGACGAACAAAATGGGTAAAATATTGAAAAAAGGAGACTTAAACTCTGACTAAAGGTTTAGAGATTTGCATTCCAGAATTTAAAATTCATCGTTATACTTTAAAACACCATCACCAAAAGTACAAAAGATACGGTAAACAATTTATTAAAAATGAAGTAAACAAAAACAAAAAAACGTTACGTACGCAATTTGTTTATCTCAAAACTCAAGCTGATTATAAAACATGGTATTTTACTATAAGTGGGCATAAGAAGGGAGTTGTAGACAGTATTAGTGGTTCTATGAAAAGAGTCGATCGCCAAAGACTTAGTCGCCAAATTACCCATGATAATGACATGACAAATGGTTCAAAAGCCTACAAAGTGTTGAATAAATGCATGAAGTATATGCAAAACTCTGATATTACTGTATAAATAATTCCCAAAGACTTAGCATCCTAACGAGCACGATAAAAATCCATCAAATTATATCGACTGGTCAAAATACAATTCAACACAAAATTAATTTTTGTTTCTATGGGCAAGAACAATTTCCAAAAGTCACTTGCAATAAATACTAGTTGAGATACATTCAAAGACAAAATTCAATTTTCACAGCTAGCGTTCCAGCTTTAAGAACAAAACTTAATTTTTAACATGGAAACTCGAAAATTGATGAAGTTATCAGTGTGATAGATAATTCATAGATAAATGACGATATTTTTTATTCAAATAAAATTAAATTCAAATCTTATCATTATAGTCTCATCAAGCACTCGGTATATATAGAGATTTATTTATTTTAGAATGAAATTATACGTTGAAACTACTAAGATATATTAAATATATTTATTGTAGGACAATATGTTTGGTATAAAGTAAAAATAGTATGGGTACCGTTTGTTTTCGTTATATTTTTTATATCCTGTTAAGTAACATTTGTCATATGGAATGTACATTATTAAGGTTTCGGCGACAATTAAAATCAATTACCTCAAATAGCTATCAAAATTAGTACATTACTGTAAACAACCTAACAAATACTCTTATTTTCTATTTCAGTTGTGTTGCTAAAACGATCTCAATATTTAGTTACGTTGTAACTTAGGTAAATTCATTAATCATCTATTACAAATGTGATTTAACAAATGGCTCTTCGATATTAACGAAAGAGCCAATTATTAAAATAAGTTCGAAACTTTGATTAGTTATAAATACTGTTTGTTTTTGCCAATATTGGAAAGCTATTGGCCGGGCGCGAACCACAGATTAATAGTAACTTTAGTATATTATCTATGGTAGTAACAAAATCGACCGCAGCGCTCGCTATAGCAGAAATGTCAGGCATCTGTTAAATATTGTCATAGACAATAAAGTTTACTTATGTTGTCATGTTTACTTCTGGAGCTAGTGCAGTTAAAAAAATGCGAATTTCACTGATGTTTTAATGAAAGTAAATATATAAACAAACGTTATGTTTTAAAAAAATAGGTCTCGGTAAACTTTCTTTTATAATAAAAAATTGCAATAATACCTCCAATTTTACTGCAATAATACTGCAAATTTTTTTTCACTATTTACACTATAAATTCATAATTAGATATTATATACTTAACAAATAAATAAATATTAATGCTGATAATAAGAGAAAAAATTAAATAAACAGATTAATAACAATTTACAAAATTTTAAAAAGATGACATTTATCTCATTTAATATTAACAAAAACATTCAATCCTACCAATCTTGAAAATATATTATTAAATCTTTAATTTATGATTTTTTTATAAATGAATAATGGAGAATAAATGTATTTTAGCAACAACTGTTTATCAGTCCAAAAAAAGTAAGCAATTTAAAGCAAATAAAGAGGATCTATCAAAACAAAATTGAAAAAATTTCTATATCATAAACTAAATATTTAAGGGCCATAATTATTTACCATTTTAATACTTTGTAAATTGTTATTATTAACATTTCTGTTTAGATGTTTGTTTAATGAGTAGTATATAATTGTGAATTTAAAATGAAAATAGTGAAAAATACTTGAGCAATAACAAAATAAAGATATTTATTGTAAGTAATTTTTTTTAAAACAATTTTTGCAATACTGAGTCATATTTTCTCCTCATTTTTATGTATGTCCTTTAACTTTAAAAAATCACTAAAATTATTATTTGTGCTGTACTGAACGCATACCTAATTTTTTATGCATTAAAAAGAAATGTTCTAACTATGACACGAGAGTTATTTTATCTTAAAATGTAAAAATACTTCATGAAATGCCAAATTCTAATTTTACAGATTAAATGACCAATATTAAAATGGTAATTAAATAAAGAAAATAAATGGAAGCTGGATAAAATGCATTCCGTCTGACATTGTTTGTGGTTGAACTATACGGGTAATACATTTATTATTTTACTCATTTTGTTGAGCCTAAAACAAATGGATATTTTATATTATTTACTACAATCTTGCAATTATTCGTTAATAAAAACATTTATTTAGATATTTTCTGTTATTTTTATATTTTTCACTCAAACATTTACCAGAGCCGTTAATTAAAAGCATACTAATAAAATTGAAGCGCCTATAAAGCTGCTGACACTAGGTGGCGTTGATGTCACGCACCCAGCCAATATTAACAGACTAAACTCGAATTCATGTAAACTTTTTACGAGTTTCTACACTCCTGATAAAGTAACAACTCCGCTAAGTAATTACGATCGATGAAAAAAATTATAAAATGTTTGGCGTTAAGGTGAAGTGAAAACCTATTCCTTTAAATGATGAAAATTCACTGCGCCTATTAAAATATGCTATACTAGTTTGTGTTCACTCTGTATACTAACTAAAATAATTACTCCTATATAGATTCAATGTGATATTTAAGTTTACCGTCACACTACTTATATCTAAGTAAAATTAACACGAGACCTGTTAATTCATACGTTGCCGCTTCACTTTATTTTTTTTTTTTTTTTTTTTAAATTTTAAAGTTCCTGTGACTAGATAATTTGCCTTTCCAAAAAGTATTACGAAAAATGCTAATTAAACTCATCAGTCTCCATTTTTGTATTCATAGAGAATTTGTAATGCAAATTTCCGTATTTATCATTTAAAAGTAAGTTTTGCCTAACAAAAGGTTATAGAGAAAATTATGCCACGAATTACCAAAAAGTTAGTCAGAGAATATCAGAGTATTAATTTTAAAATTTTCAGTCCCATTATCTTAAGTGGTGTAGTATTTTTTTGTCAATTGCCGTGGTGGTATACTTTATTAAAAATTGCTAATATACATTAAATGCGTTTTAGTTATTCACTGTGTAAGTAAAAAAAGTTACTCAATGGAACACTAGTCACTCATATAGTTAAATTGGTGCGAACATGAATCTAGCAATAAACCGATAATTATAGCCCATGAAAAAAATCGCTATTAAAAAAATCTGTCCTTATATCGAATAAGAAAAAAATTCAGTCTTATTTCTGAGTTTATTTTTATTTAACAATAAATATAACATCGAGAACACACTGAGGCAATTTAAGTATAATAACATTTGATTTCGCGCGGCAAATCTTGCTAATTTCACTTAGTCACACACCGCAGGGAGTAAAATAGAAAAATATTTTTATCAATAGTATTATTACTTCAACAAAGATCGATAATTAATTTTTGAAGAACATAAATAAATAGAAAATGCAGTTATTCTAATAACAAAAATAGTTTTGATACATTTTTAAAACCATATAACATTGATAAATGACAATTTGTTATTAAAAAATTATTACAGTATTTTAAAATTATTTACGTACATTTTAAATCTCTTCAGTTATACTTGTATTATTCCACAGATCATGATTTACTCACATGAAGTTCACCATGTAATTATATTATATACACGAATCTTATCGCGTTATCGACTCTGTCGGTAAATATTACATACTGGTTATAAAGGGAGATTACACAGTGTCAATGGTGGAAAAGTTGGAAATGAACGGCTATTTAATAAAAATAAAAAGCTTTAATTTATAAATGTAAACTAATTATTATTCAAATACAACACCTATTGCATAAATTGCGTAACACCAATTCCATAAAAAGTTAATGCTTCAAACTTTTATCTACCTCTTATATTAATTATTAATGCATATTATACCTCGATGACAAGAATAATATTCAAAAGATAAACTCCATTAAAGTAAAGCATAATTTTATTTTCAATAAAAAATGTAAACTGTCTTTATATATTTCTTAGTCTCAGTAAATTCAAAAAGAAACAATTAAATTTAAAAATTACTTATAAATAAAATAAAATATTTTTGATTATAACGTAATAAAAGTTACTAGCTTATTTTTGTATTGGTTATTTCTAATATTTTTTTATAATATTGTCATCTAATAATAATTACCTATGTATATGTTGAAATATCCAAAAAACAATTAATAGATAAATATGTAATAACAACTGGTATTATTTATACTTTATGTCGAAATATCATCAAGTACGTAAAAAAGTATATTTCGAAGCAATGTATAGTGGTATTAATGGATATTGTGTGGATACCTACATTTATGTGTTTCGTTAACATTGTGGTGAAAGTTTTCAAAAACACTAAGTATCGAGATGTTATAAATGTCAAAATAGCAGTAAATTTAGAAGTCTTCAAGTCTGCCATAGTTGTGATTCGTTGAAATCATAATCAGTTCCATTATAATGTGACGATCATTATGACTGTTTGTTAAGTTAGCCACACAATTTGACATTTTTATGACAAACGTATTTATTGTGTTTGGAAATAATAATAATTATTGTAATCATTTTCCAAAATGGCAGAAATGTCAGTGTACTATGGAAACTGTGTTGATTATCACGTCAAACATTCGAAACACCTGTAAAATTTCGTTTTTATCTAAAGCGAAGTGCAGATAATAAAAGCGAGTGATGTAAAATGTGGCTTTAATTAACAAAATGGGCTCCCAAACATTAGAAATACTACGGCAGGGTGTTTGGGCTTCTGTGACAGGAGGATGGTTCTATGATCCACACCAGAATTCTTTTTGCAATACAGTTCATCTTTATATATGGCTTTTTCTTTTATGTGTGCCGTTTACTGTATACCTGGTAATTATCCTTTATTAGTTAAAATATGTGCGTTAAATTTGATTATTTCAAAAGTGAGGTTATAATTTTGAGTGATGTCATTTATGTTTGAGGTCAAAGTACTTGTTATTTCTTATGTTGTTTTTTTATTGACTCGTCCAATTACAAAAATTTAATTGAATCATTATCGTAACATAACCGTTATCTCTTTGAACTGATGATGCTCGATTTTGATGTTTCCATATCCACTTTCTCCTTACGCTTGTTTATTATGGTAAGCAATATAACGGATCTTGACTAATCCCTAATAAGTGCGTTATACAATGAAAGAATTGAATCCAATATATTGAACTAATTATTCAAGTCGTTATTAATTTTGAAAAACAACAATAAAATCTGAAATCTTTAGATACACCATATTACAAGAAAACATCAGTTGTGAAACATGCCAACAAATATAGTAAATAACTGTTTAATTAAAATTAATTATCGTCTCATCAAGTAGGATGTCTTTTGACATAAAAGCTTCATTGGATATAAAAATTATCTACGTTATTCACATAATGTTTAATCTTGCTTTTATAAAAATCACTAAAAAGTACTAGGTAGAATCATTTCAGAGTATGATCTATGCTCTCAAAAGTTGGTCTGGTTTCCTGTTAAAAAATTAATGGTCTTATAAAATAATTATAAATTAAATCCAAGAAAATAAAATAATTTCATAAATTTACATATTTTCTTAAAGATGTGAGCAATCTTTAATTACTGAAGTATGTTCTTAAAATTATACAATGCTATGAATAAAACGCAATGAATATTCTAGTTTCCCAAGAAACATTATATGATATAAATTTATCTGCCTTTGAAATATTTCTGAAATGCTTCTTTTCAGAATTTGCCCTTATTGTTACATTCAACTTACAGTGTCAGCCTAACAGTCAAAGATCGGTGGAATAAAAAATTATCACGTGTTTTTCCAAAAATTTATCAATTAGTTCTGGTGAAATATCCATCTCTTTTTCACATCTAGCATTAGACCTTTTTTCTCATAACACTCACTGCCCTACTCTTCAGAAAAAATTTATAATAAACATATAACTAGCATCTTTAAAATTGTAACAGTCACTTTTAAACAAAGCATGAGTTGTCATTTACAAATGTTTGTAATATTTAGACATCACGTCATCTCTTTTTTTGTCCTTTTAATAAAGTAAACTAAAAATATTATAAATTTAAATATTAATTCGATAAATACGGATATGTCTGTCTAATGAGCAACTCGCACAATGGAAATGATTGTCCAAAATGGGGTCAGCTAATTCTCAACAGTTTATCACCGACACAACTAGCTTTCCTATTTATATTTTGCAATCTGTCTAAAATATACATTGACATAAAAAAGTTATTCCATTCTGTATCACGAATCTACTTTTGCAAGTAAATAAATGTAAATTAAAAACTGACTTCATAGTTTATATCACATCTTTATGTATCAATCTACAATGTATAAGAGTTATATACAACTCTACAAGTGGCAATTTTTGAAGAAGTTTTTTGATAGTATTATCTTTGTCTATGGTCAGAATAGAATTGTGTTAAAATATATTATCAGTTAATTATTGGACAAAACTTGTGTTTGTAATCTAAAGGGATTTAATTTGTAAAGTTAGATTCCATGTGAATTTTTAAAGTACTTACTTGATAATAGATAATAAGGTCGATAATAATAAGAAGTTATTGTTGTAACTACTTATTAAATTGTTTGATTGATTAGAGTAGCAATGATTCAAATGATGTCTGTGTAAATCAGACTTTACCTTTGAAGTGAAAAACAGTAATTAATGTAAACTTTAACAAAGTCTGTGTCTACAAATGTGGTCTAAAAATAAAAATTTTTATGCAATAGTATTTCCAAAAAATCTGTATTGACGGAATAATAACAAAATCAATATTTTAGACTTATCTAATTTAAATGAAAGTTAGTCACACTAATACCTCCTAAAAATTATTTACTCTTTGTTTCACCTGTACGAGTTGAGAAAGTGTTGAATATTAATAAAATGGAAAGTTCATAATGTCATAAATTCTCAAGAATAATATAGAAGCTCTAGTAAAACACTACAAGTGGCTATTCGTCATGGTCTATGTGTGCGATGTAAACAATCAGTTATCAGTGAATAATTTTTTTTCCAACTCTTTTCCTTATTTTATTTATTTGTGTGAGCCATAGTCATAAACACTGGATGAGTGAAATTTTTACCTTCAGCAAATCTAACATGAACATAAGTCGAAGCCTCAAAAGATACTCTATACTTTTGTACAGAAAATATGTAATATCAGTATGCAATACCTTTTTAATATATAGTTAACAGCATAACTTTGCTAAGTTACAAATATGCCATCCTCACGAGTAACATAAACTGTACTGTTTATTAGATTTGTATACCGAACATAATGACTCATTGCTTTTTTAAACCTATGAGTTAAAAACATGCTTTATAAAATATAAACACTTTTTGTGGATCTTAAATATAGCAGTGTTAAAATAGATTTGACCACACCTACAACATTGGAAACACTTACAGCCAGCCAGGTATTTTTGTTACCAAAGTGTAACAGAATTTCCTGTAATCCCCTTATTTAACAAGAATCATGGATTATTATACTACTGTACGTTTTAATAAAGATTATTTTCAAAACAACAAGGCTTACCCAACACAATTATTTAACTTTATATCAGCAAAATAACTGCAAAAGAAATGAGAATAATAAGGGAATTAAAATATCTTCATTGAGGTTTTTTGATTTAAAATCTCTCAGTACTTAAAGACAAAATATTAAATGTCTCTTGATATTTAATATTTGAAGAAAAGCCTTTTTTATTTTCGTAAACTCGTTTATTCAGATATATGAATAATCTGATATATCTAGTTTTTCCTAATATTTACCCCATTAATTTAGAAAACTATCAACGAAAATTGTAATTGAATTCTAATGTACACAAATATTATTAATAATTTTTATGAATATCATAATTTGTATATTTTATAAAAACAGAAAATATAGTGTTAATTAAAACTATAAAAATTATTTATTAATAATATAATATCCCAGTGAGGAAAACATTACTTCGATTTTATTATATTATTCTTTAGAAATTCAGAGGTTAAATTCACTTCTATAAATAAAGCATGATTCAAGTATTATTGCGTTTATCAATAATTATATTTTATTGAATCTTTATCTGGATATTATACTTATATTGTCATCTATTCAATTGAAATTTAATTAATTAGGTCATCTTGATTAATCTTAGTCAATCTTGAGTTTCAGTATAAAAATGTTTATAAACCTAATAATAAAACCTAACCTAGTAGGTTAGTAAATATTGTTAATCAAGATAAAAAAAATTAATTAAAATATTTCATTAGCATATTTGGTTAACAAAACTCATTTCTTAATTCAGTTAAGAAAGGAGTAACTGAGTTCTTAGAGTAACTTAGAGTTAACTGAGTTCTTAACTCAGTTAACAAAGCACATTTTTTAATTTATTTTAAATGAACAGTTTGTAGAAAAATTCCTTATGGCACATCAAAGTTAGAAATTTACACTGAAATTTACAAACATAATCCCATTTTTTCGCTGTGATTTTATAATTTGGTTAACTGCATTGCAAAGAATTGTAAAGTCTATGCGAATACTATAAAGAGGGAAAGTTATTTCTGCAATTTTATTTGTCTACATAATTTCAAGGACTACTTATTCAATTTGTATGAAATATTTTTAAGTAATATCTCTTATATGTAACTCTTTTACCACAGACCAAATTATTTGCAATGAAAATTAAAAACGTGATATAAATCAATATCCCCAAAAAAAAATGTAACGAGCATTGTAATAGTGTAACAAAGTTTCAAAACATCATAAAAACCTGATTCTTCACATTCCATCATGTCTATTGATATTATTAAAAAGCGTTTATATATTCTATACAATGATTAGACAACCATATAGGGGAAAAATAATGAAAATATATGATTGTAGCTCAAATCTGCTGAAAATCACATGATGTTCCTTGGGAGTGGGGGATAATTCAGTAACTATGTAATGTGTACAAGTTTAGGCTGCGTTACAGATATTCACACTATATACTCGATGTTCATACATAATCCTTATCTGAATATTCTTTGAATATAATATTTATAAGAATAGATCCTTATCTGAATATTTTTTGAATATAATTTTATTGCAAATTAATAATTCTTTCTTTTTTATTTTAACAAGCATTGTATTATATTTTTATTACTATATGGTAAAAAAGGACTACAGCAAATACTAATCAAACTTACATTTGGCCTCCTGTAACTAAATTCATATATATCTACAATTCTAATATATAGTGAAAAAAGGTCCTTTCAATAAATATGTTTTATTCTCATACTCTTAGTAAATATCCATTTATTATCTTAGCTTAATAGAAATGTCTTTTTATGAAATATTAAAATCAGCTTAACAAATCTTTTCAGTATTTCCCGCCTTCAATCAGCGGCTGGACCATTTATTGCACTTTAGTCGCTATTCTGTTCGGCTTTATCAAAATAATTAATCACAGTTTGCATCATATGTACGATACTACTGAATGCATCGTCATTCCTGCTGACAATTTGCCACCAAATGAAAAGAGAAGACCACAAAAAAAGAACAGGTAAGAAAGAGTTATTTTGCACATAATAAACTGAATAAATGAAACAGGTGTAATATTTTCTGCTCTGCTGTTTCTGGTAAGTTAAATGGTAATCTTGTAAAACGCCTCCCATTTTCCATGTAAGGGTTCTTTTCAAACAGAATTTGAAATTGGATTCCAAAGATGACATATTGACGCAGTTCTAAT
Source organism: Druceiella hillmani (assembly GCA_039881145.1). Taxonomy (NCBI): domain Eukaryota; kingdom Metazoa; phylum Arthropoda; class Insecta; order Lepidoptera; family Hepialidae; genus Druceiella; species Druceiella hillmani. The sequence continues at coordinate 21,633,673 of JAYKKI010000026.1, forward strand.
TTTTCAGGCACAAATACAATTTTAACCCTCTCACTTCAGTCAAAGTCAGATTATAACGTCAGATTGCAGTGACTGCGAAACCTCTGCAAAACCTAGTATTTACTTTTTCTATTTACTTACTAGTATTTACTTTTTCTATTTACTTATATTATGGAAGTACGTATCTGTATGGTCACATTTCTACTGTCTCATTCATTCATGGATTTACCTATTTTTTTCAATATTTATCAATCCATTCAATCCAAATCTTCCTTAGTCCCTCTTTGGATCTTTCTAAAAAAGCTCCTGCCAAAAAACTTTTTATCAGTCTCCTACTGAACATTCTCATCTAAATTTATTTTTCCAATGGTATTCCATTTATATGCCCCACACTTTAGCTTGATTATACATTCCACATTTTTTTTATATGTGAACAAGAATGTAATTTCAAATAATTTGACTAATTTTCTTTTATCTTATTTACTGGGTATGACGGATTAATCTACATTTTTAATTGATTTTAGTTCCTTTTTCGATTAAAAAACTTATATTTCTAAGAATTTACTGTATAATGAAAACTTTTGGTTTTGATAATTTGTCTTTTATTAGGCAAAATACCCAACTAGGAAGTTTCTATAATGCTAAATACCCAAATTTTATAAAACATTTTGCTTAATTATTAAAAGTAAGTAAAACATTAAAAGTATCACGAAATAAAGTGCTGTATTAGAATTGTAACATTGTAAAATACTTATTTGAGAATAAAGGTAGGACCTTGTTTTTTTTACTTATGCCATCAAAAGAAAATGATATTGGTATACAAACAGAATTAATAAATCTATAGTCCCAAAAATTTATACAGCATTGTGTAATGTGTCAATACACACATAAATAAATGGTTGTATTTTATATAATTTCTTACATAATGGTAAAATTACAGTCTGCATTTTCTACCTCCGTTCACAAGTCCTGCGGAGCATTATTTCAATAGTTAGACATTCATAATCATCTGGTCTGGTTGGTACCACTAGCAGAAGTGAAAGGAGAGATAAATAATATGCTTTTAGTCAATAATCTTACAGTATGGCATTTAATATCGAAACTGGTGATAATTGCATGAAAATTTCTTCAGTGTTCATAATGTCCAATTGTTTTTTACTTATAGAGATGAGGAAGGAATTGAACTTCAAATGTTGGGAGTTGGACGACTATCTGTGGGCAACAAGCAGAGTGACAACGAGTCTATCACATCTTTAGAATACCACAAACCCACCAATAGTACCATTGGTATAGTTTAAATTTTAACCTACTTCATAATTTTATGGATAAAAAATATTTTCAACACCAAATATTTATAAAAAATAATTATGTTATAATAGCAGTGAAAAACAAAATTCGAAAAATTTCTTAAACTATAAATATGTATTATAGAACATATTCACATATTGATATTAACATATAATATTAACCTTTTGTAGATAACATCTAGAAATATTCATTTTCTAACTTTCAGATCTCAAAGTCGATGTTCATAGAAAAAACAGTTCCGAATCGAGTGTCGAAGACAATGTCGCAGCTCACAGAAAGTCCTCAGACTCAACGCAAACCAAGAACGATCATTCGGCTGCTGCTGCTGATGCTCCCAATGTACAAAAACTGAATTGTGCCCTAGCAAGAGCCCGCCAAACATATCGTCGGGATCGAGACAGAAGAAGAGGTAGACTGCGACAAGCTGATCATACAACTGAAAGAACAAAAATTGAAGAAATGAGCTCTGAAGAAGGTTTAAGAATGGAAAGATGTTCGAAGCAAGAGGATGCTATTGCAATTAATATAGACAATGAAGGTTCCAACACTGAGGCGAGCCGGAAACTTCACAGGTCACTCTTGAAAAAAGGCAGTCAGAACCGAGACTTCTTTAAAGAATGGCTTTATCTAGATGGCGCAGAAGCAAACGGCGAACCCTACTTATCAAAGTTTGCCAGACAATTGAGTAGTGATTCCCGTGATAACTCTGAACCAAGTATAAGCGGAGGACAAACTTCTCCCAATAAGAAATTACCATCGCACCAACACAGGTACTTAAATATATACTCAGGCGATGGGTGTACAAAGTCATCAATAGCATTGGCGCACCCCACTTCAAGCAGTCAAGCATCAAATATGAGGAGAAATTCAAACTCGACCATGTCCACAATACAATTGCCCCTACTTAACTCAACAGCCCAATTAGTATCACACATGAGACGTCATTCGAATGTTACAAATGCCAGTTTAGGTTTCTTACCCACTGGTAGTGTCGAATTAGGCGCTTACATGATGGAGAAATCTGCTGATGGACCACAACATATTAAGGGCAAGAATAAGGCAAAGACTAAATCATCAGGTGTGCGAAGAATAAAAAGTGCTGCTTTAGAAATAGGTTGTCCACCACCAAGCGTATCGAACTTGTCACCACATCCAAATAGTGTCGAAACGATAGGTGGCCAAGTGTTAAAGAATCCTAAAAGTGCTATTCTACCACCCCCTAGTAAAAGTCTTATAAGAAATCCTCACTTAAATCTGTATCCTACGAACAATACAAACTCAGGTGAGGGGTGCAGTTATCCGTATTTAAATTACGGTTCTGAAATTGTTTATCCTATAGCTGAGATATCGGATGAAATGCAAACATCGCAATGTCAAGAAAGTGATTTAGAATCTATAAGCAGTCAAAGTTATAGTGACTATGATGATGAAAATGCCAATGACATGAGGCATCAATTTAGAGGTTTTGATTGGCACCCAAATCAATCTGTCGAAGGAAACACTTCAGATTCAGATTATGAAAATAATGGTTCGCGTTCACCACTTTTGGATCGAAAAATTATGAACGACGTGCGAATAGTAAAAACCAAGACGGGTGATAAACAAGACCTTGACATGGGAAAACACCAAACGTCCGATAAAATTTTAAACAAAAATAATACCTTCTCCGTCGATATTAAGCCTAGTGATAAAATAAAAGCTGTGAGACTTAAGAAAATGTCTAAAAATAATTCCTTTAACGTAACTTTAAAAGAAGGTGCTGCTTCTGAGGACTATGAACATAGGCAGAAACAAAGTAGTGAAAAAAATGTTAATATAGTTAATAAGAAAAAAATTGAAAGTGAAAATACTGAAGATAATTTAAGTAATGTTAAGGGTATGACCAAAACTGGTGTGTGTAACCAAGATGAATGTCATGATAAGGCTAATGCTTGCATGTTAATAGATAAATCAAAGACCGAATCGAATGAGTGTATGTTTCAACAAGGAGACAATTGTACAACAAATGACATCTTGAGGAATGATAAAGATCACAATGAACTTTCAACATCCAGTAACAGCTTAGAAATACACGACACGGTGATGACTTTTACGACTGAAACTAGTGGTATTAATGAACATAAGACTGAAACGGAGTTGCAAAACAAGGAACCGTCAATCCCACCGGAAATTAAGGAAGATATTGAAGTCAGTAGCTCGAAAAGTAGTGACGAGAATAGCCTCTACAACATTACATGGCTTTTTGATGAATCAAATACTGCGCTTGAAAAGAAAGTCAATGAAACAACAGTGGTTGTTCCTAGTTGCACAAAACTTAGTTGCATCCAACCAAACCCAAATGTTCAAAAGAATTTAGGTGCCATTCCCAAGCAAGTGAAAAATTTGAATAGATCCAGAGCATCATCACAGAAAGAGAATAAAAAGAAGGAAATCAAACCCAAAGAAAAAGATACGGATAAAACACAAGAAGAACTCATGATTTTGGATGTAGTTGAAGCTCATACAGCTTTAGTTCAGGGATTGGAAAGTCTTTTTGCTGCAGCTAATACTAATACGGTAACTCTTCCCATGATAAGAGATGAGAGATTACCTTCTAGGCAGTGCTCACAAACAGAGGACAGAATGCGAAAAAGGTCAATTGAAGAAGTGGCTCAAAGTTCAACTAATACTTTACTTCCCACTTCAATGCCACTGCTCGCTGCATTCTTGAATTCAAGATCAGATTCAACAAATTTACCCATATACATACCAGTCGATGCGAAAATAACTTGTTGCGGTTTTGAACCAAATCCGCCAAATGTAGAATCTCAAAGGACGAAGCCATTGATGGACAGAAACCACCGGAATAGAATAAGGAAAATCAAACGTTCAACACGCCAAAGGAATAACCCTCAGTTCATGGCAGACAGGCTAAAGGTGGCAAAACTACAAAAGACAGAAGGGCCAAATAATTCAACTCAAGTACATGTAGCTAAATCATTCAATGACACAACTGACGGAGCCATTCATAGTTTCATAGATGAATATGGAAATTGGATGTCATATACCTTTGACAAGAACAGTTCTGGGCAAGCTGTACAAACACAACCTGCAGTCATAAATGAAAAAGAGGAGAAACATACAAAAATGAATAGAGTAAAACCACTCGGCACAACCTCTTCGGTTCAAGGCGTTAATGTGTCACCCGGTAGTTGTATTTCTCTAACATCTGAAGCTGTGAACTCTACAGATGCAGCAACAAAGTGCACAAGAAACGACAGTATAGATCAAAGTTACACAAACGGTAGTGTATATAATTCTTCTTCAAACCAAGGTAGTAATAATCCTCTTTTGTCCAGTAACAACAATTCAACGTCGGGGTTACCAGGCAACTCTAACAGTAAAAAGTTTTATGTGTTTGATGGTGGAACAACATCTCAGAACGAGCAACCGAGATCACCAGTTAACTATGTTACAGATAGCCTCCTAGAACAGATTGAGGCAGAACGTCAGGCTCGCATGGGTCTTCCCAGCCTCCACATGAGCGCGATGATGAGAGAACGGGAGAATACACATATAAATATGCCAGTGTCTGGTTCAATCGGTGACAATAGCTTGGATCTCAGTATATCTAGAACAAGATTCAGGTTGCTTGATTCTATAGATAATGCCAATGAAATACAACCCTTAACATACCATAAATTCAAAATCTTGAAGTGTTGGGAAGTGAAGGTTACTATGGATCGATTGAAATTAATGGCTTTGTTCGACCGTAATTTAACGTTGAGGGAAACTTTCATCTCCATTATATTGGCTATATTGGTGGCGGTTCTTGGATCAATAGTACTCAATATAGGCTTCTATAAAGATATATATGCTTTCTGGTTCTGCTTCATAATGGCAGGTAGCCAGTATTCACTACTGAAAAGTGTCCAACCAGATGCTGCATCTCCCGTTCATGGATTTAATAAGATGGTGGCCTTCTCCAGGCCAGTTTATTTCTGTTTATGTACAGGAATATTATTTGGAATACACTCGCAATTAGAAAACTATCCAGATATGGAGGAATCTAGAAGATTTAAACGTAGTATCGATACAACCAGTGATACATTTGTTTTATATGGATTAACAATAAAAGAAAAAGATCTCTTAATCGTCCTGGAAGATGTTCTATCGAAGTTTCTTTTATTTTTTCCTTTAGCTTTTAGTTTGGGATTGTTTCCTCAAGTCAACACATTTCTCATGTATTTATTTGAGCAAATTGACATGCATATATTTGGCGGCAATGCAACATCAAGTTTGACCGCTTCAGCATATTGTGTCGTAAGATCTTTACTGGCAATAGGCGTTCTCTACGGTTTTGCTTTCAGTGGATTGATAGAGCCAAAGGGATCACAACATATATTATTTTCAATATTTTGTGCTTTATTAATACCCACATCGTACCATCTCAGCAGGAGTGCAAGCGATTACACCTTGGTGTGGAATCTCTTGAAGACACATCTGTTGCCTCCAGATTTATATATTGTACATAATGTAGAATGTTCAAACCAGGATATGGATAAAGGGAATCCTGAAACGCTAAGTGAGAAGTCAGAGAAAAAGAATAACAGTGAAAGTAACATCTCAAAGCAAAACTCAATAGGAAGTTCTGCTTCAAAGATTAATTTTAGCTCTGAAACAAATATATCCAAAACACAAAAGCGTTCCCACACTTCAAGCGTAAGCTCACTTAAGTTTGAAAACAAAGTTGGCGACATGATTAACTCTAGTGGTTCAATCAAAGTAGAAGTACCAACGGACAGTGGTGACCAGGATAAGTCAAAACAAGAGACAGAAGAAAAAGCAGAAGAAGAAGTGGATGATCCCCTCCCGAAAAAATTGCAGGAGACTGTGAATTCCAGACTTAAGAACGACATAATAGTGTGCTCATTTATGGCTTTATTCATTTTTGGGATCCATTGCACGACTGTCTTCACCACACTTCAACCAGAATTGAACCCGGTAAGATAATAAACTTTCTACTTGTTGGAATCATTTTTTAAATTTCTTGCTGTCAAGACAAGACAGAAATCCACTTTTCTTTCCATGATGATTATTCGCTAAGTTATAGTAATCAAATCACACCAGGTCGTGTGGTGGATAGCAGCGATACTGGGCTGGATCTTACACTATTTGATGCCACAACTCCGCAAGCAACAGCCGTGGCTCTGTTTATCGGGACCAGTGCTTAAAGCACATGAACACACACAGTATGAGGTTAGGGAACAGGCACGGCTAATGTGGTTTGAGAAGGTATGTTGGAAGGTTTTAATCGCACTTGGTTGTTACAAGAATAATTAAAATTGTATCTCTTTTGTTTTTTTCGAATTAGTGCATTTGATTAAAAACTTTGAAAAAAAAAGGATATATATATGTATATATATATATATATATATATGTGTATATATATATATATATGTTATATATATATATATATATGTTATATATATATATATATATATATATATATATATATATATATATATATATACTATGTGGATATAGATGAATAAATATATGTAGATAATTTCCACAAAATCAGTGGAAACTCTACTTCTATCCTTTATCATTAAATAAAATAAACACTGAAGCAAAATGTGAATGAAAAAATTCAGTTAATTTATTTAATTCTCACAATTTTTATTTAATTCTGAACAATTTCATGGATATACAAATTTGATAAAATATTGTAACTTGATCACATCTAGTATTTATTATTCCAAAATTCTTTTTGTTAAAAAACTTGTCTAGTACAATTAGAAGTATCATAAGAGTTCTGTAAACACTTAGCTATATGTAAAATTTAAATGTTTAAGGACGTATTTACAAAATCCCGCCATTAGAGAACAGATAGTTACTAGTCGTAAAATCACTAATACATGCATAGCAATGTTGCTTGGGGTATGCAACAAATTTATAGCTTATTCGGATTACCCTGATCGCCTACATTATAATGAAAATGAAAATATATGTTCAATAGTTCTTTGGTAACCAGTTTTATTTATTTTTATTTATTGTTATTAAAATTATTACAATAATTACAATATTAATTAGGATTTCATCCATTGACTAGAATGGCTGTATACAATGATTTCATTTTATATTATATTATTTATTTGGTTTCATTTATTTCGTATTATTAAAATTATATTGAACAACAATAATATATTAGTATTATTTTAGTTTTAATTTGGATTTCATCCGTTGACCAGGTCAGCTAACCAGAAAGGCTATGTACAATTATTTTATCTTCCACTTGCGCCTTTATCGAGGCATTAGAAGCTAGACACGGCATTGATTTTCTTCAACCTCCAACAATATAAAAGATAAAAGAATAGGATAATCGCAGGGAAAATATTTTTAGACTCATTTAAATATTTCATACTATGAGCCCTAAAGAAACTACAAACGACTGAAACAGATCGGACCAACAGATATGCGAGGCAAATTAAAAAACGAAAAAACATTAAAAGTCACAAAAGATACTAATTACAAAATATACCAGGTTTCCTCGTGATGCTTTTCTTTTCTCACCATATCACATATGCAATGTTATGTTTAAGTCCGAAACGAGTAAAGTTTGCATCAGTTCCTCAAAATTACCTGCCTGATGAGGCACAAAATTCTCTAATTAAAATTAAATATAAGTACCAAACTTAACTTTCAAAACATTTTGTTTTATATTTGTCTTTGTTTAATCGTTTTAGTTTTTTACTCACATATACTTAAAATTGCCAAAGAAATCTTTTGTTTTTGATATCATTTACCCTTGTTTCGAAAAAAAAACTGTATGTCTTCCAAAAATTAACCAATTTTAATAATTTTTAGTATTTTCTTAATAAAAACTTGTACAAGGATAATAAAATACAAAGAAATATATATATATATATATATATTGTGAACAAAAATTATAACAAAAACTGAAATCAAGGTTACATCGTATTTTCACAATCCGGTACATCCCCCGTATCAGTAAAATAATTGTTATCGTCACTATTATCACTATCACTCAAAATTCGTATTACGGCAAATTGTGAGCGCACCACAATGTCACTCCTACTATCACTTTCTTCACAACTTGAAAAACAATCATTTTCACTCGAATTATTTTCGTATTCCAACATTATGGGTTAAAAATTTTCTTTTCCTGGATCCTTTTTATATTGTAATTACTAATAATATTATAATTTGAACTTTATGTAATACGTAGAAAGATAAAAAATTAGCGATGCGTGCGAGCGACCTCCCCTACTGCACGCTAAACAGCTGAATTCGCGAATGCCATCACGCTCGTGGCAAATTTGGTTAGTACGCGCACGAGCACGATGGCGCTCGTCGGCACTCAAATGGTTAAATGAAAACTTTTTATTATTATTCACTTTAGTTAACTAAGCCAGCATTAGTAGTTTATTTTTCACTCCAAAAATATAAATTGTAAGAAGAAAGAGCTATAAAAGTGTCAGGGCCTTACATGACAAATTTTTATTCTGATCATCTTTAGTTTCTTGCTTTCAAAATCTTAGCACTAATGGAATATAATGAATGATCTCTTAATTTCATCACCAATTATGGAAGCACACAGTTTTGATAAAATTACACTAAATATGATTCCATGTTATCTTTGCAGAATTCATCACCCTTCGCAATAGATTAGTACCAATCCAGTACGCAAACAGGCAGACGTTGTGGCCAGTTATATGAAGCTGACCTTGTATTTGATAAAACCACAGTTGCTTTCCGAAACCTATTTCCAAAACTCAATTTTTTTTTGTTTTATTGCTTTATCTGGGTGCAAATTGAAGCTAGATAATGAGCACTTAATTTCTTTTGCCGTCTGCATACTAACCGTCTGGTGTGACTCCTAGAAAAGGAAATTCATTATCAATGACTAAACCGCATTCTTCAATGTTGATATGTAAAAGTTGTTGTTAATACTCTAGAGTGCAATGTATTCATTGTTTTTTCCATGTTTTATTGATGGCACATGGTTCAAATAATTCCTTTATAAAAGCTGTTTAACTAATGAAGCGCAATTCGTATTATACGTCTCTTGCACACTTTGACAAACCGAGAAGCTGTTAATGACTTCCACGTACGCTCTAACCAAAGTGAACTGGCACTTTGTTGCTCTCTAGATCACGCCGCTGTTCAGGGGTCAATACTAATTTTTTAAAAACTCATTTTTTACTTCTTCGTATAGTCTATCAATCATATCTGACTTATGACAGCTCTCACCATAGTAAGAGTCTTTTGATAAGGCTTGGTTTTTCTAATTCCATTAAAATTTCTAACATTATTGAGACATTTATGAAATGCTTCTAGTTTCTTTATTTCCGAACAAACGTCTGTTTTGAAAAGAAATTTATGCACAAAAGATTGTGAACAGCCTTTATTAAAAGACACTACTGCAGCTGCACATCGACCACTATAAGAAACTCAAGAGAAAAGTGAATTCTCTTTCCTCCTACACATTTAGCAAAGCACGAATTAAAGCTTTCTGCTAAATTATTTGTTTCGCCATGAACTAAACTATAAGAACGTAAAGATAATCTACGAGTGATGTCAGTTATTTTGTGGAAAATACCAGAAATTATTAATATGGTAACTAAATTCTCACTATCACGCATATTCGCAGTACATAAATAAGATAACAGAATAATCACCAAATATGTGATAGGGCCTATTAATAATATTTCTTTTTATATTATCAAATTTTTAAACAAATGGTATATTTTAAAATATTTTATTTTTAAAATGGTATATTGTAAAAAGCAATTATCCGTGATAAGCTTCCATGCTCTCAATGAATTAGCTGTGTTTGATGCAATTACCAATAAGGATTTACAATAATTATGCAAGAGATGGTTTTTACATTCTATTTTATCTACAGTGACATTTTTATAAAATTATCACAGTGGAATAAGTGCTTAAGTCACCATCGGCAATCAATTGTTAATAAATGAGACCATTTTCTGAAAGAGATTTTTCAAATCCACTCGCAGTAATGGCTGCCTTGAATAATGAAGACCTGCGATTTCTGCAGCACCCGCCAAAACAATTTCAATGTATTTTCCATAAAAATATTTTTTAATATTTTTTTCAATGTAACGAGACATCTAAAATAAATAGGAAGAATTAGTTTTAACTAACAACATTATAAAATGTCTATTTAACTCTCAACATTATAAATAACGTCCAACAATGTAATTAAGCAAACACGTGTGAGTTTATATATATATATATATATTTAAATATTAATTTATTACATAAACATCATTTAACGTTTAAACATAAAACTTAAATTAATAGACTTTATGAAAAATATTTGAAATAGACAAATTTATTGACCTTGATTATGAATGGTCAATCCAACTAAAATTACATTAATAGTGTAGCTGATATTAAGTATAGTAGGGAGGTGAGCGAAAGCAACAAAATTAGAAATGATTCCTCAAAATTCTTTTGATTCAAATATCTCCATAACTTATATTTTCTGTTTTCAGGCATACGTCTATCTATGTTTCTTCGAACGCAATCTGCTCTATCCTGTCATATTTATATCAGCCGTTACTCAAGATTCACCTAACATTGTGTTGAAATTTGGTCCAGCTGTCGGTTCCCTTATTGTGTGCATTTGTGCCTTGAAATGTAAGTTGGAAATATTTTTAAACTTATAATTTCTTTTATTTATTGGGTAGTTACTAAAAGAAAACTGTATAATCTTTCTTTTTTGTTATGATCCTTAATTCACCAAAATGAATTTCTTTAAAAATTTCACCCATTTAAGTAAGATTTGAAATTATATTAATAGTTTTTATGACCTAATATATTGTGGCTTCCATTTGCATATGCCATCTTGATTTAGCCATATTACAACATATAAAGGTATTTTTTCGTAAATGAAGATAGATTTCCAAAGGTATGTCCTATATTAAGATTTTTGACCAACATTTAGCAGAGTCAGATTAAAGTTCTCTGACAAGCGATAAACTGAACCTTAACTTGTGCAGATATTTTGCAATCGAATATAATTTAACCATTTATTATATTTCATCAAAAATGATTTATGATTTAATTGCTTTATGATAAATTATCTTCACCAAAAATTATTTAACACCCCTTTAATCTTCTTCTAAATTGTGTCCTCTTTAATCTTTACATGCATCAAAACTTGTTAAGTGACTACTACAGAGTTTTCACACGAACATTAGATTTGAATTAAATAAGTTATGTGTGGATATAATTTATTTTTTTATTTGAAAGAGTATTGGATTACATGTACTGTGTGGCTCTTAGCGCTGTCTTTTTGAAATCACATCTCTTTAAGATCAATATCTTCTAATTTAGGCCTCAAAAAATTGGTTATCATCTACCTGTACCTCTCTCCGGTGACAGTTACAGCGGTGCCAACTTCATTTTGAAAGATTTACGAACCAATAACCTCGCCGGACCAAAATCGACGCCGAACAGTAACTTTTCTTGGATACTTTTGGGTCTCATGCGGATTATTATCTCCCCAAATGTGACAATTTTGCTTGTTGACATAGCCATTTATCCAAAAATGGACCTCGTTACTGAAGATGATGTTGTGCCTGAAATCAAATCCACTTCCAACTGGTCCAGAGCCGAATCAGCGAATGCTCGACACTGCCTATTGTCATTTATTTTCAGTTTCTGGATCCATTGAATTTTGGACGAGTGCAAATCTAAGTCCCGATGCAAAATTTGCCAAATTGATGTTCCCTTGACAAAACATTACTGCAATGAACGAGAGGTGCAGCTTGAATTATTCTATACACTCTCATTCACTGCAGCAATATTTTCTGCAGACCTCACATTTCAATGCAATACTGGTGTTATTTGATTGTTTATTGGACCAGTTAATTAGAATTTGTCCACCAAACGACAAATAATCGACACAACAGGACGACTGTGACTACTGTAAAAATAACATAGGGCACGAAATGTAGCTCGAACTGAGCACTCATTTCGATAGTAACTTTCCATGATGATTTGCTCAACTTACTGTAGCTACAAATAGTGAAGTTGCAATTTCGAAAAATTAAGTAGTCAGTTGAAAATAATTTAAAAGACGTAAGCGTAAACGTATTAGCTATACGAGTACTTACTCCTAAACATATCATGCAAAATCTTCAATTTCCTTATAACAATTCTTTTCAAAGTTTGAAATTATTTTATTCAGCAAAACATAGAAGATTGATTAGCCGAATTTTAACTTTATGTAGTTAATAAATATGGTAATACATTGACACTACACATATAATATTAAACTTGTATAATTAAATGTGAAGTTTTTATATTCTTCAACTGGAACAAATTTAGTTTGGCACCAATGAAATTTTAAAATTTTTTTTGATATAACATGAATAAAGATTAAAAATGACGTAATGAAAAAAAATTTGCTGCTTGCAATTATTTATTACAAAAAAAATTATGCGAATATTTCTTTGTTCTAAACTTTTTTCACTAATTTCACAATGAAATCATCATTAGACTTTAGACACTTAACATACACAAAAGAACAGAATTTTAGGTTTTTATTAAATTATTATAAAAAAAAATTTACAACACAGCTCGGACAGATCCAGTCTTGGCCGGGCTGTGACAATTATTAATATAAAAGTTCCATAAATTCAAGAGTAATGACAGTAAAACATTTTTGAAGTTGGTATAATTGATTGTTTTCGTCAGCTGACACTAAATAGATGCCGTGACATCTTGCCAATGCATTGTAAATTATTATATTTACCTTATTTAACCCCTAGAGTGTGCATATCAGAACATTGTGAAATAAGTGAGTGCTTATTTCACAACGTTCTAATATTGTGACCTCGAACGCTCGAAGAGTTAATTGCATTAATTCACGTTTATATGTTAAGTGTGTAATGTCTATGATACATTTATTTTAGTTCAATTCAAATTAGTGAAAATAAATTTGAATACCTTTCTCATCAATTATTTTTGTCAAGTAAATTTTTTGTAATAAATTTTCCTGAGTCGCTATTTTTTTAGTACGTTATGTCATATCAACGAAAAACGTTTCATGTCATATCAACAAAAATGTCAAAATCTCATCGGTGCTAAACTACATTTGTACCTTCCTGTCTATCTAATTCTTCATCTTCTACAGGTGTCCGCAATGCCTACTCGGATCCTGACAGTCAGTATTTGATACTCATATTTGCTGTTCTGCTGTTTCAACTAGACTACAGCTGGGCCAGTGAGACATTCCTCGTTGATTACTTCATAATGGCTATTATCTTTAATAAAATGTACGAGTTTCTGTTGAAGGTTGGTGTGGAGTGAATTAAGAATGTGTTACAGATTTTGTATAGTACTCTTAATGAAGTAGTCATTCAACATTTTATGTTATGGCAAAAAAATTCTGCATTATGAAACTGGAAAAAAGTTTTAATTTGAAGTCTATCAAAGTACCATTATCTGAAAAAATTAATAGTAGATTTGAGTACATATGTGTATATACATATATATATATATATATATATATATATATATATATATACATATATATAAGATACTATTATTCAGTATCTTATGTAATATTTGATAAATAACTAGAAATATTTGAATTGAAACTGTATGTTACAATATTAATATTTAGTAAAAGGTTGCTTCTCAAGCATAAACAAAATCAAATTTTCTATAGTTATATCTTTGGTATAATACCAAATTGTCAGTCACAAATAACTTTTAATGATCTCATAAATAAAGCATAATAATGTCTATAAATCCATATTGTATTATAATATTTGCGCAGTTATAATTCACTATTAAGCATAAGAAAGTTGGTATTTCTATGATAACCACTTATAAATATGTCTTCTAAATATTTTTGACAGATACAATTCATAGTGACATACATAGCGCCGTGGCAGATCACGTGGGGCAGTGCTTTCCATGCTTTCGCACAGCCCTTCAGTGTCCCACACTCTGCAATGCTCTTTCTCCAGGCTGGACTCTCAGCAATATTGTCCACACCTCTTAATCCAGTACTAGGTAGGTGTTATTACAGCTTTTTCTATTAAGAAATTATATGTGAAGAATTATAATATAGTAATTGACAGAGTCCACATTTTTTCTGCTAAACCAATTTTACTTTTTTTTAGTTCTATAAGATCTTTCTTTCGCTTATCTCTCTATGTCTATTACCAACATCTTATTTTCAAATTCTAAGTGATCTATATTTAATTTTAGGGGCAATGAATTGAAAAGCTTCTAAAATCATCTGTGACACTAATTTTGACATGAATATTAATTTTAGAATGAGCTACATTATATGTAAACATCAGAACAATATCTATGACTATATTTTTAAAAACACACATTATTATTGAGAATTTTTATAGTAGAAATTAGAATCCTAGTAAATATTATTCAAGTACAACATTTTTTCGAAAAATATACTCTTCAAATTGAAAACATATTGATAAATATACTCTTCTTTGATATATTTACATTTTTCCGAATTCTCTACTTTCAAAATAACCATTTTAATTCATAATAAAACTATTTATTCAACTTCACAAAGCATGTTTTCTATTTTATTTATTTATTTAAATACAGTCACGGAAACGTTACAACCTTTGTGTTCCAATAACTATAACAAGACAATTACATAAATTAATTAACATTACACTTATTTACTCTTACTCATCACAAACACTTGAAACTCTGGTGCAACTGCGGTCGGTTGGTTGATCAATCGTATACCGTGGGAAAGTGGCGAATTTCAATATAACTAAGTTCTAGATGCCAGTATAGCAAAAGGATGACGACTACACGAGCGCAAGTAGGTATCAGGTACGAAAAGCGAGAGTTCTTCTAATAAATTAGGGCATAAAATCTTTCCATTTACCAATTGAAAATTAAATTTTATTAAAAAAAAATTCTTTTCTACGCTGCAAAATATGGTAATCCAGTACACCCAAGACAAATCGGTAAGAAACAGAAAAGGGTAGTGATTGTATTCTCATGTACGATTGTAGAAGGGACAGTTTTTTTGGACACGTTCAATCATTAGTCTCTATTTAGTTTCATGTGGATTGCAAATGATAGAGCTGGCTTTGAGAAAACATATCAAAAATCTCTGACATTATGCAACATAAATCCAAGCCTTCCGAATGACTTTCGCTACATTCTCCAAATAATCATGAAAAGTCAGGCTCAAATAGAATTGAATTCCCAAATTAACTACAATAGATCGGCATAAGGGTGTTCTGCCAATGATGTATTCATTCTCGAGAGGAATGCGCACAACTCTTCACGAGCATTTGCTTGAATTGAGCTGCAGACTGCTCACCGTGCTCTTGTTCCACTTGAAAACAAAACCAATATCACGGTACGGCAACTTGCAATCTGCTAAACTCTACGAAGAGAAAAATACGAAGAGAAGAAATCGCCTTGGCAGAGCCGGTTCAAGAGAGAAACCGGCTCTGCCAAGGCGATTTAACAGAATGTCATTATCCATGCGATCAAAAGTTTTCCGGCATTCGAAATATGCAACATCGACTTGAAAATCGAAATCAACATAGTCAACGAAACAAAGAGATTCGTGACTTTAAAAGTTCATTAGAAAATCTGTGCTACTCATCACAAATCTGAAGTCTGTAACTCAAATAGAACTTGCGATGTAATGAGAAATATAAAATAATATAGCTAGTGCAGGGAGGATCGCAATCAGGCAAAAGTTGTTACTTCAGAATCGGTTCCATCCTTAGATACGAAATAGAAACTTAAAACTTGTAATTAAATATGTAAAATATACCCCAACATCACATTTTCTAAAATGAACATTTCACAAAGTCAAAGTAATAAAAGTGTTTTTAATTGCAAACCTAGACATGGTTAGCTTATAAATAGGTAAAAATATCTTTTAGATATCTTAACAATGTCTAAATTGTCACCATCAAAGGTGGCTATAAATATGAGAAACTCGTAGTGACTATTGGGTATGGTAGTTATCGTCTACAGTAAATAGTGAAGTAAACAAATACCTCTAAATTTAGAGAACTTGAAGGAATTATTATTTCTATTTTATTAGTTATTGAATTTAAGTACAAACGTATATCGTGATTAGTACGTCCATTCATTTGTATGGAAAAAATGTAGTTAGGTTCTTATAAGTGAAAAAATACAGAGCAAAAATGTCTTAACAAAATCAATCACTTTTATTTATGATGAAAATGACATGATAGTATATAATACACAGGAATGTGACATTTAAGTTTTTTTTTGTGAAGAAGTCCTCTAAACGCATTTGTTTTCTTCTTTCTGTTTTTGTGAATGTCTGCATTCTTTATAGGTGACAGAAATGTTATTAACTTCAAAGCTTCTTTCAAAGTTGGGATCATATGCTTCAAATATTTGCATTGCAATTTGGATGTGATTAAGACATTCGATTAGTAATTTTGAAGTTAATTGTTTAATTTTGATGCCAGAAGACTCTGAAGCTATTCTTCTTGATCCTCCTTGCTTTGCGCTTCTAGCTCAATTAAATCTTCATTAGATAATTCTTGAGAATGTGAAGTTTATTCGGTAACATTATCACTCTCAATGTGGATTCCCGGTAAATTGTTTGTAATGCTTACGATATTGTTAGTGATTTGTTTTACTTATGTTTGTTTTAATAATGAATTGAGATTTTCTTGGTTGGTTTCTTTGAAAAATAGCAGACAGACTTTCTCCCAAACACCTTTTGAATTGCTTGACTTTATTTAATTCCATAAAGTAGCAACATTTTTAACGCAGTCTAATATGCTAAAATTTTTCCAAAATGTTTTTAAATCAATTCCATTCTCATCATTTACAGTTACTGCTTGTGAAAGACATTTTCTTAGATAATAGCTTTAAAAGAGGCTATGACTCCTCGATCCACTGGCTGAAAAAGTGCTGTAGTATTAGGTGACAAGAAGACAACTTTAATTTGCATATATAGATATAATATATTAATATAATATATAGATATAATATATTAAATATATAGATATAATAATTTAGCTTATAAAGCATTATTGGTAATAGTACCAATAATGGTTTATAAGCTAAATTATTTTTAGCGCAGCAATCTTTCACTGCTGGTATAAAATAATCCTTAAACCATTCTTCAAAAAGGTTCGCAGTGACCCAAGCTTTTGAATTAGATTTCCAAATAACAGGGAAAAAACAATATGACAGAAAAAACAATAACAGGGAAAAAATAACAATTTTTATTGAGATTCTCTAATGCCCTTGGATTTTCCGATAGACACACTAACAAAGGCTTAAGTTTGAAATCACCTTCAGCATTACACACTAACATCAATGTGAGGCTATCTTTTACAGCTTTAAAACCAGGCATAGATTTTTCTTCCTGAAAAATATATGTTCTCGCAGGCAGTTTTCTCCAAAACAATCCAGTCTCGTCAATATTAAAGACTTATTTTGGAGAAAGTGATTCTTCTTGGATAATTTACCATAAAGTGTTTGGAAACTCAGCGAACGCTTCTTCTTCTGAGCTAGTAGCCTCTCCTTGCACTGAGAAATTATCCGAAGCATACCTGTTCTTGAAACGCATAAATCACCCACAACTTGCTACAAAACTTAGTTTCCTGTTCATCGTCGCTTTTTTGCTTTTCCTTTCATTTTTTGAACAAACTGAGTGCTTTATTTTGTATGAGAGCAAGATTAAGTGGTACACGTCATTAGATGTGGTCTTGTATCCATATAAAAAATCGTTTTTCCATTATTGGAATCAATCCAATTTTAATTGATTTGCTATTGATGATGTAGTAAGATTCCTTACTATTCATTGATAAAACTTTTCATTTTACTTCCAGCTTAATCGACTGTCTGTCATGTCTTTTTTTCAGAAACTTTACTTATTACTGGCGGCATTTTAACTTTTAACTATTTTCACTAAGGAAATTAGTCTTAACAAGTAACGTAAATCATATATTTAAATATCACAATAATTTCAGACACTTTCACTTTCACACTACTTTTGTATGTACGTACACACATACTGACGTAACAATGTGAACTAAAACAAACGAGCGCATAGTTTCTCCATCAACTGCCCTGGTTCGCCTCCGTGCTGCTCAAATGACGTAAAACGAATCTTAGACATTAAACAAAGTTAAAAGAAGGAATGGTATCAAAATGTTGACTAACATAAAACGATACTCTGCCTGTATGTACATATATTTTTATATACTTTTTTTCTTTTAATGTTCTTATCATTAAATTTCCATTCTAGTCTACAGTATTTATTGTAGTAAATATGTCAAGTACTAATTTTTTGAATTGACCATAACAGGCAGTGCAATATTCATGATGTCATATGTGCGACCGGTCAAGTTCTGGGAACGTGACTACAACACTAAACGAGTGGACCAGAGTAACACCAGACTGTCTTCACAGCTTGAAAGGAATCTTGGTGCAGGTTGGCAAGAAAATTTAAACCAATATAAACATATATCAAAATATTTTCGGTTTAGATAATGTTAAAAATATATTCTGAAAACTGATAAACAGTGTACATTATATAGAAGCTAAATTCTAGTGTTTGTTATTTAGATTATATGTACTGACATTATTATTAACATAATTTTATATTGTTTAGTAAATAATTGATTAGTAATTGCATGAGTTTTGGTGAGTTTTACAATATTGCAACTTAATGCCCTACATCCAACTGTACTATAAATCACCTTATGACATTAATCTCACAATGTTATTTACTTACATAAGCCCTAGATAAAGATACATACATACATGTATATATATATATATATTTGTGTGTGTGTGGGTATATATGCATAGGCATATGTATATATATATATATATATATATATATATATATATATATATATATATATAAATTATAAAACTGCAGTCATCTTTTAGGTAGACCTCTGTAATTTTAAACATGAATTAATATACTATAATGCATGAATTTACACACAAATTACATTTTTACTTATAAGGAAGTTATGTCTGTAACAAGCTTATTAAAATATTAATGTGTATCAACGTACATATCTATAGTACGCATCTTATCCACAACTTGATTGAAGCAAATAAGGGGTCGAAAATATTTGTACAGCAGCTGGAGCTAGTTCAATTCATGAAGATATGGACATTAGATGGTAGAATCATTAGTTCGAGACCAGAGATACTAGCAGAGATTGAACAGTTTAATAGAAAACTATATTCTTTGCAAGCAACAAAGCCCGCTGCCTCCTTCAAACAAAATTAATAAACCACTACACCGAAGGTACCCCACATATTAACATGAGCGAGATTAGGATTGCTTTTATACAACTTGGCCCTCGGAGACAATGGCCTTACTAAAGAACTCCTGAAACAGGAGGTTAATTCTGTTCAATGTTCAATGTCATTGTTCTCGATAGTACAGTGCCCAAATTGTGGTGCTGTACTATCGAGAAAAGTCACCACTAACGTATATTTTCTAGCACAATAAATATTCAATAATATTTAATAAGTGGCAGATTTCAATGTTTGAAAAATTGTAAAAAAAAAACCACACCTCTAATACAAAGTAGGTTTATTTTAACTTTATAACAACAAATGCGGATTGCATTTTTTAAAAACCACATTTTCCAAATGTCGGCCATCGAGTCTGACACACTCTTCGAGTCTAGCACGCATGTTTTCAAAAACGCGTTTGCAGAGCGACTGGGGTATCCTACTGACTTCGGCTCGAATATTTTCTTTAAGTTGTGTCACAGTGCTCGGATTTGTTTTGTAAACAACGGATTTTAAGTATCCCCATAAGAAAAAGTCACATGGGCTTAAATCGGGTGACCTAGGTGGCCACGGTACGGTACCGTTTCGGGATATGTTTTTTTCTGGAAATAACTGCCACACTACATTCATGGACACATTAGCAGTATTAGCTGTGGCCCCGGCCTGCTGGAACCATGTATTTTGGTTGAAGCATGGACTATTCTGTAGTTCTACTCTGAAAAAGACATTTAACATCTGGTTATATCTCTCCGAATTCACAGTTACAGTTTGGCCACGTTGATTTTCAAAGAAATAAGGCCCTATGATTGCAGATGCAGACATGGCACACCAGACTGTTACTTTAGGCTTATGTAAAGGCTCTTGATGCATTTGTCTTGGGTTGTGGACATCCCAGTAATGAAAGTTCTGCTTATTCACATATCCTCCAATGTGAAAGTGAGCTTCGTCACTAAAGAATATGTTGCCCATCCGGGTAGCAGTACGAAATCTCAACAATATCACCTCCGTGTAAGTTTTTCTTAATTCAAAGTCAGAATCGTGTAAATCTTGAACAATTTGAATTTTATATGTATGGAACTTGAGCTTTTTTCGCATTATTACCTGTAAAGTTGATTTCGAAATTCCCAATATCAATGAACGTGTACGCAGTGATAAACGGGGATTTTCAACGACAGAAACCATAACACGCTCGACATTTTCATCCGTGGCTACCAATGGTGTAGGTCCTGGCCTGGGCCTATTTAATGTTGATCCTGTAGCTCTGAACCTTGCTACCCATGACTGAATGAGGTTGATCGATGGTCCATCACGTAATCGACAAATAGTGTAAGGATTATTTAATCGACGGCGTGCTACAGACAGCGAAAATCCATTCGAAATGTACGCCTCGACAGCAAAAGCGCGGTGCTCTCCACTACACTGTTCCATAGCTATTAAAACATAAACCGCTTGCGCTTGTAACAACGCCTCCCGCGCCCCTCTTATGTGTTGCATTCAGAAACTATGTTTGTTCAATCTTTGAAATCTGCCACTGGACACCTGTATATTATAGTGAATATGTCAAAATCTGAGACGTCTAAAATCTTTGTTGTTTGTGCAGACTTCTGAAACCCTTTTTTTTTGTTGTAATTTTAAGTTCAATAACTGCAAAAACAAGGGATTGGAACATATCTTTAAAACCCCTGTAACTAGATCTTTAAAATGCTTAAACATTTTGTTTCAAGTACTTAATGAGCCCTTCCTTAAATATCCATATAAATATTTTTCAATATTAGCTATTGAAATATGTGTGTGGGTTATATATTTGAGTGATCTTATAAGTGTTTTGAGTGATTGAAGTACGGAACCCTAAAAAGGGGACAACACGCTTCTGAAGAACAACCGACTGATTTCACTCATAAGTCACATCTACAAGTTGGTCTCAAGACTTATTATGAATAGTCTGCCTTTTTTGATGATTCCAGCTCCATATTTCCTAAGATTTGATGATTTCCGGCCTCCACAACAAGCAGAATTTCAACAAAGCTACAGTACTGTAAATTGCACCCATACTGTGTGGCATATTAAACAGAAGACTGAAGAGTATAACCAGTTGCTGTGTCTAGCTTTTGTGGATTAAGAGAAAGCTTTCGATTCTATTGAAACTTGAGCTGTTTGGATGTGACTCCCTACAACGATGCCAAGTCGATTGGCAATATTTTTAAGTACTGAAAAGTCATACCTCTCGAATAACCGTCAAAGTATGGTCTTTAATTATTACTTTTAACTTTTCAGATGACAACAATTTGAACTCCATCTTCTACGAACACTTGACTAGATCACTACAACACTACCTGTGTGGTGACCTGGCACTGGGTAGGTGGGGGCAGGTACAGCAGGGCGATTGTTTTGGTGAGATAATATAACACTGTTCTTTTATATTATCTTGTGTACAGAGGACAGGGAACCAATAAAACAAACCGAGAAAACAGTATCACTAGAAATAATATGGAATTCATATATTAAACCCTCGAGCATGCAGGTAAACTTCACATAACAATAACGCTCACAACATATCAATAAAATAACTCCAAAAGCGTTACATATATATATATATATATATATATATATATATGTAAGTGGTTTCTCGGAAACAGCCCTAACAATTCGAAGAAATTTGGTTTTATTGCTTGGCTGATTATATTCAGTAACTTCGAAAACGAGCCCTATCGGTTAATTATGACGAAAGAGGCAGCCATTTAAAATTTTCAAAATTACTATGAACACTATTATTATTATTTTTTTGCATTTTGAATGGAAAAATATAAAAGAATGGGTGGGGAAGAGGGAGAGGTAGGGAAAGGGAAAAGGGAAGAAGGGGAAGTGGAAGGGAAAGGCGAATGTGAAGCCGGAGGCAAAGGGGAAGGAGAAAGAGACGGGGACGGGGAAGAAAATCGAATACTATGAATCAAGCAATTTCGCGTTCCTATGGGAAACTCGAAATACACCGAGCAACGCTCAGTCACCGGGTACTTTATATAGTTATGAGTATAAGAAATAATGAAGACGAGAGAAACAAAGTTTCCCTGTTTCCGTAAGAAACAAAAGTTCATAAAGGAAAAGTTTTTATAAAATATAACAACCATAAAAGAATTTATACAATGATTAAACTTAAACGTAAAAAAAAATAATTTATCCTAATAAAAATTTATGTTGTCAATCCAAAATACAATCACACACAAAAAATCATAGTGGCCAAAATTACTATACAATACATATGACTGAAAATTGCTATACAAATACCATTTATTTAATTATTTGGTTCTCTCTCCTATGATAAATAATTATCCATGTTTCCGTGAGGTTTAACCTGATTATTTACGTTTGAGTGGAGTAGTTGCCATATCACTCCACAAGTGACATGCGTGCGAGAGAGATTAATAGTTCAACTGGAAATTAGTCGAACCACGATTATGTTACATAGTGAGGGCCCACCTTTATACCGCTTTAGCATAATCATTAGCATAATCATCAAGGATAAAGCAAAAATATTGTAACATTTTTACTTTAAAAGAAAACTAAATTTAATGAACTCTGAATATTGCTGCCAGTAATACTCGAATGTAGTATGTAAAGACAACAGTTTATTAGGAAATCTACGGCCTGTAGTTATTTACGGTATTGTTCTTTGTTACTTTATCTCGAAAGTAGAGCAGCATTATTAGCCAATCCTACAGTTATTTGTCAGATTTCATTGACATATGGATACATCCTACAATATATTATATCAGTATGTCAGTATTTGAAATTTATATAAATTAATTTAAATAAACATAATTTACATTATCTAGTAAACGGGTTATCTCTTTTCGAATCTTTCTAAACTAATGTTATACTATAGCATATCACTTCAGGGAACTGAAAGACACTCTGGATTTCAATTTGCTATATGAAACTTATATCAAGTAGATGAGGAAAAAGAACACCCAGTCTTGCAAAAAAAAATAGTATAGAGTTTAAACTCTCAATGATGTTAAACTAAATGACTAAACTACAGTTTAAACTCCATTGGTGGTTTAAACTATGATTGATCTTAAGGACTAAAATGGTAACACGTGGCTTCCTATCTAAAAGGGCTAAAACCAGGCGATCAAAAAATTATGTTAAGATATGACTATCCAATAATGACATAAATTTAAAAAAAATAGTATAGTGCCCCTCGAAGCCAAAACCAGTTTAGAAAGCAAGATTTCTTAAGCTGTTAGCTCAGATTTGCTTTGTGTTATTTCTTCCTTCAATCAATATAAAATAATTTGAAACTTGCAGTATTAGCATCAGACTATTTAAACTGCCTGGTACACATAGTGGAGATGGGCAATGGACTAGTCTCATTCCAGCTTCGTGGACTAGAATTCCGTGGCACATACTGCCAGCAGCGTGAGGTTGAAGCCATTTCTGAAGGACCTGAGGAGAATGTTGGTATGGAATATTGTTATAATGTTAATACTAGAAAAAAGTTTTAATGGAAAATTTACGAATTGCAAAAGTATCAAACAAAAGTTTCACACATAATTTTACATAAACATGCACATTCATACTGTTCCAATGTTCTATAACTGGCTAATACTTCATCTCAACTTTCAAAAAATGACACTAGCCAGTACTCCAAATTCTAACTATTACCATAGTATAAACAACCACTTGAAAACTATCAGTGTTTCTGTCTTGTGAGACCAGGTTGACATCTCGTCTAACAAAGTTGATATCACAACAGAATATGAAACACATTTAACTCTCATCCTGTAAAGATGGATCAGTATCGTCTGTGCCAAATAGATACCCCCGCTTAAAAATTGTTACCCCCGCTTTAGCCATCCCCCACCATAAAAAATTCCAAGGTCACTTTTGTGTATCTTGAGCAGTTCATTCAAATCTCTGAGAAACAAAATCAATACAGATTTACAATGAACTTACATGTTTGTCATAAGAAGCTGGTGATTTGAAACTTTAAAGTGAAAAAATGTTTCAAGTACTTTGTATTTAATTTTTTCCAAAGTAATTTGCAAGCGAATATTCATTTAAAAAAAATAATTTTTTAAAAATATCAGGAAATTTAAAAAAGGTATGGAAGCTTATTCTGGGCCCAGCAGTATAATTGTTTGAAGAAAGGTTTTTGGAATATTATGTGAATTATTTGATTTTCTGATTTTTTTCAAATAATAATTTTTACTCCGAAATTACAAAATATTGATAGTTACTGCTCAAAAATTTAAATTTTTCATGTTTCATTTCTAAACATCCAACTACAATTTCAAATTCTCTTTTAAAGGCATTTATTCCTTCTTCTTTCAGGTTTAATTCATTTTTTTTTTATTTCGCTCATAAATTATAAATACTATATACAGCCACGTACATCATGCATATTATGCTCTATTCGTATTTTAAAAACATGTTTAAATCAAGTTACTCTAACAAATGTTTTCTACCGTTTTATTAGATAAATCTTCTAAGATTTATTTTTGAAAAATTTTCTAAGATTTATTTTTGTAGCATAATTAGTGGTGGAGATCAGACAAAAATGTTTCAGCTTTAATATTTGAAGGCTGTATAAAATGTCTACAGGCCCCACGAATTTTCACATCTCGGGTGGTATCAAATGAAATGATTTTATTTTGTGCAGTGATGTTTCAGTAATAAATTTCTTTTCATACGTTTTTTATTTTCTCAGTGTCCACAATATAAAATATCCTTTTTAATATACCTATTTTCTCTCTCAAACTTTTAATCTGGCTTTGAAATTTTAAAGTTGGATATACTTTCGAACTTATTATTAATAAAAATCTACATATATCAATTGATACCGTTAAGCCTCTCATTTACCTAGGCTGCTGCTGTTGTGCTGTGGGTCACCTGCCCCGCATGCTGTCTGTGAACGCTATGTTCTCTCTGCGCTGGTTGGCCTGGCAGCTCACCTCTGTGCAATATGTGCTCGAGGGATACTCAATTTCAGACAATAGCGCCGTGTCATTGCTACAGGTGTTTGATTTTAGGAAGGTCCTAATCACGTACTATGTCAAGGTGAGTAATGATGATGGAGTAATATTGATAAAGGTGCAGTGTTTTAAATTGAAAACATTATATATTCGATGATAATTATTAAACATTGAATGTGATTTAAAATAATATGGCATAATTTTAGTTTTAAAAAAGTCCACAAGATAGGTCTTCATGCCATAAGAATGAAAATGGCACTATTACATAAAAAGTAATGTAATAATTCCCTAAAAGCAATTATTTAAATCAATAATGAGAAAAAGGAGATATTTGTGTATTTTTCTAATAAAAGTGAGGTGGTTATTTTAAATATGTGAACAAAAACACCTGTATCGATGCCACTGTCAGTTAAATGTTTTTATAATTGGTTTCAGCTGTGGCAATGTATTTAAAAAGCATCGATAAATGTTGATTATTTTTTGTAAATGTTTCTAGTGAATTATTGTATACTGGATTAGGTTTGTATTGTTTTCTTCATTTTAATCTTTGTTATCGTCAATAATTCTTGATATAAATATAAAACCTACATGCATTTCCAATGATAGGTTTTCCTAGATCATAAATTATATTTTATTGTTCTTTCCTGATTGTAACCATAAGCAAATTAGAGCTGCTAAATTTAATGTCTGGGATAGAGAGGGAATATCTCCCCATCTCGTAGAATGCCATGAGCGTTATTAAAAATGATTAAAATTCAGTATTGCTGCGCTTATCTAAACATTAACTTTAAAAATTTATAGCTCGATCAATTTTTAAGATTGCCGAAAATTTTTCATTCTTCATTAGGTTGTACCTTAAAATTATGATTTATAAAACAAAAAAACTCTCACAGGGAGAGCAAATATAAAAGTGATGTGTGCAATGTAATTTCATTAAATAATTGGTATGGACCAATATAGATAATAATCCATCGAGACTATATTCTTTTTTCCAATATCTATAAAAAAATAGAGCATATTCAAATATTTTATTTCTATATTATACTTTAAAATGTAAAAACGGAAGAAATTGAACTATTGTAGATAAAATAAACTTGTACAATTGCCCAGTTATCTCAGAACGTGAAAGTGTGAGTTGGTTGCGATGCAAAATTTTGCAAGCATATAAAGGATTAAAATTTTTTTTGAAAATACATTCTTGAAATTTGCTCATTCCAGAGCATCATATATTACACGATACAGTCTCAGAAACTGGAAGAGTGGCTCATGTCACCCGCCATCTGCGAAGCGCTAAAAGCAACCAATGATCGCAACTTTGTGGATCTTGATCCTATCTTCAATGTCAACCTGGATGAAGACTATGACTTCCGCACTTCTGGCATTACCAGGTTATTGGAATTTGTTTGTACTTAAAATTTATAGTTTACTATTTCTCTTAAGAAACGCAACGGACTTACGAAATGATATGATAAATAATTAATTTTGATATTAACATTTTCTAAACTAACTAAAATTTATAATTATTAACTTTTACACCTTAATAAATCACTTAATTTTTATTCACAACTAAATAAAACTATGTGATGTAGTATTATTTCTACTTTATTTAAATTCTTAACCACGACTTAGGTGTCGTTGTATAACAACATCGTCAGGTGGGAAATTTGTAAAGATCCAATCTTTACGAATTAACCACCTTTAGAAGTTTGCATATTATATGATTTAAATAAAGTAATAAAAATTAATTGGTAATGAATTTATGCAAAATATATTCAACCTTAGTAAATGTTAAAAAAATTAAAATATCTATTAACTTGTGAATAGTTGAGGCTATATAATAAATTGTCAAAAAGCAAGTATGGGTTCAAACTTCTCTCAGAATTCGTTGATTAGTTGTGTTAAATTTAAAAAAAAATATAAAAATTGTAAATGTGTCATTTCAGGACTTCATTTTGTAGCGTATACCATGAATGGATCGTGCACTGCGCCACTCTACGCGAAGACCTTTATAGACGGCGTGGCGAACGACTTGTAAGTCGTGACTCTCCTCTCGTCACACTTTGCTTTGCCCTAAGCTTAGTGGGACGTCGCTCACTCGGAGCTGCTAGTCACAACCCTGTGTCCAAGTATGTATCGATTGTTCAGGCTACTTATGTACTAATAGGTTCCCCCTATGTACTAATAGTTTTTGCACTGTTCATACTATCTTCATTTGGCCAGTTATTTTATTCAATGCAACAAAAATATCTATAACTTTGATTTATGTTCAATATTAAATAAATATATGGTCAAAGACATTCATCTATATTTGTAAATATTTGAAAAATCGCTAATTAGAAATTAAATGTTTATTAAATATCATTGCAATCCTCTTATAAGATGAGCATTTTCCTTTACTGGTTCATTCTTTTGAAGTTTATATAAAGACAATGTTATTACTTCATACTCAATATTAAAAAATATTTTTTTATTCTGAAAAATCTTTCGAATCTTACTTAACCATGTGGCTGGGGTCGAGAAATATTGTAGTTTTATCTCCAGTCACACATGACAAAATACATAACTAAATTATCAGAATCCTTCAACTTACACTCCAATAATACTATGACAATAAAATTTGTAGGAGAACCATTGAATGTCAACCTTAAAATTTTCCCACCTACTTGTAGAACATTGTTTGAGGCAATATTTAATTAAATTATTCTTTTGCCCAACTTTCACGTTATCAACATTAAATAACCTATAGGAATTTTCCAACTTTGGTTTAATGATGCAATCATAAAATCTAAAGCTCATCACATATGTATATAAAATATTCCATAGCAATACTCCAGATTTTTTGACATCAAATAAAGGTCAAAACGCACCTGCCAGCCCTTACACTACTTTCGATAAAACAATGCATAATTCCAAAAGTTATCATTTTATTATAATGATTTTAATTTTGATTAAATTTTTTAAGTAGATTTAGAAGAAATGTAGTTACAAAATAATTGAAGCATTTGTACCATACTTTTATAGTAGTAAAGGTATTGAAAATGTAAAAAAAAATTCTGTAATAAATAAAGCATTGTGAAGGGAAAATCTTATTTAAATATAATTTTTATTATTGCCATAAAAAAGTGTAAACATTCACTAAACATACCAAAAATTTATGTTATCTTTAAATTTGCGTGTCGTCAAGTTTTTGGTGAGCAATCATGGTTCTAGCTGCAAAATACAACATTTGAAAGCTATAATCAAAAAAGGCCGCTGTTACCAAATACAACGCTAAGAAGTAATGCAATTCAGGATGGAAAAATAGTACCATATGTACTGGAAATATTCTAAAAACTTTCAAGTCCATTAGCTTAGAAAAAATGGAAACAGAACAAAATTTTGCATCTTTATTTACAAATGTCATATACACAGAAAAACATATACCACTGCAAAAGAAAAATTGAAAAATATTGAGCATTACTGACTCAAATAATAAATAAATTACTGTCCCATATTACTAATGAAATTGTTTAATCAAATAAGCACATTTCCATATATTTTACTACTATATATCATACAGGTGGCTCATTTACAGTGGTCCAAACATTTTTTTAGGTAGACAACATGATAACTCATTTTAAAAAAAAACATTAGTACTGCGAAAATCAATAGTTTAAAAGTTATGATTTATGTTCTACTTTATTGAAAAATCTTTACTGCGGTCACACAAATCACTTTTGTTCGAAAACTATTCCATTAAATCGCATAAATTTTAGTATGGAAGAAGAGTAGTCATGTAACAAGCATGCAGTGAATGTTTTTTGTGTTTATTCTTATCTTCTGCTATTATTTAAAACTTTATGTTGTTTTTTCTGTGTTCAAAAGTAAAACGTACATTTAAAAAAATCACAGTAGTCAAATGTATACAACTAGAGATTTTCTTATGATTTTAAAAACTACATTAGGATATGGTGATAGTTTAGACAATAAGTCGTGGTGATGTAACTGTTGCAATATCTTCAGGAATTAACATCACTTCACTAAGTCACTAAATGTAAAATTTCTTCCATAATCGCAATTTTAGCAAAACTGTTTTTCTTTTAAAAAAGCAGGTAAAATGACTCTACTAAACGGAGCTGTTTTATGTTGTGCATGTATCAAAAAGAGAGTGACACAACCTATTGTTATTATATAGAACCCGTTTGACTAGTTGCCGGTAGGTGACCATTGAACCAACAACAACAGTACTCTGTAGTTATTGTTTGTTTGTCACATGCACATATTATGTCCATTCAACAGTATTAGTGATTCTTCTAACGAGTTTGGCTTGTTTATGTACTGACCATTGCTTGCCTGACTACTCGGCTTGCATGACTTGAACTTTTTAGCATGCGTAGTGATTGGGAAAACTATTTTTCCATACCTATATCTGAAAATCGACGTGGAATTTGTGCATCCTACACCATGATGCATTATTGTTATGGTGGTGCAAGAGGCATTTCGCAAGAAACTCTATATGTTTGATTTTCAGCAAATTTGTGAAATTTACTGAAAATCAAACATGACCATCAAACAGATCCTTTCTAGACTACGGGTTTTTATGGAACTACATAATTTGTTATTGGAAGGAGTGGTTCTTGTCTTCTGTGCTCGAGACCCTGTACGAGTTGACCATGGCCACCGTCTTACAAGAAATATGTTGTGATCCAACCACTAATCAAAGGCGCACTGGTATTCCAAGATCGTAAGAATTATTCGTGCTAACAATCTACTTCCATACCACAAAAATAGGGTGTGTTGCTCTCTTTCTAATTTGTGCACAACATAAAAGCGCTCTATCTAGCAATCACTTGAACACATTTTGTGTATGTTAAGGCTAATAAACATAGATTGCGAATAATTTAAATTAATTTGAGTTAAATTAATGCTTTTTTAAAAGAAACGCACTCAGTTTTTGCTAAAATTGTGATTATGGCAGAAATTTTACGTTTAGCGACTTAGTGATATGATGTTAATTTGTAAAGATGTTGCAATAGCTACATCGCTACGATTTTTTATCTAGACTGTCACAATATTTTAAGGTAGTTTTTAAAATGCTAAGCAAATTTAAATGTTTTTTTAAATGTACATTGTTCTTTTGGAAACGGAAAAAATCAACATAAAATTTGAAACAATAGCAGAAGCTAATAAGAATAAAAACAAAAATCGCTCATTGCATGCTTTTTACATGACTACTCTTCTATACAAAATTTCATGTGATTAAGTGGAATAGTTTTCGAACAAAAGTGATTTATGCGAGAAGTATAGATTTTTCAAAAAGTACCATAAAATCATAACTTCTAACCTATTGACTTTCGCAGAACTAATATTGTTTTTAAGTGACATTCTCTACCTAAAAAAATTTTTTGGACCACTTTGAATGGGCCAGGCTTTATGTAAAATAACGCTTTCGTCAATGTTTATTGATATTTTTCCATATTTTGTCTTCTCAGCACATATTTTGAAAATTTTAGAAAAAAAATATTGTTTATTACATAAATATATATCTAACTATAGATCAAATAACAGACATACACTTATGTTTTTCTGCAATCCTAAACAAAAAACTTGCACAACTCTATACATACCCATCACATCCATACGGTTCGGCGATGTGTTATATACTAATTCAAACCAGCAATTTTTTTCCTTTGTTATGGCGGAGCGTCTTAGCATTTGATTAATTTTTTCTTTGTATTTCTTACGATGTATAATTGCATATACGCCTGTGTTATTTTAATGGTTCTGCGTGAGATTCAATGGTACAATATTGACACAAGTGCATATTTCCGGGGGCAGGAACATGCGCATGTGACAGATTAAGTCTTTTCGAACTTGAACCTGGTTCAGTTTTCTCGGTTGAATAGCATCTGCTCAAAATGCCACTGTGGAATTATAGTGTGGAACAAATGTGAATTTACACAATGACCTGTCTTAATTGTTCCTGATCGACCTTTAAGTTTTTCCATCACAATTTTTTTAAGGTAGAATTTTTCTTTAAATTGTCAGATAAATCTTAGAAGTTTTAATTTGATTTTTTAAGTAACAGTTTTGTTTTCTTTGTTTCTGTATATTCTGTTTATCATTTTCTTTCTGTTGTTACAGGCATTAACACTTCTAAATTTATTCCAAATTTGTCCTGAAATTATAACAACAAATTTAAAAAATGAGTATTAGCATTACATTCTATATACAGCTTTCATGTCCAATATGCAAGTCCAGCTCGCACTACACCGATTTTTCTGTATAAGATTACTACACTCTGACATGTATTTTATTTCCAAAAAAATATTATTAATAGCTTAAATTATAATTACATTGTTTGGAACAAGGTACTACTTATTTTGATAATTCTTTTTGTGTCAACTTTCTATTTTGATATCAACAGTTTAAAGTGTTTTGAAAACAGTTGTAAATAGGCAAAAGAAAGCCAGATTTTTTCACTACATTCCATTTGCACAAATTTTGTCTGTGTCTCTTTGTCTAAAATTCAAAACATAAGATCGAAAATTAATGTATCTAATTAAATTTATTGTGAAAATAATATTTGTGAGTCAAAACTGAAGTTTAATCCCTCTATGGGCTGGGTGCTAATTAGCAAATCGACGCAGACAGTCCTAAACAAGTGAAAATCGCAACTGATGCGCCGCCTAAACTTAATTATTTATTATTAATTATTAAATTGTGAAAATTATATCAATTAAAGCTATCTACAACCATATATTTTCAAAAAGGTTATGAAATTTCCTAAATTTGTAATAATTTTTTTATTTACAAATATACAGTATGTAAATGAAGGAAAGTTCGGCACTTCAATCCGTAATAGTGCACATGCACCTATTTTTTTTTAAATCATACCACTTTTTTTTATATTTAAAAATTGTCATAAGTCATTAACAAGGAAATGCATCACTTATATTTTATATTTCGATAAACTTAAGAAATGTGGCAATATTGCATGATTACCCTTCTTAGCGATTGATGATGAATTAGACTTGTCTAACTATCCCTTTCATTTGCACAGTTTTACAATAAAAAGATTAAAAAAAAGAAAAGGACAACAAAATTAAATTTCAAGATCAACTTTGTTTACATTTCATAGATCGAAATATTGAAAATCTATAACATTCGACCATAATACGCTCAAATATTATAAAATAAAATTATTATCAATTTAAAAAAAATTATCGGAATAACTAATAATAAATATTATAATAAGAAATATTTAGATATATTATGTATGCGATTTCAAAGTAAACCTTTATGCATTATTTATTATTTAATATGGCAACCCTCACACATTTCTTCGACCAATCAGAACATTGGAATGTTATTGAAGAGAAGTTACTATTACCAAATAACAGTTGACTCTTGTCTAATGCACATCGTTGATTTTTGTTAAATAATTTGTAATATTGAGTGAGTGGAATTACAAATATGTAATTTTTAGTGCTATTGAAATATGGACTTCTATTAGTATATGCTGAATGCCGTTATGATACTAGCAAAGTCCTCAGGACGCCGAACGCTACTCAGAACATTCGAGTACCAGATGCTGTGGTAGATAACTTAAGTCAAAATAATTTGTCACTTGCAAAAGTGTGCTGAAGTACGGAGAAGACACTGAACATAAAATTTAAATAATTGTAAATACATTCTGAACCAAAATAAATTTAATTTTAATTACTATGTACGCGTGTTTTCTAGTTTTTTCAAACAGATAAATGACATTTCATTTTGATACTTGACACTTTACCAATAGACATATCACGTTGCCAAAGTGACACTTAGTATTATTGTTTACAGGAAAAAGAAGTGACATGTCGAATAGATGTATCTTTGGTCACACACGAAAAAAAATCTTTTCATTTTACAACTTTCTTTTATGAATTTGGTATAAGATTCCAAAAAAAGTTGTATAATTTTTATGAAAATAAAAATTAAAAAAGCGTGGAATTTTTTTTTCTTCATATATCTGGTGAAATAATATTTATCCCTTGAATTGTATACTTCCATTTATACATACATCATTTCCAAAATATGTATAAAGAATAAAAATGAACTATGTTTATCTGATAAGTTCAAGTATTAATAATTAATAATTGTAAACTGTTATTTGTCCATGGTGAATTTTATTAAAGTCAAAAACATTTTTTTCTGGAGTATATCTCAAAATGCTGTAGCATGCTGATATGAGATGCAAATTTCATCCACAATACTAAGGTGCGAAACACAGTTTCTACCAGACCAGCTAATAAGTCCAGGTTGATAACTATATGTCATTGGGTTGTGGAAGTGGTTAATGATTAAACGTGGTTATAAACGGTTACCCCAAGATTATTTTGATAAATGCTCTTCACATTCCCGTTGACAATATAAATGCTATATGTTGCCAATATGGGATTCATCTCTATGATTACGTGAATGACAAGCATCTAAATAGACAAATGGTTGTTTTCAATAGATTAGACGCGAATTATCCTCAAATACAGAAATCTCTTCATCTTACAGAGAGTGATTTCAAAATGTTTGCACTAGGATCATATCCTTTAAAATATTTGATCAAAATATTTCAAGATAACGCACTAGCCGATTTATATCTTTATAATATGACGCAAAATGTGTTGGTTATTCAGAGTACATATGCAGTTGAGACATGTAAGAATAGGAACCTACTACAGCTATATTTAGTCGACAGAAATCGACAAGGTACATATGCAACAAGTCAATATTGTTGCAGTTGTTCGGCTGGCCGATGCACAATATCACACATAGTATCCATAGCGTGGTATGTGGGATTTGGCAGGCATTGACCTCTCAGAGTTTCAGCAGCTAATTTAATAGACGTAATTGTGGATGATGATAGATAAAATAGAATAATAATAATTATTACGCTATGCTTTTTCAATCTACTAAAGCAATAATAAATTTCTAAGTTGGATAGCCATACTACAAAGCAACTGTCTTCTAAATTGTTCCAAAAGTATGATTTATAACCAAGTGCAATATTTGCGTAATATAAATGAAGGTGTTCCCAGAACGGAAAGACCAAGAAACACAATCTCACAAGAAAATTGTAGGATTGTCACATTTGTCAAATAAAATCTCTTTAAAGGCTCCGTATTGGTTAAAAGGTAAGTATTTGAGCCAGGAGCAAAAGCCAACATATCAAAAAGCACCATTTGACAACGGCTATTAGAGGCATAGCTATTCAAAAGAATTGCTCCAAAAGATCCATTACTGACAAAGAACACAGACCAGCATATTTGGCGTTTAACAGGAAATAAGAACATTGCACTTATTCTTAGTGAAAATATGTGCTATTTGCTGAGAAGACGAAGACAGATGTTATTTCATCAGATAACAAACATAAGTATGACATCTCTTAAAAGCAAAAATGAATCAAAAATCCAAAAATGAATGGGTAAAACATGACTGGAAGAAACTTGATCAACATCAATACAAAGAAGTATTACAGGAAACAATGCTGCCCCTTATGTAGAAAAAACTCTCCTTGTTAATTGCACATTTTCAAACAATCAGGACCCAAACCATCCATCAAGCCATTCCTTGCAAAGGAATCTCTGTTGGTATTTGATTATCCTGCAAATAGCCCAGATCTAATCTTTGTGCCTATCGCACAAAGTCGAGGACAAAATCGCAACTCAACACAATGGCAAAATCAACTTTTAATGACACTTCAAAAAGCTTGGAACAACATGTAGTAATTTAAAAAGAATATAAACAAAAATTTAATAGTAAGCTTTGGCATTGAACATGGACTACTTCTCAAACTTCTTTAATAATTCTAATACTTTTAGGATTCTACAACTAAATGCCACATGGTCATAATGCGAGTTCTGTTTTTACTTGGCACGTTTATTTAACTTTTTTCAGTGTTGAATTTTTCCTGTATGGCCTACATGCACTGTTCAAAGGAGACTTCCGCATCACAAGCGTACGAGATGAGTGGGTTTTCTCCGATATGACATTACTGCACTCCGTACTCGCACCCGCCGTCCGAATGGCACTTAAACTGCATCAGGTAATTGCTGTTTAGACTAATTTTTATTGTCTGATAGTACAGAAAATTCAAATTGTGTTATAAGAAAAGATGTTCTTTTTCACGTAAGTACGTAAATAAAAAATTATAATGATCCATTCCTCTAAAACTATACTTTAACAAAATAATAATTTAGCAATTTTAGTGGTTTTCCGTAAATCTATTTAAATAAGCTCTCTGTATTCTGTGTTATTTATTCTTAGTTCTCATATTATTTTTAAGCTATACCATTTTCTATTACAAATACATTCTTGTCTCGTGTTAGTATATTATCTGGTGCTAGAATCCCCATCCTAACTTATATATGTGAAAATTAGTTTTTGGTTAATAATAGAAAAACATTTGGTAATAGAAATTTTTTTGGTAAAAATTTGGTTGGTAATAGAAAAACATTTTCTTTAAATTACTTCAGTATGGTTTTCATGTTTTAGAATTTTTTAGAATTCCATTTTAAGAGCAGGAACATATATATATATATATATATATATATATATATATGTGTGTGTGTGTGTGTGTGTGTGTGTGTATATATATATATATATATATATATACATGGCAAATGGGTAATGTAGTCGGAATCTTATAAATTATTTAAAAATAATACCATTTTTTTTTCATGCAAGCAAAGCCACAAATGAAAGCTTGTTAAATGAATTCCAAATTCTTGTAAATACTCCTTTATATATATCTTCGATTATTTATAATTAACGCTCTATTCTTTTTAATTAGGATTTAGATCAAAGTTTATACAAAGATCATTTAAAATTGTTGATATATATTGTTAAATACTCATAGTATTTCACATATAAAATTTGCTACCTATCTTTTTCAGTCAGTGACGTTATATCCAAAAATAACAAAATTATTTGCATTTTTCACTTTGCCTTTATCTTAACCCAGCAAAAACCCCAGGTCTTTGTAGGGTTAAGATAAATTTGGTAATTAGCGAATGCCCCAAACAAATGCAATTTGTGACAACTACATGGCCGAAATTAAAATTATCAACTTATTGCGGAAATAACTTCAGTGGAAACTATCTAGAACCATATATTTTCAAAAAGAGTATGAAATTTCCTAAAAATGAAAATAAATTTTTTATTTATAAATAAAGATATTAAAAAATATCATAAAATTTTTAAAAGACCAACTTCTCGAACCCTGATTTTCATTTACTTGACAATATTTTGTGAGCTATGATGAATAAAAAACTAATTTTTCGTTTAAAATAATCTCAAATAAAATTTGACAAAAATATAAATTATATAAATCTAAATTACACATAATTATACTTGAAAAAAATTCCTAAACATCGTGAAAAAAAGCAATGTGTCAAATTGATACTTCCATAGCCACCCACGAAAAAAATATTGTTGCCGTGAAACTAATTACGTTTCAATTATACAACTTACTTTGTTGAACTTGATATAAGATTCTGAAAAATATGGTGTAGTTTTCGTGAAAATAAAATGATAAATCATTCAGGAAAAAACATGGAAATTTTATAGGTCCATAATTATTAGTTTTGATTATACAACTTGGAAACAAGGTATGGAATATTATATACAGCAAAAAAAAATGCCCAATTTTGCCCTAATCATAAACAAAGATGAAACACATAAAGAATTATTTGACTTTTTTTTATTTTTGCTCTTATTATTCTTGCACCCTTAGAACTTTCCTACAGTGAAAAAACTCATCTAAATATTTAGTATGATGAACTCAAAATAATAGACATTTATGCCTTTATTGAAGACCTGAGCTATTCCACTAGGCTAAAACTCATATATTTTGGTTTGTATATACATATTCTAAAATATGATATATCATTCACTAATGTTCACAACTATATAGGTTATATACTTCATACAAACTGGGCATTCTCCTTTTAACTAATGAAATTTTGAAGATGAATAGTTACAAAAATATATCTCATTATTATCAAATTACGTTATTTTCCAAGTTATAAAAATACACTTTTTTAAATTTTATGTAACTTAAGCATGTTTTTATACTATTGTGAAAATATTGACAATATATCTATAATTAGTACTACATACAATAACTTCACATTTATTGCAAAGTAAACAAAATGAACTAATTATTGCAAATCTGCTAAGCTGCCACAAATACACAATTCATAATCACAAAATATATAAAAAACTGACTCTAGAAAAAAATTTTCTCACTGCAAATATGTGATACTACAATTATAATTATTACGAAAATGAACACTTCTGTTTTTTCTTAGCATACTTGAATATATGTGAATTCAATGTATATAAATCGAGTTAATTAAAGGACGTTCAAATTAAATAAGCATAACCTTCAATAAATTCAGATTATTTTCACATACAATACAAAATATTACAGGAACAAACACATAGTTTAGAAATCAGCTACAAGTGATTTCAGTACAATTTTGCCGTACAACGCCAACAACATAGTGAAATGAACTAATATTATACTACGTAGATCGAACACTGCAAAAAACATTGCAGGCATCTACAATATGTAATTTTTTGATTTGTCATTTGAGAAGTTCCTCGGACAGTTTGTATTCAGGCCCGATATCGGGACTTCGGGTGCAAGACAGGTTAAAGGCACAAAACTTTGAACATACTAAAAAATATTTTAAAACTTCAATTTATAACACTTCTAAAAACTTGTATGTAAATGATACCATTTGTGATGGTACTGTAACTTTTGATACAATTTCGACAAACCTATTTCAACAAATTTAACATAAGTTTGTTGAAATAGGTTTTTCAAAATTATTATAAAGAAGTCATATTTTTAAGAATCACTTATCATAAAGAAGTCATATTCTCATGCCATTGTGGCTAAATGGACCATATTCGAGAAAATCTATGTGACAAAGGTTTAGATTATAATATTAAAAAAATTCCAAGTATGAGAAATTGGAGTCTTCAATAATATCAGCAAAAATTTGTACATCTTAAAAATCCAAAATACTTAAGAATATATCGTGAATATAAAAAAATCAATACCTTGATCTATCATCATTTGCACTGCTTAACGACATTGCATGTCTAGCACTACTTGTTATCTTGTTACCTCAATTAGATAAAAAATTAACAGGTTAAATTAAATTAATTATGTATTACAGGATCACTTTATGTCTCCTGAGGAATACTCCAACGTACGAGTGCTGTACTCTTCCATCAGTTGCTATGCAACGGCACTGGTCATCTGCCACGAGGCGGCCCCTGCATGGCGGAGTAGCGTACTGAGAGGGGCGCCACATTTGCTGGCTCTTAGGTATGTCCAAGCTATTTTGAATCACAAGAAGAACTGTATTTATTTTACTGATGCTTCAAATTATGCGTAACTATGATTACATTGTTTCTTAAGGGACCTGAATGGTGTTACTAACCCAGCAGCCATGAACAGATGTTTGCAGGTCTAGTCAAAAATCTTCCTTGAACTAATCATTAAACTATACCAATAATGTCCATTTTTTATATAACACCACAACCGTATCTATGATGAGATTCATAATCCACTATGTGACCAAAACTAGTTGAGAACACTATTCTTCTAACTATACGTCTGCACCTTCCTCACTAAGCCAGAGTATCACTACGAACGTAGACAGATGAAGAAGGCAGCAATGACAGAACTCCGAATTGTATTTATGTACTCCATCTTCTCCTCCACTCCACTTTCATGGGTGTGTAAAAAAACACAACTACTATTAAGATACATGTAATTCGTTTAATTTATCCCAAATTGGTCTCAGACACGTCATGGATGAAGGCAACGATGAGTACAAAATAATAATGCTGAACAAGCGACATCTAGGCTTTCGCGTCATCCGTCTCAACCGTGAATGTGTGCGTGGACTTTGGGCTGGCCAGCAACATGAGCTTGTCTATCTAAGGAACAGGAACCCGGAGAGGGGCAGTATACAAAATGCTAAACAGGTGAATTTCTTTAATCATTTCGTGTAAAAGGATGAATAATAACTAACTTCATTAAAATGTGTAAAACAGTAAAAGTGAAGGGAATTATATTTACAGCCATCATCATTTAGCAATGATTTAAATTTATAAGGAGTATGGATTTTGACACTCCTTATAAATTTTTTTTTTATAAAGATTCATTTTCACAACTTTCTTTCACGGAGTCAAACTGAGCTGCACT
Source organism: Druceiella hillmani (assembly GCA_039881145.1). Taxonomy (NCBI): domain Eukaryota; kingdom Metazoa; phylum Arthropoda; class Insecta; order Lepidoptera; family Hepialidae; genus Druceiella; species Druceiella hillmani. The sequence continues at coordinate 21,673,486 of JAYKKI010000026.1, forward strand.
TAAAGTTATCCAAATAGGCCTCTTCTCAAAACATATTCCAAATGGTATTTGTTACAGAGCCATAATAACTTTTTAAAAATTGTTACAAAAAAATTAACATCAATGGACACAACTAAGTGCTTTTTAATTACATGTTGCTACTACTGCTAAAGCAAATTAAAAAAAGATAACCTTGTTTGTATTTTTGTGAGGATAAATATATTTTCTGCACTTTTCGAGGTTTACTGACAACTATGATGACTAATGGTGTTCTTTAGAATACAATAAACCACACAATTCCACTATTTTCTGTCAAAAAAGGACAAAAAAATTAAATATAATTTATGTGTGATCATAAATTATATTTAATTTTTTTGTCATACAAAACAAGGCAAAAACAATCTTATATATTGCATTGATTTTATCCACAATTGATGTAAATTTTCTGAAAAATTGGTCTATTTGTGAAATTGTGTACATATAATAAAGTACAGAAATTTCACATGGCGATACATTCCTTTATGACTAATTTTGAGTTGTTGAATTCACATTTCACCATGTTTTTGAGATTCAAGGTAGCTATTTTTTCACTTTCATTAAATCACCACTATATTCGCTTTGCACAAATTTAGGGTACTTTATTCGGATTTCACAATGTTTTTGAGAATCCAAAGTCAGAGTCAAAACAAGACTACACATTTATATTTGCTCACAAAATATTTTCACATAAACCACCCCAGGCACTTCGGAACATAATAAACTCATCGTGTGACCAGCCAATCGGATACCCCATCTATGTATCACCACTTACCACCTCCTACGCAGAAACTAGCGTGCAACTCTCAGAGCTAGTGGGTGGAGCTCTCACGCTCGGAGCTATACGGAGACGGGCCGTAGATCTGTGGAGACGGTGAGAATTAATTTATTTTTATTTGTGTTAATTTACTTTCTATGTGTTTATTATCACATTAAAATTTACCAGGATATTAAAATTTGTGCATTTCATGTTATCAAATATACTATCTGAATGTACTGCCTCTCCAAGTCGATTTTTAATTGGATTGTCATATATATGTTATTGGTAATCTGTATAATTCAGGTATTCTATACAATTCATCAGCAATGTATAGAATAATTGGATCGTTTAGGCAATGTATGATATATTATGAATATTATTGTCCATTACATATTTTACCTGGGTATACAATTCCCAGGGATTGCATAGAGTAGCTGCAGGTCCACCGGCAATGTGTAAAGTAAATAAATTTGGGTCTGTTTTGTGAACTTTACACCTACCTGTAAAATGATGGACAAATAAAACACCTTATATTTGCTCAAAATCAACTTTATTAAAATTAACAATTAGGGTACTCATTAAAAATAATCCTTATAAGAAAGGTAGGTATCTAATACCTTTTTACAGTAGAATTAAGAGTTAACTTTAAATTATACTCAAAAATATTTATTTATTCTTAGGTACACAAGGAACTATTAGACATTTTGAACTTACTTTTAAGATATGAACACTTTTTACTCATAATAAACTTTTTTATAATCAATAATTGTTCATTAAAATAATCTTTAAAAAAACGCACCTAGGAGGTACCTTTCTATACCTACAGTAAAATGAAAATAAAATCAATGCGATACTTAAAATTCTTCTGGCTTAAATAACATAATTTAATTTGCTTATAATCAGGTATCAAGTATTGAAAACTTAGGAAACAAAACAATTCTGTAAAAAAAAGAAGTAGGTCTACTATCTACTCAGATACTGCATAAAATCTTACTTTTCAAACATGAACACTTTTTAGTATCGCTGTGTTTTTTGCAAGTACATTTGACAAATCCCTGACCTGTACGGAGCAGATTCGCAACTGTACGGAGTGTCGTTTCTTGATTGGGAACATCTTCTTTTTAAGTAATTCTTGATGACAAACTGTGAACTGCTGTCTTGAATACAATGTCTTTATAACGCTTTGTTCCGTATTGATAAGGGTCGACATCTGTTTTTTGCAAGACTACAGCTAGTATATTGCGAGCATTACCGCGAGCTTTGTCGACTTTCGGAAGAGCGGTTCTTACAGTGATACCCAACGCCACAGGGGGAAATTTATTTTTCAGAAGTTTTGAACATTTGTCCGTTACTTCCTCCGCGCTTTTTGTTTTCAGTGCTTTTAATATCACAAACTTCATTAGATTATCCTGATAGACCATTATAAATTTATATTCCCGGTCTGGATTAGATTGATAGTCAATCAAATCTACTTGACAGCAAGAATTAAAAGAATGGGCTTTACAACAATCCCTTTTTCTTTTTGCTGGCACAGTTCGCAAAGTTGCAGATATAGTTCAAAATCATGGCCTCGTCTCGTCTCGATCGATCTCATCCTCCATAGCCGATACTTTGATGTGTATTGTGCAACGTAGTATATAATATTGTTATTTGGAGAATTTACAGGAAGTATCAACTTATGTTTTTGTGCAACAATAACCAATAATCCCGGGAAGACTTCTTTTCAGCTGTTTTTGCATTTTTTATTTCTTTTAACAATCGTTCATACTGTTGATCGTCAATAAACTTGCGATTTTTAGTATTTGCATCTTCTCTTTTCATTTACAATGTGAATAAAATCTTTCTTGTCTGTGAGATTGGCTAATCGGCCACCATTTTTAGAGTAATGAAGTAAATACGTCCTCCCGCTCGCGACGCACGCAGCATAATAGAAGCGAACGCAGCATAATGGTTCAAATATGCAAGATAGATTGAGGCCAAATAGGCCTCAAAAAATATGATCAAATTCCCAAGTTTATTTCACAACTCAAATGAACTGGCCAGTGTGACAGAAATTTTAGTAATCAAGGTTTTCTCAAGCAAATTATATAAAAACTCTTCCATCTGAAAATAAAAAATTAATTTTGTTTAAGAAATATCTTCCGGAATTAGAAGCAATGAGCATCTATCACACCCATGAAGGACAAAAAATTGATGTAGCTATAGGTCTAATACAAAATACCTCATCTAGCATCCGTCGTCGTTGCGGGGAGGGGTGCTCGAGTGGGAGTGCAGCAGCACCTGAAGTAGTTGGTGCCACTGTGGCGGCGGGAGCTGGTCGACCACCTGGTGCACTTACGCCACGACACAATACTCTACAGCTGTCTAGGACTTCACTCGGTAAGTAGGCAGGCCCTATATAGCTGGTGTTAATGATATTCAAAATCTTCACCCACTTCAAAGAGGTGGTGTCTTTTAGTTTAAAACTTGTGTTTTTTTGTTTAATTATCTGAGGAACAATCATCATGATTGGAACTCACAGATAAGAACCTACATGTCAGGTATAAATAAGATGAAGACTTCCCTTCATCTAATATAGTTCTGTAATATAGGAAAAAATCAAAAGTCAAATCCTCTGGATCAGGATCTTTCCTTCTTTAGGTGAAGAAAATATCCTAATCCAGGGGATGTCTAGATTAGTGTGAATTGGTTACTTTTGAAACAAGTTTTTTTTTCAAAGAAAAATAAGCCTGATATTACAAAAATAGAATATAGTTTAAAAAAAGCTTGTTTTTTTAAATCGCTAGAGACATATTTTATGGGAAAGAAAAGAGTTCAGCAATTTACAATCAGAAAAGAAAAAAAATAAAATTTATGATTAGAATACATAGCAAGGAAAAAAATGCTTTCTGATGATTACTTTCATGATTACTCTCTAGAAGTGATATTAAAATATAATTAATACCAATCAACCATTTTTTTTTCTGACAGAACTATTTTTCTGTTTCTATAGAATTCTGTTTTAATTGCTTTATATTCATAACTCCATGCGCCCATCCTTTCTTCCTGCAGCAGGTACTCGGGGGAGCCTAGCAAGTGCAGGCAAACCAACAAGCTCAACATTAGCATCGCTGGCAGGACTGTTGGGGTCATCACGTGAACACAGTCTTGGGCCTGGTGCCCTGCCCGAGCACCCCGCACAGCATAGACATCCACATGAGGGAGGCGAGGGTAAGTTAATTGAAAATTGTTGCGATTCAATTAAAAGATACGTATTTATAAGTAGCCCTGTGTAATTCCAAAAAGGTCATAAAAATTAATAAAATTATCAATATTGTTAAAAAATTTACTTGAATATAAAAGTAAAGTGTGGTACTAAATAGTATGCACTTTGATTAATTTTACGGTACTGTTAATATATTCCAACTACACATCTTACATTTGTTCTTACTTACCTGTAGTTTTGATAATTGTGCTATAATTTTATAAAAAAGAAAATTTTTTTATTCATTATTTTTGGATTTTGCTAGAAAAATGGCTTATCTGATGGACGTGAAACTCTCACAGTCATTTAATGTTGAGATAGACATAGGGTATATAATATATTTTTAGAACCTGTGAGAGATGAGCAGTAACATTTGAAGTGAAAGGGAGTCCAAGTGTGGCTGTTGTATTTTTATGATAAACTTTTAAACCATTTCATTCTTCTTCTTTCATCATTCCTCCATTCCAGTGGATTGTGATCCATAGCGATAGGTGTCATCTTGGAGTAAATAGCTTGGCACCAGTTCTGATGATTTCGTACTAATCTTTCAACCTCATTTATAGAGTACTTGTAATGTGATCTATTTGCCAAATCAATCTTCGGCCACAGAGTCATGTCCCCTCTACCTTTTCCAGCAGGATGCCTCGCTCCAAGTTGTCTAGGTTTTTTTCATAATATGAATGGTAACTGTAGAGAAAAGCCTATCGGGGATGCCGATTTCTTTGTTGATGGTCTCTTTGGACCCATGAGCAGTCTTACACACTAACTTCTTACAATGCTTGTTGTAAGAACCATGTTTCGAAGGCGTCAATACATTTTTTGTCTACAGTTTTCATAGCCCAGGTCTCACAACCGTAAAAAATATTGTGTGTACCAAAATTTGTACTAGATTTGGTTTGTTAGACTTGATTTTGGATTTCCACTGTATTTTTCTTTCTCTCCATATCTTTGCTAATTGTAATATAACCTTTTTCCGCATGTGATACGTCGATAAATTTCTTTTTTGCAGTTGCAATTTATGGTTATTATGGTACCCAGGTAATTAAACTCTTCAAATACTTTGAGATTTCTCAGGGCATTAAAACCATTATAGAAACATTAATCTATTGTATGAAGATTTTGTAAACAGTGTGAAAACTTACAAAAAAAGTTCATGGTGTATATAACTAATTATGATAGTTTCTCTGTTGTGGTCCATTTCTTGTGTTCCAAAATAAACCATACAATATTCCAAAATAAACTATATTTTTGAGATAATCAAACTAAACCATTATAGCTACATCAAAATAATGCCTACGAAATGTAAACACCAGTGAAATCAATAAAAAGTTCCAGGATACACATATACAGTTAACTATTATAGATTTTTATCATAAGCGTTCTTATATAAGATTGGACTTACAGTTCTGCACTTAACCTTAAAACCCTTGAGAAAATCATAAGTAAATTAGCCATAAATAATAGTTGCATAAAAGAACAAGCGTGTTCATGTGATAATTTTTTTATATTTTCGATGTGATTTATCTCAAGAAAAGTGAAATGTATACTCCATTTCATTAGATGAGATTGTGCCTTGCCTTCGAACTATAGAAAAATTTTATGAACAGTTCGATTGTTTTGATTTAGATATTGGGACAGGGCTGACATACCAAAATGATTACCCCTAAAAGAATGGCTGTTGAACACTTAATTAATGAAAATTTTCAGACTAACAAATTGAAGGGACTTAGATAGCCGAATGGGCTGCAAATAAAATTTTAATAGTCATTTTAAAGGTATAGAAAGCCCCCACCCTTCAGCCACGTAATCTAACTTACGAGCAAAGAGCAGTCTGTGTGAAATGATAATAAATGTTAAATAAATTCTCATTAAGTTTAAACCAGGATGATTCAGTGAAGTTTATTCAATTTCCAGGTTTAGAGCCCTGAAAATTCACATCTGTTCCTTGATGATGCAAATGTGCCACTGATACAGAACTTTTTGTGACTTGGGAAAAGAATGCGTTTCAATTCCAGAAGATAACTGGTTTGAGTCCAGCACGACAAGTGTTTTAATAGTGATGGATAATACTTTGAAAAATAATATTTGAATAGTAAACAACAAGAGTTACCGGATGACCTCTGTACAGATACTATGTCAAAGCTGACAATATAATTTTATATTTTATAATTTTATACATGTGTTTTGCATTCTACTCAATAAGAAAAGTCAACAATAAAAAAATAAATTTTGATTCCAATAATTTAAATCCCATAGAATGTGTTTTTCTATCTAATAAAATTCTTTAAAAAATTATCAAAATTCTGATTCTAAAAACACTGCTATTTTCCAGTAATTAAAATAATATTATTTTTCCAAGCCCTAGTTGAGTTCCAGATTAACTAGTAATACAAATAAAATCGTAAAAGATATATCTTACTTATCTACTTATTTCTTGTAAAAGTGAAGCCATATTTAAAAAAAAAAGTTTATCAGCCTTTTCCTAATTCCAGTTATTGTTTAAATTAAACTTTAGAAACAAAACATGCCAGTTGTGTATAAGCTGTGTTCGTTACAGATGATAGGTACGCAATTTATGGGAAACATTTTCGTTTATTTTGGAAAAATTCAGAACTGGAAGCTGTATGTGGGCATCTATATTGCACTGTTCATCTTCAGAAAACGATATTATGTTGAATACCCAACAGGTATTGTTTGCTACAGATGGTTATTTGACATTAGGCACCTAAAGGCTCTGTTCGTAGTCAAATAGTTAATATGGAAGACGGAAGTTACATTACACTGAAAGAAGACACAAAATAAAAGTCCAATTTTTGTCCATTTTTGAAAATTACATGAAAGTTAAATTCTGTATGTTTTTGTTAGAATTACCTAGAATTTTTGGCACCTTTCACAGAATACAGTTATATCACTCATAATATTACACAATATAGAAAGTATAACATAGCCACTTACAGTGAAAGTAATTGTGCAAATCTCTCTCTAGCTGGGTATATATTTAATGTGAATATAAATAAAAAAATAATTAGAGGCATGTATTGCAAATTCACTAAAACATTTTTATTCGACATACGATTCAGTCTTAATGAAGCATCCACTTCAGGCCAGTCTTCCACAATCCATTTTTGATTGATTTGAACTGTTATTTAAGATTGCTATATAAGATGAATAAATAACGAAAACTGACTAATACAGAGGCAACCCTTATACATAAAATTTGTTATTTGCAATACAATGAGCAACCAACATTCATATTCAGAGAAACACATCCCCTCAGAAAAACTTCATTAGAGAATAATAATGGTACAATAGTCCCTTATCATCGGTATATCTTATCTTATATTGTGTTTCTAGATGTTCTGATCAGCGACTAATTTCCTAAAAGGTTCTATGATTACATTATCCTCTCCTATTGCAATCAACATGCGCTGTACATCTGTGTAGAAATTTGTGAACGGTCCTAGACTCTTCAACTTGTATCAGTTCATTTACTTTTTTGTTACTGATTTTGCTTTTGTCGTGCATTTGTCACAATACATTATCAGATTTTTTATTAATATTTCATTGTGGGTCTCCCCGCAACCAATAATGTAATGTTACCTTCACTTTACCTGTCCTTTTTTAAGTTACAACCCATAATGTCTTTTACATCTGACAACTATGTATGATAAGCAAAAGCATTATCATTTTCTTTATCTATCTTAAAATATATATGTATGAAACTATTTTCTCTGTAGCATATACAACAATAAGAGAAGGATCGAACGAGCGCAAGCGACGAGGCGAAGAAGCGACAGCTACAGATACTAGTCGGGTACGAGAAGGTCGGCACTGTGGACGCACTACATCTTACTCCGTAAAGGACGGGAGACAGGTCAGTTATCATGTTCTTTAGTTGATACTGTTTAGTGGATTATGTTAATGTCGTTCACTCTACATATTAACTTAATTATTATTATAATACTGTTTTAAGATTGACTATCAGGCATTTGCTTGGCTAATTAATCTATATTAAATAACCTAGTTTTAAATGTGAATTCTTTGTTTTTATGGCATGTCACTTTTATTTTTTTTTAAATAGCTTCATGATTGCTAATGCACCTTTTAACATAAAGTGTATGATTATTGAATATATTAGCTGAATGTATATTAGCCAAGCTAGTGGTGAAAATATAATTTAAACACGTTTGGTCATGTGAAGATGTAAACCTCTTTGATGTATCATGATAGTACTCTGCTATATAATTTAACAGAAGACAAACATATAAAAACAAAAATATAATTTAACAGAAGAGAACAGTTAATATTCCAACCATACCACATATACCAACCACCAAAAATCTATAAGGTGTTGGACCTAAGTAAAGGAAAATAAAAAACTCCTAAAAATGTTATTCAATTCAGCTATCAGACAAATGAGAAATCTATTTGTTTATCTGAAAAAATGATATTATTTTTCAAAATAATATGTAACTAGGTTTACTGACCTATTTGTTCTTATGCACTGGAATTGAGATTATTTCCTACTTGGAAAAAGTATAATAGGCATATTAAGACATTACTGTCTTATACTAGGACAGGTATCATCAGAGTCCACAAAACTTTGTAGAAAAAGACATTAAAACTCGAAAAGAGCTGAGAACTATTCACTCAAACAAAAACATGAAACGAATGTCACTATCATCTAACATTTTATTTTTAATTTGTTTTGGCAAAGGTAATATATTTTAAAACTAAATCAATATTAATTATATTTATTGTTAGATTTTTACTTTTATCTTTACAATTCTTCACATATGTACGAGGTGTGTTCAAAAGATATTTAACATTTATTCATAAAAAATATTCAAAGTAGTTCCCTAGGGCTGCCACACACTTTTTGCTTGCTTCTTTTGAGACGAGTTGCAGCTGGTCCTTCGCATGCAATATATTTTCTAAAATCTGGTCCCTTTCAGGAACATTTACAGGTTTGGGTTTTTTTATACTTTCAAGAGCATTTATAGCATGACAAGAGGATAGTAGAGTAGAGGCTAAATAAGCAGAGGCATTGTATTTGACCAGGAAACTCTGTATCAAATGTGAAAAAGGGGCAAATGTGTTGTCAATGCAATCCTTAAATCAAAATGGAATAAACATGTCTAATGCTGATAGTTGCCTTGTCTGCAAGTTTCTGGTCTTAATTTGACTATCCTCACTTGGTCAATGATGATCTCATTTCTAGATGTTGAGCTGCTTTGACACATTCATTGCCAAACTAGTGATATCTCATGGTTCAGCACTATAAAAGAGTGACCGAATATTATATGGTCGACTAGAGTTCAAGCTAATTTTAGACTTGTATTTAACCAGTCATGTGTGCTTGATTATCCCTTTTACCATTGGCCACTTAGGTTAGTTGCAAGTTTAAAACATGTAGGGTGGACTTGATATTTCATTCAATTTATTGTTGCTCAGTGTCCTTTGTCACGCCGGTGGTTTAGTTAGAATTTCTTATTATGCCTTTTGTTTCATTTCGAACTGTTTAATATGTTCCTATTGTTTGTTTATATGTGAAATAAATTAATTAGACTGGAAGGTCTATTTGTGTGCAAAAAAGTGCATATAACTGATCAATAAGTCACCGGATTGTTTAATGATTGCAAATTGGATTTCTCTAGCCACCGGGTTTAAGTCCACATTTTCAACCTTGGCAATGAATGTGTTAAATAGTTTATCCCCTCCATTCAGATATTTTTTATTTCGACAATATTTTTTAACTGAAAACCATATTAGACAATTTTATCTTTTTTTACTAAAGCACTGTGAATCCTTTATTAGCAACCTTTATATTGCTTACACAATCCCTATTGAGAATAACAGACAGTAATTGAAAATTGTACTGGGTCATCCTAGTTCACTAAAATAATTTATTCCGCACTCCCTCTTTCAGGTTTCTTAAAAATTCCTTTCCACTCTTTTTCTCTCATACATGCTAATGGAAATAATTTATGAAATGTTTTTTATTGCCATTATATATTTTAATGCCAAATTTATTTTTCAAAATTAATTTAAACATACTTGGACAATATGCAAGTATTACGTAAACAAGCTTAGACAATGAAGGGGCCAATATTTTTCTTCTTTTTGCTGGCGAAGGGAAAGAGGGAGCAAAACCATGTAACATGGGATGTAAAATGGTAAAATTAATTCAAAATAATAATCAAAAATTGTACTAAGGTAACGGCTTTAGTCCGGGTGACATGAGCTTATTAAACCAGGCATTGCAAGCTAAATGACTGATGTTTTAACGTTTTAAAATTTGATTAATTGAAGTTAGAATAAAAAATCCATAATCAAAAATAAAGGATTCATAAGTATATTTTAAATAAGTAGTGCCATTAAAAGCAGCGTCCAAAATAAAAAGAGTTTATGGAACAATTGAACATTCCCCCCTGTGTGAGTTGGATCTGTTTCTTTAATGCTATTTCTTTATTTTTGAAGATTTATAAGAAATATTTGATGAAATTCTATTACTAATTTATATGATAAAATGTATTGTTGTATATGTTTACCACTTGCAGTCAATAGCTAAAGATCGTGCAAAAGATAGTGCTCGACGGTCGAAACGAGATCGTGAGCGTATTCGACCAGCTTCATTTCGGTTACTTAGTGCCCAGGAACGTGATGGCATTGCCCCAGGTGTCTCTACGGACAACTATGAGATGCACTCCCTTAGAGACGAGAGGGACGCACCTAATCGGAGGGACAGAGACAGCTATGAAATGCAAAGTTCAAGAGATGACAGGGAAAATAGAAGAGATAGGAACGAGAACTATGAAATGCAGTCATTGAGAGACGAGAGAGAAGGAGCCAGTAGAAAGGAAAGAGATGGAAGAAGCCAGGCAAGTGATGGGTATGAGGGGCGAGCATCGGGATATGGGAAGGAAAATAAAGTTGTACAGGGTGGGAGCAGAGATGGTAGGAGGAATTTTAGTACGAAGGTAATTTTATGATATAATTTATATAATATTATATATAATAAAAATATTTAGTTACTAGCTTAAACATTCATCAGTTAATTTGACAATACTAGATTTTTAAGTTTTCTGTCAAAAAACTATTACAATCAGGTGTAGACTAAAATTTGAATATCAGAATTTAGTCAATGTTGCTTTGTATCTACAACTTTTCATGTAATTAACGCAGTCCTTATATACATTGAGAGCCAAAACTGATTTTACACAGACCATAAATAATTTTCTGTCATGCTTTAGATTTGTTGAAAAGGCTGCTCCGCACATTTACATTAAAACAACATTTTACATAAATACATCAACTTGTAACATTTGCTAAGTTTACTGATCCGAAGCAGTATTTATTTCTGCGTAGACTAGATAATCGTTTTAATTAAAGGATAAGAAAATTATTTTAAAATAACATACTTATAGTTACCAAAACCAAACTCTATTGAACCAATGGAAATGAAAACTCATTAAAAAAAATTTGTTTGGTTCGTTAAAAATTTTCTCAAATATTATAAATGTTAAAATGTTTCATTTGTTTGTTTGTTCGTTATTAATGGCTCTTTAAGAAATAAACCGATCTTTACGAAATTTTGCATACTAACCGAATGTGCCATGAGTTAACACATAAGAGTTTTCATAGAAAAACACACATTTCTAGGATAAAAAATCTTTCTTAAGGCACTATTAGATAGCATAATGCTGCTGCTTTGTTTAATTAAGCAAATTCTTCATCAAATCAACATAATTATTCGGAAAGTTGCTACCCTTTCAAGTTACTTGCACTAGGTTTACTTGCAGCTTTAAAGCTAAATTTGAGTTATATGCACTAACAAAATACCACCTACAAAATATCAAATTCCGTCATATATCAGTTTTTCGCAGACGATGTAACAGACAATAAATAACATGACATTGAAGTAAACTATTTGAATATACAAACAAAATTCAGTTCTTGCACCCATTCATAATTGTGTTAACTGTTTCGTAAATTCGTTGCTATGGAGTGAATAAATACTATCCAAAAGCTGCTGTTTATATTACATCGTTGGTCTATTAAGATCCAATAAATTTGAGATTTTACGATTTGGTTATCACACTTTGTTGGATATCATATGTATACAGACTTTTAGATACTTAATGTCAAAACTGTTTAGCAAATAAAAATTACCTCATTATTTCACAGGTACGACCACCAACACCAGAAAGTTCTCTTGAAGATCTTACTCTCAATCCGAGTAGCTTAGACGTATCGGGAACAGATTGCAAAATCATAGCAAATCAAAATACAAACATTAAATACCACCCTCATCACAAACGTCGTAGCAGTGACTTATCAGATGCCACTCGAGATTTAAAGAACCAGTCCGACCGAAACCTAGATAATCTGACTTCGACAAAAGATCTGACAAATATGGAGTCGTGCTCAGAGCATTGTGTCCCGAAACCATATAATAATGAACTCCATGTTTTATTAAAGATGATGCATGATGATGTGTCAAAGATGATGTACAGAGATATGCAAAATACTGGTGAAGTAAGTCAGATAAAGACAAAGGTTAAACGATCGGACTCTCTAAAAACCGAATTAAAGAGCCACGTGAGCATCGGTTGTAAAGTTATTATTGTGGATCCACTTGGAGTATACGATTGCATAAATTTGGGCCGAAGGATTGACGTGCAGTGGCCTTCCGAGTACCAACGTGAACGTGGTGGCAGAAATCATTGGGGAGCTTGGGTGCCTATGCAGGGGATGGATGGACAAGTAAGTTAGCTTTTTGTTATTATATAATAACACAATGATGTCAAATAAAGATTTGTGATTATGAATTAACAATATTCTATATTATGAAAATGTCCTCTTACAAATATTATCAATTATGGATCCATAAGTCGTAACATTTCCTGCTGTTAAACATTAGTTAGTCTACCGTTTTATTGTTTCAATAATACATTGTGTGTTGATGGAAAACCCCAAATGGTTTTGTCTAGCGATAATGTCATTACTTCAAGCTAAACATCTAAATCACTCTGAAATTTATTAGTCAAAACAATATAAACATTGAAAATGCTTGTATTATTCTTATACAAAAGGTAACTGTACGTTTTGGACACTACACATTTACTTAAAGTGAATATTGTAATTTTATTGGAATACTGAACAGCCCTAAAGTTGTTTTACTTCTTTAGTGATCAGCGAAAAGATGTCCATTGTGCTATTAACATTTCACAGTATCCAAAGAAACATAATAAACAAGCTCCGCTTTGAAAATTGACCCACTTTTTGCTGTTGCATAGCGAAACAAGTACATCCATTAAGCGGGGTGCTATTTGTTAGACCTCTCAATGAATTTGAGGTTCTTTTTAGCGTTTTAAGGGAGAAAAATACAAAACCGTTATAAGATCACTCCTGTATCTATCATAGTTATACATCATAGCCATTTTTTGTCTATCACTGACATAGAAACTTCATATTTGGCATAGTGAAAAAGCATGTTAACCCCCGCCAATATATCTTAAAAGTTAAAACTCAAAAGTATTTTTATGGAAATTTTTGCTGGGAGAAATAAAATATTAGATAATATGAAAGCTTTTTTAAATTTCGTGTATTATGTGTAAACATAGTGAAAAGTAATATTTGTGAATGGTATGATAGAAATATGTAACATTTGTTTTTATTGACATAGGAAGTACATAAAAACAAATGGTTATAATGAATAAGACAAAAACATACAGCAATTTGATAAAACATCACGCTACCTAGTGATCAAACATCACACCAAGCAACTCTATAATCCCATTTCTGAAACGATCAATAAAGCAGAAAAAAATATTAAGACTGTTTACAATCTGTAATATTTTATTGAACAATGCGAGTAAATGAAAATCAGGTGAACGCTGCAAGATATTCGAGAGAGCTCTAGGCATACGATAAACTATCACATTGTTCTTTCAGATAACAGCCCGGAGTATAAACGCTATTAAAATATGCCAAGTAGCTATGGTATATACTAAATAGTGCAAATGCTATTCATACTTGACGGATTTTAATTTTTAAGTTTTGAATAGAACTTTCAATACAAATTATTTTTATTTCATCACAAATTTTAAGAGATATAAGTAAGTACAGAATCCTTCTTTATGCATGTCCATACGTAATGGCAGGATTTTACTTTTTTCCAACAATTTGAATGAATTGTATATATTACATCCATGTCAGAGTATAATATTGTTTGAAACTGTAGTAACAAGTAGTATGAAGCTGTAGTAACAAGAGTTTATAATAATATATAGTAAACTGTAAGTTTCTGCCATATATAGTAAACTGAAGTTTCTGCTAGTCTATAAAAAAAATTTGTTTCACCTGTACCCTCATTACCATTTACAATACCATTTAAAACTTTGTTTTTAAAACCCTTCTTACTAAATATTGAACTTCAAAAGGAATTCTTTCTATAACTCTTCAACCGTAGGTTTAAAATAGCTGAAAACTATCTAGGCACTAGAATTTGATTAGAACTTTGAAATGAACTAACCTCAGAGCTAACCTCATAACAGAATTATTATAACTGATAAATTATAATAAAAGAAGCCTTCTTTTGTTTCTTTTTATTAACAATTGATAGTGGTGAAACAATTTTTGAATGTACAAAGCTTCCTTTCCTTCGACTAAGTGTACATATATTGTTGGTAATATATTTTTCAATCAAATAGATGAAAAAAATATTATAAAAAGGAAAGCTTCGTTTTGTTTGTTCCACTGAGCACTATCAAATAATAAAGTCTATAGTCGATCAAATGGTCCATTGTCATTTTATAAGCCTTGAAAGCACACATACATACGTACAAATTCCGATGTGACTTATGCCTATCTGGTAACACCATTCTTCATTGACCTCCTTCTGAATTGTAATGCAATACTTTCGTAATTTAGTTGAAAGTGCTATGCATGCACTCCTGTTGCAGTAGGCGGCACGCATCTAACTGTGGTTGATCGGATCAAACTAATGGCTCTGAAATGTCTGCCATATTGAATTCCAAATAATGTGAAATATTCACTGACACTTGTGAAGCCATTATAAATCTGATGACACTTCACATATCTGTCAAACCGTTCAAGAGAGAATAAAGACCCAGACAAAAACATGTACACTCGAAAAACCTTATCTTGCCTTTTGTTTACGCAATTGAACAAAAATAACTTGCATTGATTTTTAATTTTTCTATTTTAGGTGGTACATCGTTGGACACCGAATCACAGGGATCCAAAACTAAGGTCACATGTTGACAAAACAATACTGCTTGTGCAAATCGATGATCGTTTTGTTCCTATTGCTGAGAACTGCGTTCAAGATCTTGGAGATGAAGTTTGAACGCCTTCATACAGAAAAATCGTTAGTAAGTTTGTAATATATTCATACTGTGCGAAGTGGTAGCTTTGTAACATAGTTGTACATACGTAATCTTGTCTATAAATATTTTTTACTGTGAAGTCATGTTTTTGAAACAGTTTTTAATAGTTTCTCTGATCTTGTTCAGAAATATTAACGCTCAATTTGGCAAATTACCAGTTTCACAGGACATTTCAGGGAAAGGATATTGAAAGATATAAAATGTAAATAGTTATTAATAAAATAAATATGTGTCTGTATGTAGGAAGTGTCGTTGGTTTAGTGGTAGTGAAGGCAGATGGTGTACTCGTAAGTGAAAATTTAATGTTTCGTCCATATCCTTTACTTATTATTGCCATTAAGAATTATTATATTATGTATGTATGTCTAATTGTATTTAAATATTAATAAATGGATTTTATGTTGGCAACAATTTTTCGATTTTGCTGTGTGAATGAATGTTTTAAATGCAAGAGTTTGGTGTAGTCTATTTGTTCTGTACGGTTCTGACTTCACTTTACATTAAAAATTTTCCAATTTTCAAAAGTGTGGCATAATTTTTTTTAAATCTATTGACATAAAATTGGAAATTGAGGAGAGATATTCATGTATACCAGAATTTTGCTCATTGAGTCTAAAACTGTAGACGTCATTCGTTAGGTGTTTTATTATTTGCATTATGTATGTAGAGTAGTATTTAAAATTTCCGCTTGTATACTATTAGATTTCTAGTATGACATACTAATTAAGACCATTTCAGTATCACACTTAAACAACAATTATTGCCTGAGAAATATTTTTTCAAATTGATAGTATAACTAATACCATAGCATGTTGTCAACATTAATATGTTACCATGATAAAAAAATTGTAAAAGACACTTTCCCACACTTTATACTATACAATTCCTCGCTCTTAACGAAAATTATGTTTTGTTAATTTCAATGTAATCTAAGCAGGTACTATATCAAAAAGTACATTTTTCCTTGCATTCAATACTAAACTATAATGGATATTTTACAATTTGAGGTTTTTAGTAACACTAACCTAACACTGTGCAGTCCAGTAATAAAAATGCCAGTAACATCATGTTGATGTCACATAAGCACAATTAGATAAATATTTCTGATCTGACATAATAAAAGAAATATTACAATGTTCTTCAGATGTTGTAAAAATGGAGAAACAGGATTACAAATGATTAAGATTTTTATCATTTTGCATTTAGTAAAATGCAGTATAATCTCTCGAGATGATTTATAATCAAGGCAGGACCTACTGGTGCCAGATATGCGGACATGAACATTTTAAATACCTGTAGTGTTCAACATTTCAGTACCAAAAATTTGGATGTACGAAGTTTCCTTTCATTAATTATCACATAAAATGTTAGTTTACATTTGATTTGATAAATAATTACATTATAAAAAATATATAATACACTTTAAGTATATAAATAAATAACCCTATGTCTAGGTGTGTAAAAATATAATTAATGACCTTATTGAATGTAAAAAATAAATTTTACAGTTGATTACATCCAGTGTACCACATCCTAGTCGTATTATTCTACAAGATGCTGAACATTTTCCAACTTCAAATATGTTTTTGTAGTTTGTATTGTATGAAAATAATAGAATTAATTTTTTTAAGAATTAACATAAACAAATTGTCCGCATAATGTCTAATCCTCAATACTAGAACTTTTAAGTTTGTTCTGTTCATGCATAGCGAGAATTTAATATTAATATGGCCAGAATGCAATACGAAGGTCTACTTTTAAAAATAGGCAAGCAAAATTTATTTATTGTATATTTCTGAAATGACTTATTTCAGTGTTATTGATTTCTTACATTTAGAATGTGAATGGTTGGGGGCATTTCTAAAACTTTAGATGTGGATATTGATAGTCTGTAGCTAAAGTCAGAGGCCTCCATATTTTTCCGCATATTAGAAATAAATCTTTAAATACCTTAGATAATATGAACATTACATTATAGCAGTATTAGGTATCGACTTAACACCCTGACACACCTAACTAAAAAATTTATCGACCCATAGCTTTACCTATTATTTCCTGAGAAGAAATATTAGCAAAAAACCTAAGCCTCAGTCAATATAGTTGCAATAATTCTCGTCTGAAAGCACTGATGCAGCGTCAATACCTCAATATACAAGGGATATTAAGTTTATGGTTCTTCAAAAATGAAAAACAATTTTCAGATATGTGATAATATGAAAGATCATTTCAGAAGACATTGATAATTAGTATAGTTCCATATTAAAATTCCCTTATAATCTGTCATGTCCATCCTGCCACCTAGCACACAAGTATAATTTCCATAATTTTAGACCTAAACTCTTGCAATTTTACAAGTGAAAGTTTTATACGGAGATTTTAATCCATATGTCGTGGAATATTAAAGAAACCATTCCTAAGAGTCGAACATTTTTTAAAATAAACTGACATTTGATTTTTCTTTTTTAAACTTTGTTTGCGAAGTAATAAACTCCAAAGCGACATCACGTATACCCCTTCCCTCTAATTTTTCACCTGTGGATATGAAAAATCTTACATTCTACTCTATAATTTTATTAGAACTATTCATTAACTCGCATAACAATTTTAAGAAAAATAGACAACTATGTTATCATACTTTATACAAGTTTCGACACACATTTGGCTAATTTTGAAACTTAGCTTTACATAATATTTCTTTATTTAGCTACTTTTTGTCACGAACAATTCTGCACTCTAAATGCGGGCACTGTATCATAAAGAGGCATGAAACAATTTTAATTCTTTAAAGCCATTCAATTAATTCATAATTGTGTAAATTGTCGTCACAGTGGTGTGTCGGTATGATCACTAGGCATATGGCCTTTAATGCGACACTTCGAGGACCCGGGTTCATCAATAGGGACTAGACTGGTGTTCTGCTTCGCTGTAAAAGATATGTATTAATTGTATACATTAAAATACATAAGTAAATGAATAAATTGTTTTGTTAATGCAAGTATATCTAGGGATACATTAATAAAATTAAATTTAAAAAATTGCCGACAAACCACTATTAAAAGCAAAATATTAAAGCTATTTGTTGTTTAATTGTTTAATTTTTTCGGAGACACAGGTTGAATACCTTCCGACTTTGTAAATATACAGTTATGTACATAATTTCTCTTTTTTTTATAATTTCTCACTATAAGTAATGTATAAATTGTATGATCTTAAAAATAAATTTGTCCATGTTAAAAGAATCTTATTTAAATTATTATTTAAGTAAGAGAATATTTTAATGTGTTAGCTTTAATTAAAAGTTTACTATGTAATATGTGAGTTGGTTTCGAGCACCGTTTGGTAGCTTAAAATATTTGAGTGGATGAAATGTCAATGTAGCATAATCCTAAAGTAGCAACTAAAGTCCTGAATCCTACCTTTAATCTATTTATATCTTGCCTTACATACTCATTGTTTACTCTGTCACATTAACAAAAAGGTATAACAAAAGTGTGTTCATCAAAGTATTATTAATGCTCGTTATATTTCATAATTTTTATACAAAATTATTTTGTGTTTATCTGCCTCTGATGCCTCTGATCTATGTGCGCACAGGAAATATAAGAATGTTTTACAAAATGATATAAATTACTATCATACTAAATCAATATAATGTGAAGAAAGTACCACAAGAGAAAGCAAGTATTCTTTAAACATTCTGTGCAAAGAATGTTTCACAGAAATTATGAGAAAGAAATATAATAATTACAATTAAAATTTATTAATGTGAATTTACAAACACTGGTAAACAAGAGGTAGATGCAGGAGTGGAAATATTATTTATTAACACTTTGTATGCGAGTACGATTTTCTACATTTTTAGATGTGTAGTGGACAAACAAGTTGTTTGTGTATTAATTGACTTGATTAAATTTATGAATTCGTAAATAAAAGGTTGACTTAATTGCTTGCATAATTTTAATAAAAATAAAGAAATTCATTTTACTATCACAATTAATATTTATTTAATCAGTGATAACATATTTTACTTAAATATTCAGCTAATAACTAAAAAATACAATTAACTAAACAACAACTCGTCTTAAAGTCACACAGTGTAGTATTTACTTTTGCCCATCACGAAACTGAGATTACTGTCTCCCCCACCTGCAAGTGTCAAATATATATTAATTATTAGTAGAAGATGAAATGTGCCACAGAATGAAACAGATGAAGACGCTGTGATTGTATAAATAGAATGAGAACAATATCTTAAGATTATAACTGGAAATTATCTCCATACAAAATGTTAAAATATCAATAATAATTTGTAATTGCTTCATTAATGCTTCATCCACTGAGCGAGCCTTGTTAAATTTAAAAAAACCTCTGTAAATTATGGATTTCAGTGAAGTAATATTGTCACAGTAGAGAATGAGCCACTGCAATTAAAATTTTATGCAAACAATTTGTATTAAGTTATCTGTGAAAGTTTCTTTGCTTACCACAATCTTATTCCACTTGTGGCACTGCTTGGACTAATTATTTTTTATACTATATTTTGGTGCTAATAATTACTATTTATTTTGCTGTTTATATGAAATTAAGTCTTTTTTTTATTATTTTACCATCCTCAATTGATGGGAGGATTTAACTATTAATACTAAGGTAACTCCTTAAATGTATATTTAAGTATCTGTAGTGAAGGGTATGTTTGTATTTTTTGCTTCTACCTAGCGTACATTCTGTCACTGTGTTTAGCAATTATTACTTTTATGAATTTAAAACTGTACACTAATAAAATACCTCCAGTGGTGCCACAAATAGTCCAAATAAGGATTAACTGAGTAATGAAACTGAGGGTTTTACATTTATTTATTTCTTTTAAAATTATTTTACAAAATACACCAATAAATATGCAAATGTGTAACTAAAATATTTTCAAATGTCTAAAAAACCAAAGGGTGAGGGAACTTGTGTTGTCCAATATAACTCTCGTAGCAATCAAATTCTGGAATAAGTTATTCCTTAAAAAGATATATTTTTGCTACGCCTGGGCCCTAGCCGATCAATTTGTAATCTTCACAATTTTGTCATCCAAACGGTGCTAAAGATTTATGCAGTTTAATTGTTATTGCTTAAATTTAATTATCAGAGTTTAAAATTGTTTGGATTAAATGTAATAAAGGAATAATGGAAACACTTCTATACAGTCAGCCTGGAATGATTTGTAAAATTCTATAAATAAGGGGTTACAACATTGCAAAGCTATCACATAAATGAAATATTTGAAGAGCAGCGACAGGGAAACGTTTTTATAGAAGGGACAGTTCCGAGCGAAATGCCTGGTGCAAATAGCACGTGGAATCATCACAACTTTCACTATTGACGATGCACTGCTACAATCTACCTTTTTTACGGTCTCGTTCCCGTGGCCGATCAGGAAAACTATATAACCATTCCTGGAATTTCATAGCCCACAACTGTTATATAAAACAACACAACAAATTCGGCCATCTCTTGGTTTTATAGACATTTCTGTTGTAAAATAGTTGATACAAAAATACAAGTGACAGTTTTGATGCTCAATTCTCATGCGGACCACTTGTGATACCACTGAGTATAATTTTTAGCATATAATTTCAAATGATTGAAAAGATTATCTGTGCTTATTTTTGGTTTAATGACAGCTAGTTTCATATTCACTGAATTTTAATGTAATCTACCTCTCTGCTACTTCGAATATAACTTTCTAAAATTTAAAGTAAAGTTTGAATCATTTGACATTTCCACTCAAATATTCATGAGTTTAAAAGTTACAAAAAGATATTAAAGAATTTGCTGTCAAACATTTACTTAAGCTTCGGGCAAGTTATGAAATTTAGACATTGCCACTTTTCTAGGCAGTTTATTAATACTAACGAAGAAACATTAAAAAGTAATACATAAATATTTGCCAATGGAATGTTTTACCACAGGTCTGGCTTCTATTGTTGTTATCATATTTAGAATTAAGAATTAGGACATTTATGTCAAAGATTGTTATCAGTCTGAATAGCCAAGACGTTTGATAAGTGTTTGCTGGAATTTTCTCCATTTTGTCTATTACTTCATACTAAAAACTGTCATTGAAAACTAGCAACTTTTTGTCAACTTTTATATGTTATAAGATTTACAGTCACTCACCAATAAACACAAAAATTATACCATTATACTTCTCATTCTAGACACAGAATCGGTTTGAAAGGTACCATTATATCCACTCATTTTGCTAATGTTTTATAAAACTAATTCTCAATATAATTGTACTAAAAATGTTTTAGAATATTATTGTCAATTCAATTAAAAATGCCATGTAATGGGCGATTTGAAAATAAAACAATCCTAATATACGCTCAAAGAACACATAAAAAGTTATTAACATTAAAAAGTTCCGAAGTAATTTATCAATTTGCTCTCTACTATTGCTACTACTCTACTGCTTACTACTCTCCACGCTTTTGATTCCCTTAAAATATATATTTCGAATGATTTTTCAAAATATGGGAAAGAATAATAAAAAATTCATAGAAATATTTCACACTTTTCCAATGCTTTACATTGAACGTCTGCAACAAGTTACCAGGCTGAATATCCTAAACTCACCATTAAAATGATTTGGTTTGGGAGTTATGGACAGCATTGAGATGTGGTAAAATAAGAATTACAAAAAAAAAACAAAGGGAAGGTAAGATTGTGTAAACAAAGCTGTACATGATAAATTAACTTCTCAAGTTGCCTTAATGTATTTTAGACTGATTTTTTATTAAAAGTGGAAATGTTTGATTATGGTAAAAACTGATAAAATACATAATTATATTAAAATTTATTGTTAAAAATAAAGTATTGTTAAGTCTCATAATCGGTTGTATGGAAGGTTAATGTAAAAATATATTATTGTAATCCAAAGATGAAAACTTGTACTTATGGCATTGTGAAAGGGAAAATAAAATATAACTGTTTTCAAATGTACAATTTGACTTTTATTTTGTAGAGTTGTACCTCAAAAGCAAAAAAACGGAACTTGTGTCCACCTGTTTGCCTGTTATGGCCGTTTTTATAAAGTATATTATACTGCTACACCTGCATACACTCAAAAGTATTTGTATCGAAATTTTAGAAGGGGTATACCATTGTTTGAAATATTTTTAAATTCAAATGGCAGTTGAAAAAGTAAGCTATAAGAATTCCAAAACTATTTTTTAGGACTTCCTTTAGAATAGTTCTAGAGATATTATTGGAAATGTCCAGAAAAAATATGCTCTTTGCTACTCCCAAAACTGCTGAAGTCAAAATTATAGAAAAAAAAGAATGTGTTAATAGTAATAATAGTTCACTTAAATTTTGCAGAGATGAAATTATTTTGAATTTTATAGCTTTTAAGAATTTAACGATATCTACAACTGTGAAAGATAGACGAAGTTATATATATATATATATATATAAATAGTTTAATAGAAATATTGTGTACTTTTGTGTTCCAAAACCAAGCTAGAACTAGTGTAATAGTATTTATTATATGGTCTCGTCATGGTGTTATTAACTGATACACAAAAATTAACCCGCTTTTTGAGATTATTTACAGAGATTATCCGAGGAAGGGATTCAACTTAAAAGGTGAAAATTAGCAGCTTTGAAGAAAATTTTATGATGTTTATGCAGTTGCATGTGCTACGAAATTTTCTGTGCACCCTGACTAAGAAACTCAATATTATTTTAAATGTGTATTTGAGTTTAACTTTTAGAGACAAGCCAATCATAAATACAGAGTGTTGAGTAGTCTCAATAATGACGTGTAATAAATCTTTACTATTTGCACATGCACATATTACTGATAATTTACTGCATAATACTGATATTTTACTAAATTAAAAGAAAAATTGTTTCTTTTACTTTTTTAACCTACCAAAAGATTCACTCATTCACGAATACATAATTTGTAAGCAATTTTCTTACTATACTTTTAAGAGTTTCACATCTACTTCTAGAATTCATCACTAAATTGAATTGTGTTTGTAGTGAAATAGTTATTACAAGACAATGACGAAGCTATTCACTACTATAAATACACCTTTTTGTGTGTATTATGGTTTTCGAGAGTAACTTTAAAGAGTTCAGTACTCAGCAAGTAGCAGAGTTAATATAGTCAGTACAATAGTACCTTTACTGACCCACCAATCTAGGAATTAAGATTCTTATAACATACTCTTATAAACACTGGCAATTTCTCAGTCTGAGATTAGAAACTAAGAAATCCATTTTACTTCCGAACAGTGGCTATGAAAACCACATGAAATTTTACCTCGCTCGATGTTTCTCACTGCTTAACATAGATATCTTTAAATAATGAAACAAAGTGAGTTATCAATCAGATTACTGTCTTGTCAGTAAGTCTAAAATAGGTAATATAAAAAAGGAGTTTTGGTACATGGTAAAAATAAAATTATTTCTGTGAAGTTACATACATTATATATTTTTCAAGATATAAGAAAAATAGATTTTTATATATTATAGTTATAGATAAGGAAGAACCGTGCACATAAGACATTTTTCCACTCCTCAAGGGCCATATTGTTAACTTATTTTTGATCAACATTGACTAAACATTTTTAATTACAGAACTCTTCATATAAGCAAATAAGTAAAGCAAACACATGGGTTTTTAAATTTTCATCTTTGAAAATATTTTGAAACGAGGGCCATAATTTTACTTAATTGTTAATATAATGACGTATATTTTTCTACTCTTATTACAGAGTAGGAAAGGTATTAGGGGGAATGCAGAGCAATATTTTTGACTGTCTCGAAGTTTACAATTACATATGATATTTCAATTACACATTGGTAAGTGTGTAATTGAAATATCTTGAAATTTTGAGTTGCCTTAAGCTAAAAAAATTTTAAAATATCCAAAATGGTATAAAATCAAAAATTACTACTGGTAGTATTCCTTTATTTTTTTCACTTTATGTCTATATTATTGGATTTATAATTTCCATTTTCTAGGCTCATTTAATAATTTTTCCATTTGTCAGGTAAGAAACTAAAAATTTAAAAGTGTGAACCTACCGATCAGGTAAAACAGTCGACTCTCCATAATTTAGAACTCAACGAACCAGAGAAAAAGTTCAAATTACAAAGGGTTCAAAATATGTAACAGGAGTTCAAATAACCAGGAGGTAGGGAGTAAAGAATTGAAATAAAAGTTTGATTAAAATTTGTGATTTTTATTTCAAAACATTTGCACAATTATATACAAATGTTAATTTTGAAAAAATTCCATAATTTTCTTTTGAATGAGCGACCTCCATCTATCAATGTCAAAGTGACAGCTGAGAAGAAATCTACACTTGTGCCCGTTCTGAGGGCGTAGGAGCGTAGGGCAGCAAGAGATGTGCAGTCACCTTGCCTCGCTCAGTATGATTGGAATTGGCCGTTGTCCTTCTTTGTTTTCTTCCTAGTCCTCATCCAGAGGGGCCAAATCCAACAGTTCAGCATTGGTTAGGGCACAGTGGCCACTGATGTCATCATCGACTTAAACATAATCCTCAAATGTTAACTCTCCATAATTAGGTAGGAGTCCCAAGCCTGAGTCAGAATTTTTAATTTTTGGCAACTCTGATGACTTTTCTACATTTTCAGTATGCTTAAACCCGCACTTTCTGAAGCAGTTGTAAAGGGTGGTAGACTTGACATTTTTCCAAGCCTTATCAATCATGATTATAGTGGTCAAAACTATTATGTTCACCTTCTCACATTTTTCAAAACAGGATAAACAATTTGTCTATGGTAGAGTTTTAAAATTTTGAATAATGCGTTGGTCTAATGGTTGCAATCTTGATGTCGTGTTGGGTGGAAAAAAATAAATTTTACGTAGTCTAATTGTGGTGGGATATTATGCCTGGTGCAGTTGTCCAAAAACAGTAAGATTTTGCATTTTTCCTTTTTCATGTCACTGTTAACTGAGGCCAACAATTCATTAAACAACTCTGTCGTCATCCATGATTTTTTGTTTGACCAATAAGTTGTGAGCAGTGATTTTATTCATTTGAAACAGTGTGGTTTCGCAGATTCCCCTGTGACTGGCTACAACTTTTGAGATTCGTCCATATTACATGCTAGAAGGACAGTTATTCTATCCTTGCTCAGTTTCCCTGCATGACACTTTTCATCTTTGAACGTCAGGATGCGATCAAGAAGACATTTATAAAAAAGCCTAGTTTCGTCTGTGTTGAATGTGTTAATTGGGTCTTAGCCATTCAAAACTTGGTTTAGCTCGTTAATCCATTGGGTACAAATGGAAATATCCACGATGGTGTACCCTCCACAGATTTTTTTAAATGTGATGCCCGTGCCGGTTTTTGAATTTTGAGTCACCCCTCACTTGCTGCAAATCTTTTTATCCCGAGAGACTGCGCAAAAGACTTGGCTTTTTCTTTCAACATGAAACCGCCCAAGGGAATATTTTCTCCTCTAGACTTGATGAATCCACTTAAGTAAGCACTCCTCAAGATGGGGAAATTCACCCTGGCGTGACCTTTTTCTACTAGCAATTAAGGCACTTCCGGTGACGTGATCTTTGTGTTTCAAAATAATCGACAATGTCGATGGTAAATTGCTGAACTGTTTGGCGACATCTTTTTTTAATTGTCCATCCCCACAGCTTGAATCACATGCTTTTTCTACTTATGGAAAGACACTTGTTCTTTCTTCAACTCATTTTGATATTTAAAAATTAATAACACAAATCAAACATTAACATAACCACCTAATTTAACATTCGAAAGAAGATTACACTGTAAACTCACTCATATCTTATTCATGTAAAGAAACGACAGGTATGAACATGATGTAAACAAATGATGGGTTGTGCATTAAAACTGCTTCAAATTATATAGAGTAGGGGAGCCAGACTTCAAATTATTGAATGTCAGCAGGCTAGACTTCAACTTTAAATTCCTTCAACTGAGGGGACCAAATAATATTGATTTTTTTCAATTTATCGAGTATTTTTCAAGGGACCAGGAAAAAAACTTCAAATTAATGAGTGTCAAATTATCGTGAGCCGACTGTATTGACAGGTAATAATGAAAAAATTGCATCCCAATATTTGTGTTTTTAGCACAATTAAATATTATAGGCAACGTAAAATTTTCCAAGGTAGCCCTAAATAATAAGTGCAAAAATGTCTGAACAATGAAGTGTAAAAAAAGGCATTATAAAATTATCTATACATTTCATAGGCTTTATATTATTAATGCTTTAAGTGTCATATTACTAGCAAACCTTAGAAGTAAACATTTTTGCAAATAATGTGTAATTTACTATATAATGGTAGGCCATTTATAATTTACATTTTTGATAGGTATACAAGTCGAAATGCACAATAGCTACATGACACTGAAGAGCATGATGTATATTATACCATTATGTATAATTTGTACTATTATCTATAACACAAAACAGAAAAGACCCATGCTGGGCAGCTTAGCGCGACCGACTTGCTTCCTAACTAAAAAGTATCCAGCGCCATACAGTACACTGTCGCACAGCTATAGTGCGTTTTGAGCTTAAGACATAATTTTTCCAGATATAACAACAACACCCAATACAAGATAACCTCTCACTAGATTTTTTATTTTTAAGGAGATATTTTACAAACTAATTCATTAAATTAATTGAAATTTGTGATAAAAATATAAAATCTTAATTGAAACTGTAAAATACAATCAAGAAAGTGTAATTTTCGATTTATGTCTAATTATAAAATGTAAACATTTTCTTACTAATTGTTTATGTAATGTTTGCAAAATTATTGCCAATTAAAATATTTTCAATAATGATTTTAGGTTATCACCTTTCCTCAAGGGCGGTGGAAAGGTAGCGATTTTTTTACTGCAACAATAAGTAACCTTTTCAAGGAATATATTTGCCTAAAGTTACATTTAAAACTTTAGTTGGACACAAGTAGTTATATCCGTTCTGTGTTATCAAAATCACTATTGACATTCTCAATATTGTTTATTGTGAATGTCACAGAAGTACATTTGAAAAGAAAAAGAAATGGAACTTTGTGATAATGCCCACAGCTCTTGATAATAGATCCAATGATAAAACATTAGACTTCTTTTTATTTGTAAACTTCAAGTTTAGATTAAAAGGTAATATTTTGAGCCGATTGGCTCAGAAGTCTAGCCTTTTAAGAACAAATTTATTAGTAGAAGCAATTAATACATCCAAACAAAATATTCCCAAAAATTGAGGAAGTATATTTTTGATGATAATTTTAATAGCAAATTAATCCCCTTGAAATATGTTCGTTTATTATGAATCAAAGTAATTTTCATTCCAATATACAGTTTTAAAATAACTTGCGATGATCAAAATTGTAAAATAAGGTTTGTTTTGTTTGTGGGTAATTCATTAAAATTTTAATTATTACGGAAAGTATGTTAAGTTTCTATATTTAGAGTATATTTTTTTCCACTAAGGGTTATCTTCAATTAGCAGAACTTCCTTAGAAGGAAATTCTAAGTATAGATAAAGGAGGAATTAACAACAAACGCCAGACTAATAGAATATAGCAGAGTATTTTATATTTACACATACTATTTTTAAATTCCATGTAAATTAGATTCAATTGCAGAGTTACTCAGAGAATGTAGAAAAGATTACATATGGCTCTCAAAAATATTTTAATCAAGAAAATGTATTAATTAAAATACTTTTGTAGTTACACTAAGTGTCCCTAATACATAATACAAAATTTAATATAACCATATAACTTAATTTTCACACATTTACATAATGTGAAAAAATTGGTATTAAATTGATTTTGGCATGGCTAACATAAGTAGTCTCAATTTCACATCTAACATTTTAACCCTCTTTAATAAAATCTAAACGGCCATTAACAGTATACAAATGTTATCCTAATGGTGTCAAATGACTAACATGTTATTAGACTCTTATTTGGTCCTATGTTAGTAAAGTGAAGAATAAATTAGAGTATAGTGTCCATTTAAACAATACCTTATAGCATCATTTGATTTCACATAGAAATGTGATGGCAGTGATAAAACTGTCTCGCATCAAACAGAAATACAGCATGTCATTATTTTATGAAATCCCCACATTTGTTGATTATAACTTGGAGCCTCCTTTTTAATTTGGCATGCATAAATATGTATAATATCTTATTGCAGTAATGCCTGTAATGTCTTAATGGGTAGACATAATTCCAGTTTGCCTTATTTTTACTTTATTACAGAAATTTTAAAAAATTAGTAACTATTTATATAAACTACTCACGAGACTAGACACTTAAACTAATGTGCTAAGGATATATTTTAAAAATTTGTTTATCACATACCACAGATAGATAACATCATAATCCATATTAGATGTCATTTATTTTTTCACTCGGTTGATATGTCTATTATCTGGCCAGACAATTAAAAATAGGAAAATAACACTTTTACCTTTTATTAGCCATATATACAGTATTTAAATAAAATAAAGCTATAGTCGATTTTGTTGCTAAGACTGCTTGATATCATATTTAGAAAAAGATTTTTCATATTTAAAAAATATACTTTGGGTTGTTCAATAAACTTAACATATTGTGAACCAGCATTTCATTGCCAATTTAACCGTTTTTCCGTGAAATATTAAATTACTTAGGATTTATTAATAGCTAAAACTCCCAATATTACCACTTTTCAGTACCTTAAAACCACCCTTCTAATAACTATTAAATACAAGATATCTCATCAACAGCCCCTAAAGGCACCATACAACTTATGAAATATATTGTTATCCATCCATAATGTGTTAACAAGATCTGTCTTTACTTTAAAATAATAATATATTTTTAAGTGTAACAAAGTCAGACAATACATAACTACATCATATCATAAAATGTTACAATAGTTTGGATTTGAACTAATCATTTTCTTCTTCTCAGAAATACGAGAAGCATGAGAAGCTAGGAAATGAAAATGAGTAAATCAATTTTTAAAAATTTTACAAGACACAAAATGTACTAATAATATTATACACAAAATGTACTAATTAACTACCCCACTTGAATTTATATGGTGAAAATTTTTAATACAATTCAAATTAGGAGAAAGGGAGTTAATGCAAATTTCAATTTTACAAGTTGCATATTAACACATTTCCGAAGATATTAATATAATAATCTCAAAAAAACGAATTATGCAATTTTGTTCCACAACTTACCCAGTTTTATTCTTCTACAAGTTGAATTTATCTATATTTGATTAGTCAAAAATTGCTATTTAGCTGGTCTTTCCCACAAACAGCAAAGAATGTGAAGTTCTTAAGGGATATACTATGTTAAAATAAAGTTATCCCCTTTTATCATTGCAATCCACATCTCCCTTACGTTTTGACGTTACTTGCTAAATGGCGAATCTAAAGATTGTTTACAGAGTTTTATCCTGTAACTCCTTATACTTAAATATATATTTTAAAAGTTTTTCCCAGCGGCTCAGAAATAATGAGCTGTCAATATTAAATGTTAAGGTTCATACATATTGACGAATTGCATAACAAGCGTGCATGTCTTCTCAAAGCACATGTGCATTTCTGTACATTTCTTGCACGCATACAGCTTTTGCTCTGCATATGGCGCACATATATTATTTGCACGGCGTGTAAACTGCGCCTACACTGCTCGTATGCTATTTCAGGCAAGGAGATGACTTTACCTTTAATTGAAACTTATAAAAGATTTCCAATTTTGTGGGACCCTAAATATATTAGTCATTTTAGAAAAAAATATGCTTGGAAGAAAATAAACATTATAATGGAGGCTGAAAGTTTGACTTGTCTTTTGTCTTTTTCATACAATGAGCCTTCTCCACAACTTTACAGTGAGCAAAGTACCAGCCACAATTATTACTCTTAAGATACTTCAGATAATTTCAGTGATTTATTTTAACAATAATTTCTTTTTCTACAAACTTTAAAGATGTTTAGTATTATTTTTGACGTTATGTTTTTTGTTTGTTATTTATAAAACTTTAAATATTAAAATACCAAGTATCTATATGTTTTCTTTTAAACTTTCGATAATCACCAAAAACACTTAGGGAATAATTTTGCAAATGCTTACACTAGTTCCTATAGCTTCAACGGAAATAGGTGCTCAAAAATTAGTATATTATTTAGTAATTTTAGAGCCGTTTATTATAATAAATTCTAATATTGCGCGCCATTTTTAAAAGGTTTTTCTAATGTCCACTTATGTATTGGACCCTTAAGTTAAAAGCTATATTAAGTCTTTGCTTGTAGAATTTAATATGTAATCACCATCATGATTGATTTGTTGTCTTTAATTGCCGAGCCAGCAATTATAAAAGCAACCTTCACATCGTCCCACATTGTCGGGAGAATTAGAAAAAAATTAATAACTTTCCCGTTTATTTCTGCCTAGAGAGCAGAAATTGTATACACACAATAAGCAAGCCTGTTACATGCGTTGCATAAACAGAGCATGAAATGCATGCACACAGTTCATATGCCAAGACAGTTTGAAGGCGCAAATGGAACATAGCATGCTCATTCATTGTCGATAAACCTTTGTATTAAATCCGACTTGAAGTGTGTTCTAGAATCGACATGAATGCTACACATTTTAGTTAGAATGTCCTAAATAAAACTTTGGAATTTGACGACCACCCATTTAATTATCAAGCTACAGCTTATATATAAATCTTATTACAAGTTTAATATTACTTTACTGGCCCTAACAACATTAAATTTAAGCTTTTAAGCAGTACCTGCATGAAAAAAAAACTGTTAAACAGTTATGTACAACATATACAATATATAAGCAGCAGTGTTAGCAATAACCTTAAGATGGACGGTGACAATCTTGGACACGAGGGGAAGTGAACTATAGAAGACATTGTGAAACATTATTGTCTAAGTCTATTTACCCTATCACATCAATCTAAAAACTGAGCAAATTTTAAGACTAATACTTTTGCAGTGACAAAAGTAACATTACGTAGCTTCTAAATTTTTTCCTACTCTTTACCATACAGGAAAACCTCAAGTTACGACATTTTGACTTATATCAAACATTCTGTGACCTTTACACACATCTCTAATTGTCTTATCGAGATGATGAATACTGCAATAAAACTTTAGGTCACTATAAAGATTTGATAAAATTTACTTCTAAATTTTTGGAGTTACAATGACTGCAACAATCGCAAGAACTACCGGAATAACAAAAAAGATGCGACATCTTTATAAGCTACGATGACATTTATCATGGTTCCTATACATCTAAACTGTTAATACACAGACTCATTGAAATACTGAGCTTTGTCTCAATACAAACTATTAAAGATAATTCAAATAAAATGACTCATCTCAATATTTAGTACAAATTACTCATTGTATGTTATGACATAGTGGAAATGATTTAGAGGTGTGCCAGATCATCCAAATTTAGATCAACAGATATGATAACATATACTGAGTATTTTTTCTAAATTCATCAATACGGATACGGAACATACAGTTCATATATTAAGCTTTGCATCATCTCAAGTTAACAAAAACAGTTCTATTTATTAACAAAACTACTAGCTTGCTTGTTTACTAATTTGTTTTTTTAATAAGTTGAAGATTTAAGAGTCTTGGCAGTTTATGTATTGCATTGCTCCTTATAATGCCCTCAAAGAGAAAATATTTTATTGATCTTAAAACTTTCTCAAAATGGCTAATATTAACATCGTAAGTCTAATATGATTGTTTAATTATAAATAAAAGTAACTAAATAACAAGTTTGGTTGTTTCTCTTCTATTTTTTCACTTAAGAAAGAATTAAAAGACTTTATTTAAGATATAAATAATATGAATATGCACACTGACACACCAATAGTCGACAATTCTGAAATTTTCAGATGCTAGTCGGGTCAGGAAACAGACTACTAACAGCACACAATATTTAATAATCATTCAAGTTTAATTTGAGGTCATTCTTAAGTTTTGTGTTTAAAAAACAAGTATGGAAGATTTTTTCAACACAGTCCCTATAAAAAAGAGTTTCTCTATATAGACTCCTCAAAATGTATAATTATTTAAATATAAAGTTAATATATACTTTAAATACATATTAAAATGTACTGTTTCCCTGTATATCTAATATTAGGCCAATATTTGTCATCGTGACATTTCACGTAACAAAAAATAAAATTGTGCAATTAATATTATTAAGCTCTCTACCTTGACTTTAAAAATTAATAATTTTGCATATATCCTTTACCTTCTATATAATGATAGCAAATATCTTCAATTTTTGAACTTGTTTATTAATGGCAATTAACAAACATATTGATTTACTATCTTTATATAACTAGAAACTTTGAATGCAAACAAAATAATTCTGATCTCTAAAAGTACTAAACATTACATTATATAAATAAAGGTACCCCACTATTAAAATATTATACCTACTTTAAATAACTATATTCAATATTGGAGCACAATATTAGTTTGGTTTGCGAATACTAGCTCTATTTTAACTTAAAGAAAAACTAGGAATTATAGACATTGAATGTGACTTGCAAACACTGCTCTGCACTCTGAAACGACCAGCAAAAATGAATTAACAAAGGCATAAAATTTTAACAAGCAATAATATCATTAATTTCATTTCCTAAAGAGGTCTGCTGGACCATTAGGTGAATTTATCTGAACATATCACATATGTTTCACTTTAACATTGTTAATCATTAAATAATGAATATTTCATATCAATACTTTGTTACCAATATTGCTAAGACAATTCTGAAAATTCACAGGTTCACAGGTTCACAGTTCAGGTATTAGATTAACGTAAACATAAATTAGAACTCTTTAAGCTAGTTTTATCAAACCCAGCACATATGTCAAATGCCAACTCTGTCTGAATGAGGACACAATGTAATTACGAGAAGTGGCTTGTTCTTTCATTAATCACATGTCTCGCACCTTTTCAAACCAAATATTATACATAAAATATACTTATGTTGTCAAAACATTACTAGAGATTTGTGTTTGATTTTCTTTTATTTTATTAAACAAGGCGAAAGTATTCAGCAATGAATTGAAGTTGTTTTCTACCTAATAGAAAATATTTTATTAGCTGAGTAATGCTAGTTTTAATATAGAACAGTAGTAAACGTGGGACAATTTTTAAAATATCCAAGCCATAAGTACATTTTTATTAATGACCCATCATAGTTGCAATATATACTCTATACTATAGTTTATACCAAAATATATAGAAGTTCGATGGACTCTTAATAATTTTCAATAGATATAAAAAAAAATAGAAATCACAGTACTCCAAGAGTCATATTCTTGTCATTATAATTATAGGATAGTTCAATATACTTATATAAATATAATGCTACTGCTAGAAACCTAAAAATTGTCAGGAACAAGAATCATGGAACATAAGATATCCTTACCTATTACATAACAATAACAATATATGCACGAAAGAGAAATTGGAGAAATTTTTTATTTTTTTACATTTGCCAAATTTGGATTTTTTACATTTGGATAATGGATAAGGGTGAATAAATTCATTGTGTGTGGATAATTAGATAATCCGTTAGTGTATTCAGTTCGGCATTGGTTCAGCATTACGGAATCTGCACTCAATTTGTCAAAAAAATTGTCAATAAATTTCCCAATGTTAAAAAATCTCCTATGTAGAAGTGCAGATACAAACGAATATAAAACTAAACCCAAACTTGGCTAAGGGTTAATACATTGGCTTTAAACAAATTCTTAGGGAGATTATGAGGTCAATGACAGTATGTCAGATAATTACATATGACGATAAAAAAATTACAGCAAAACTTTATACTACAGTCGAAGATGTACAGTGTTAGATATATTTATTTCCCGATTAATTGCATAACATACAGTTACTAATATACAATTACATTTGTAAATATCGCACTATATACACATACCTTAAACAATAGGTTTAATGCAATATACATTCATAGATTGAACTCGAGGGTACAACAAATAGACTATAGATGTTGATTCAACGACGAAATTGACAAGTCTTTATTGAAAATAGATAATCAAGTTCCGTAGAGCATCATGAACATTTTGTATTGCTAATTAGAAATAAAATAAAAAATGACTAGGACAAAATTTGCAAGAAATTTATTTTGGAAAAGACTTAGGATTTTGTATACGAGTAAAAAAAACCTATATATTTTTATGTTTCCACCACATTTTTACCACTCTGGAAAAAAACTTCATACAAATAAATTTCTTCCACTTTACATAAAAAATTTCAATATAAAACAGGCATAAACCGAAACTAATATTTCTGAAAGTTTTACATAAAAAGAAATAACCACAGATCTATAAATTCTAAAAGTGAATATGGTGTAATCAGAATAAAAACAATTGCGAAAAAAATAAATTTCCTCAACACAAGAATGTAATAATAATTTAAAATTAGGTTTTCTATCAAATCCCATATATTTTCTCAAATTTCCAAACCAATAATACCAAATTTTTAAATAATTTTAAGAAACACAGTCCATAACGCAACATTTAATGGTCTTCCTCAGTGTAGCCTCGTTTACAATAAAGAGTCGCAACATTTCATTAAATCTATCTAATTTTACGCATCCGCCTTAGGCTCACTCGGCTGCCCAGACATTCTGTTGATGAGATTCGTTATCATATCGGCATCGACGAGACCTATAAATTTGTCTACCACTAGACCATTCTTGATAGCAATAACGGCGGGCACTGCTTTCACTTCAAACGTGTGAACTAAATCAGCGTTGTCCTCCACATCAACAACTGCCAGATCTAGATTCTCTAATGGTCCGATAAGCTCTTTTAATTTTGGTGTTAATATTTTACAGGGGTCGCACCAGTCTGCGTGAAAGTTCACAATGACTGCCTTTTTACTGTTCATTACCTGAAACAAGTAAATATAAATACAAAAAAATAAATAAAAAATAACAATGCTCCTAATCCGTTTGAGAACTAAAAAGGATAAAAACAATAGTCTAGGTGAAATATATTATCTATTGAATATTATCTATTAATAATCCGATATAAAATAAATTCCCTCCTGATATTCAGATTCCTTTCAATGCACTTGTTCTTGATATTTGATTATTAGACATTACTTGAATGCCAAACAAAAATTTAATTTCTATAAGTAGTAAATTAGATCATTTTTTTTGTTTGTGTTAACAGCTTTACTCATTAACAGGAGTAAAGCTGTGAACACAAACAAAAAAAATTATGCCCGTGCACGAAAAATTTAAAGCACTCTGCTAATAATCATAATTTTTAAAAGTAATGGAACATGCAAGTAATTCATTTTTCAATAACAAATATTTCTTTTTTTCAATGTTTTCTCAAATATAAGTACATTAAAACATTTTATAATCATAAACAAAACCCCCCGTGAATAAACTTAAAGAAATCACTGAATTACCGTATAATCAATATTTCTTTCACTGATATAGTAATTGTATCGCTGAATATACAAATCTCTGTAATCTCAAACCTGAAATTTTTTTAACTGTAGATTTATTTTCACTTTTAACCAACAATACAACTGCCTAAGGACTTTGGAAAAAATTTGAAAATTGTGTTAAGGTTTTCTATTGTTGGGAAACGAACGCTTAAGCATTTTAGAGTTTCATCGGATAATAATACAAACATTATAGGATATTAAATCAATCTTAAAGTTTTTGGATCTTATGGATTCAACAAAAGTTCCAGGACTTACATTACTGATTAAATCAAATGGATATAAAAACTCACTCCTTGAGAATCGACCAACAATTATTAAGATGTACTTTTATATAAATAAGTACCTGGAATGTAAATTACTTCTCATGGTATAATGAAAGAATCTTGATAAGTCAAGATATACTTCACATTTTTTACGTGTAATTTTTTATTGACTGGAACAAGTATCTAGTTACATACTATAAACAAATTAATTAGGCCGCAGTGTCTATGTCGCCATAACCATAGAACATTTTGAATTAGAAGGAATACTTTTTAAATTTCATAGCTGATGATACTCTAGCATTTACGTCTTCCTCATCTAATGAGGCGAATAGAAGGTATTTCACAAAGGCGTATTTATCAATGAATTCGCAACTTCCATACGATAAAGTAATGGATCCACAATTTTATTATGAGACACATTATTAGTTAAACAATCATTTCAATAGTCTCTATGAATTTGTTACTACCAGATCTGTCAAATGTACTTCGAGAGTTCATTTTCGGGTTTTAATTAAAGCTCTCATTTATTATTTTTCCACTTCAGGAGGCCACATCATTACAAATGTATTGTTGCATTTCATCACTTTGCATGTATAGTTTAAATGCCAAAGATTTGTGATCAACTACACGACTTAACATTATTGTTTCAGTACCATACAGGTCCAAATTGCAATCTTTCTATCGGCGGAATACTTGTTAAAAATCTGTCAAAATACAAATTACTACCTAGTAATATAGACGAAGATAAATGCAAAATAACATAAGCACCAACTCCTAGATCTCATTCAAAAAAGTAATCCTCTCACTTAGATATATCCCACAATTTACCACGACATTCATAGGGGATTAAGTTAATAGCTATAAAAATAAAATGTTTAGTTAAAGAATATATTTAATACTATATTTATAAAACTATTTACATAATTTTTTTTAATTGTTTGTTTTATTAACTGACTTCAAAAAAGAAGGAAATTCATAATTTAACACTTATTTCTTTTTAGCTGTAACTTTGAGACAAATTGACCTATTTTCATGATTCTTTTTTGTTGGAAACGAAATAGTTTTAAATAATTTCTATGTAAATATGGTCAGGATCTGATAATCGATCACAGAGATATCCTAAGGAATTCTTCAACGGATCAGAGTACAAGATCGCTTTGAACAATTTAGTACCAAGATTGAACTCTGCGCCACATGCACGCAAATGTCGAGTAGGGTCTGAGGATGGAGTAGAAAGATGGTGGCAAAATTTCTCAATGACGAAGAGTAGAGTTGTTAAGTTTGATCAAACATGGTGATCATGATCGATTGATGAAGCCCGAAGATGTTAACAGCAACTCCTCAGAGGTGAAGAGTAAACTCATCGAGTTAGGATTCCTTTGATTTCTCTTGACATTAGCCAGAAAGTAAGAAATTTGAAGGTAAATACAACGGCATGAAACAACTAAGATATCAGTATATAGGTAGATAGGTATGTATATAAGTGTAAAAAAGCATGGTGCTACTAAGGTAATAGTAGCTAGGTCGGTAAGTACGTACAGATGTATAAAAGGCATGAAGCACTGACTATGATGAAGCCAAAAAAAAGGGTAATCAGCATGTATGTACCTAGGTATATATGAAAGTATTCATGTTCTTAAACGCCCGAAACGTCTATTTCAATTTCAATAAATGGAGTATTATCGAATTCTCGTGAGTTTCTCGTGAATTTGTAACACTCTAGGTAACATCAGATTTTATAT
Source organism: Druceiella hillmani (assembly GCA_039881145.1). Classification (NCBI taxonomy): domain Eukaryota; kingdom Metazoa; phylum Arthropoda; class Insecta; order Lepidoptera; family Hepialidae; genus Druceiella; species Druceiella hillmani. The sequence goes on from JAYKKI010000026.1 coordinate 21,711,499, forward strand.
TAAAATAGAAAAATAAAACATTGGAACACAAAATGTAACCAATTTCATATGACCATCACTAAATATGAAATGCACTGAAATGTATAAAATAATAAAAATATGAGTACTTAGTTGGAACTTTTACGATAAAATATAATTTTGTGTCTGTATGTAGATGTTTATGTACATGAGAGAGAGAGAGAGAGGTACTGACTTGCTATTTTCTATTTATAATTGTTAATAAGTAATATTATAATTATTATATACTCAAATAGTTACAAAAAGAAAATTGTTCTTTGTATTTAGTTTCACATAATAATATTATACTTATACTGAACTATTTATCTTAGGTGCCATTATAAGATCTTAGCTAGTGATGAAAATAAATGTCTTATAAAAAATTCCCAAAATTAATATCATAAATGATTTTCCTTTAACAAATATCATAAAAATCTAACTTAAAATTTATTACAAATATTCATTGACCATGAGTTCTTCATAAACTGTATATTGACTCTGTGAAAATGGATAACGCTCTAGCCAAACTTGTTGACATACTGTATCACAATCAACATAATTTTGATGCAGTTAAACCGACCAATTTATATAACTGTGCTCCATGCCACCTTCATGTGAATAGTGCCAATATGCTGTACTGAAGAAGCCCAATATCACACTTCCAAGAGACCATATAATTTAGCTTAATCTGGCTGGCTACATATAATTATGAACTTCTTTTTATATCTTTTCTTTAATACAGAATTTATTAAATATTGAATTAGTATTTTACAGATCAAAAATTTTAATATAAATTATGCATTAAAGCAGGTTTCTAATACATGTGGTTGCATTGCCCCGCATATTTACAAGTAAATTTTAAAAATGATATGTGCATATTTTCATAACAAAAATAATAAAACACTCTGGCACTCATAATTTTGATGTAAAGCTAATTAAATGCTAGAAATTTTTCCAATTTTTCAAATTAAAGTTTGACAATTTTGAAACTGAATAATTTGTAAAAGACCTTTTAAATAAGGAATATGGTCAAGGACACTTCAACTTCATTTTGAAAGAGATGTCCAGTAACACAGCATCTGAAGAAATTTTTCTATATTTTATTACATATTTATTGGGATCTCTATCTGAAGTATTTAATGGAAAAATTTCATGAATATATGTTTAAAACTAGGAACATATTGGCTGTGACAGATAGATGAATAAAGGTTGCCTATTTCACCAAGGAATCCTAAAATTATTGTCCTTAAAATTAACCAATTCTGTTATTTATTTACAAGTTGAATTGATTTTTAAATAAATTGTTAATTTTATAGAAAAAAATTAAAGGAAAGCATAGACATGCTATTATAAAACTGTAACAGAGATGCGTGTAAAATGAAAATATTTCTGAACAAATTAGTAAACTACACGCAATGCTTCTCTCTTCACAGATTTTTTTAAAATTTCCCTTTGTTCGATTATCACATAAAAACGACAGCACCATTTTGAATGGAACTTTCACTGCGTCACGTAAAAACTATTAGACAGATTCAAATTAAACTTGAGATTATGCTTAAAGTACTGATTAAAATCTAAAGGCCTTTTTATATCAAACATTTCAACATGTTAAATTATTAGCATCCATGCCCATAAGATCGAACACAAACAATTATGTAATAAAAACGAAATAATAAAATATTTTACTAAATGTATTTTAATCCATATGTTTTTAAACATTTCTAATCAATTGAAAAACAATTTGTTGATGACTACGGAATAAAACACTGAAGAGAAAGTGACATTTAAACTGAGAGGCAAGGTGTTTGGCCAAAATTATATAATTGATACCCATTTGTCCATGGTCTAAACATTACCAACATATATTTATAATACATTATTTTCAGATAATACACAAAAAACATTGTCATGACTGGTCATTCTATACAACCTTTAAATGCTGTATAGAAAATATGCCAAATTGCAGGTGCCTCAAAATTCATCTCCATAGTGACAAATGACTGAAAAAGATGGCTTTTAGATTATATTATTGTCAGAACAAAGAAAATAACACCTTCCCAGACATTGTATGTCAATAAAACTGAGATTCTATAATCTGTTGGTTACACACAGACTATCCAATTTCTACTATGGGATCTTATGTTTTACAACTTTTATTCTCTTATGCAGATTATTGTTAACAAGGTGGATTTTTTTAAATGTTGAGATGTCTTGAGGTCTCGAAAATATTTCTGAGTGTAATAAACGTAACATAACTTTGAGTAAATCACTGTTGTCATAGCCTCAACAATCTCTATTCACCAGTTCTTAAGCCAGCACACTAAGTTCTAACTATGTGAGCGCTAATTATTGAATTTCAAGTCACTCAAGGAATATTCGATCCAAACAAAATTTAAGATTTTAAGCTGAATTTGGGTGTCAAATCAAGTCATCACGCTAGAGAAAATCCTATTCAAATTAGGTTATTCAAACAGCATGCACACTAAAAATAATTTTAGGGAACTTGCTGTAATAACAAAAAACACCATAAAAATTAAAATAGGCTTTTTGACTTTTACTGATACCTTGGAAAGTGTATTTGGATGTTACATTCAAGCTTAAATGACTGGACATGTTTTCATGGAAATTAATACATCCATGAACCAGATTGACATATAGGCTATTTTCAAACCAATACATAGCATATTTCCTTCGAATGAAATTCTGTAGTTTGTACTCAGTAATAAAATTTGAATATAAACATAATTTCAATTGATAGTGCAATGTGTATAATAAATCTATTGCTCGTACATAAAACATGCATGTTAATTCTGCTGCCGTAATCTGAAATCCACGCAGGCAAACTGCAGACAAAAACCAAATGTCTATTTATTATTATCAAAATATGCACCACTTACTTTAGTAACAAATTCCTCATTATTCTTAACTAATATGGTTTCATTGTAGACTAGAGATGTAGATATTGACCTAAGATGCCGTCGCACCCGGACCAAGTTGCTTATAGGTGACCGTAACCCTCTTGCTATTGATGTAGTCATTGCTCTGAAAATTAGAAAAGAATTCAAATTACTAAAAACATAATCTCTAAAGATTGGTGCTCCCTAAAGACATGGTTTATAAATATTTCATACAGTCTGTGTGAATGTTCATTTAAAATGTTTTGCCGTATTTTAGGTGTATTTTGTGCCCATCACATTTTTTAAAAGAGGAATAATGAATTTAATTTTAAAATATTCACTGATTCCTTGTTTTTAAGATAAAAAAAAAGCGATATAAACTGTTTATAATGAGGGTAATGGAACCGTGGATGGCAAACACAATCCCAAAAACAACTCACGAAAACTTATTTTGTCTGCCAACATCATTGGCAAATATGGCACCACTAGAAACACTACTCCACCAGATCTGACATATGTTGGACTCAACATGGTGTAACTGTAATTAATTTTTGTAAATTTTGACGCATTCTTATATTTCTTATATTTGTGTCGTTCTATTTTTTCTTCAGATATTTTTTAATTGTATTTTTTTATAAATCTCTATACAATTTTGCTCACTTACAATAAAAATAAATTTTTTGATACACTTGCCAACACGTCTATACTACTAACACCAATAAGGCTGTATTTTTAATAACTATTACGTGCAATATGTAGCATGAGTGGCAGACTACCTATAGCAAGATAACAGTAAGTACCGACTGATAAGAACATCTGCAAAATGACACAATCGGTATGCGAGTATCAAGAAATTCTAAGTTATCAAAAGAATTGTTACAGTAATCCAATATGCTCAATTAATCAAGTGCATAAAAGACAATAGGTCAAAATGTTCAGTTCATTAAAGATATCTACGAAAGTATGATAAATATATTAAGCCATGGTTTGAAACATGTTCATTATTTAGTGAGGTTAAGTCTGAAATCAACCATTAAATTTTCACAAGTGGCTTGCACCATGACTGTAATTTTAATAAGAAGGTGGTATAACATGTGCATCATATTATACAAGAAATAAAAACTAAGAATGTATGTGACTCGCATACCAAAATTGTTTATGCAAAGTTTCTATGTAAGGACATTTTTTAGTAACTACTAGACACTATTTAAATTTGTTGTCTGTCTTAGAATTTGTATGACACTGCTGGAATTTCTTTCATGTGTGTAAAATTTATATCCACTTAACTATATTCTCCAGGGAATGGACAATTGCTTAAAGGCTAATTTTGCCCCTCAAATGGAAAAATTGAGATTACTGTAAGTAGTTATTAACGAAAAAAGATTAAAAACAAATAAAATTTTCTCTACACTCGTTAGTAAGACGCAAGAAGCATGACAATCATTACTTATACTGTTACGTATTTATTATTAAAGTCATAATTTTATTCTTTTTAATTCAATAAAATGAGCATTAATTGATACCCCAATAATTAAAATCTACTATGTTAATTAAGTTACAGAAACACTTACAAAGAGATGGGCCATTCGTGAAGAATTTAGTTAGTAGAAATAATATTTTATGTTATGATAAAATATATAAGTATCGATGTAAAATAAAGTAAATAAATAAATGATAATAATTATAAAAAGTTTTCATTTTAAATTTGAATGTTATAAATATTTTTATTTGTTTTTAAAAAAATCAAAACAATACCGTGTGTCTATGTCTGTGTACTCGACAGTACTATCATTTATTGTATATTATGTATAAATTAATAATTAAACTTCCAACTTTATTTCTCGTTATTGACTTGTTATACTTTCACTTTCTGTTACCTTCATTGTATCTATATCACCATATAAAAGTTGATCTCAAACTATATTTACCGAACTGTGCCATTTCATTGTCAAATAAATAAATCAACATACAAGACAGAAAAATTATTTCATAGTTTTTTTTTAAAAAACTGTTATTTAATGCAACTATTTCGCATTTTTAATTTCGTTCTATTATACGACAGTTGCTACGACTTCATAAGTAGAGAAAAAGGCTATCGTGAAAATATTAAATTTGGACTATAAAAATTTGAACTAATGTGTTAATAGTAAGAAGTTAATTGAAGTTTCAATATTGAAAAATGGAGAAAAAAGGCATTTTATGAAAAACTGATATCTAGAAAGCACCACTGTTACTTTAATGCCTACATGTAATAAAATTTAATTGGCAATACATAATATTGAGATGATTTTAGTAATATGACATGTATGGACATTGAAGAGTAGACAAAAAATTTATAAATAAGATAGAAATGGATAAAGAAAAAACAATAGTAAATAGATAAAGCAGCATCATATAATCATTAGAAAATACTATATATTTGTTAACTCAAAAAATTAACATTATAATTAAAAATTATTTAGGATCCTTTTTTACATTATAAAATTAATTTTTTTTTTCTTTTCCAAATAATTTAGTGTCATTTAGCGTAAGATGTTAATTTTAACATACGTTTTGAAAGTATTGTAAAACTATACCTATACCCACGATGAAAAAAAAATTTTAACAGAAAATTGGATCTGAAAGCACTTTCGTAATTCATTCTTCACCGTATTCTAGTACTTGCGGCTTATCATCACTCCTTATTCATCAATATCGAATATTTGTCTTACGACATAACATTTAATTCTTTGACGTCAAATGTCTCATGGCCTATATTATTCCAAGATATTTTTAACTTATTCATTCTTTCATTCTTATCATGCTTATACATTATAGCTTGGAAAGTTTATTAAAACAAAAGTCTATAATGTTGACCAATCGCCATTTTTCAAAGTTGATGTACGTATACTAAAATAATAGTTATGCACAAAACAGTATACCATCACGCGCCATCAAGAAATAAAAAATAAAACTCGAGAAATAAAATAAGATCTGTCAGGTCACAAGAACCAGTAATTATAATTTAATTATATATTTATTGTTATCAAAAAGGACGGATTAATATCAGTGCATAAAAATTATTTTTATTTAAATATTATTGACAGTGTTTAATTAATATATTCATCAAACTTAAAAATTTATTTAGAATATGAAATATCTCCACGCGAAATAATCTAACATTAAACATTTTATTAGCCAAAAAGAACTTTCTAAACCATAATTTTGCGAAATTAAGAATTGGTAACATATTCGTACAATTATGTAAGATAATTAATTAAAACTACCCACCTTATTACGCTTTTCTTTTTTATCACTGAGCCCAATTTCTCAACTTCTTCGTTTCACCGGGCACAACACAAACATAAACAAATAAACCTATAAGTCCACAGATGACACTTAATGATAAAAAAGCAAGTATAATATATCGCAAAATAAAAAGTTTATCGTAGAAATTCGTCCCTTCAAAAAACGTTTCGTCACGTCTTGGCAATAAAATGACTATCACGGTCACAGCTAGTGAAATGCATATAGATATTTTACCTATTGAATGACCAGTACGAATCGAAAATACGCAAAGCAGTATAGAGGTAAGCCAAATACTAAACAGTAAATAAATTCCGGTACCAAATGTTTGCGATTCCGTAGCCATGACTCATACTTATTAGGAAGAAAGTGCAATAAGGATCTCCTTACCTAAAATAATTTTACAGAATTTGTACTTATTATTTCTAACAAATTCAATTCTTTAGGTGTAACCAAATAAAAACCATGAGTAACGCGATTGTTCAAAGTAGTCGGTTTTAACCACTTTGAACCAGTATTACAAGCTGATGAATTATTTATAAGTAAAGATACCCTTCAAGCCGTAAAATTGACGAAGACCTACATTATATGTTCTATGAGGTCATACACAGTAAACACATGCATTGATTTATCTGTGTATTGAATTTACTAACAAAACGAAAATATATCTTTGGCAATTCGTCACTATCAGAATCAAATCCTAACCTATCGAATGCATATAATAAAATTTCACAAAACAAATACATGCAATTGCTCTTATTTCAATTTGTTAATTGTTTTAGTTCTCCACAAAAATAATAATTTGTACCTACGTCCACTGCACTACGTGTCAATCAAATAAAAACTAATAAAAAAAATTAGAACGGCGGATAGCACCACACTGACGTTATTCATTCGTTCAGCTATATATATTTTTAGATAACAATATTCACATGAAATTTATTTCGTATATGCAATAAAGAACTTTTTGCCCGGTAAACAAACAGTTTAGGTACAACAGAACAGAGACAACACATACTCCAACGGACCCAATGACGGACGTACTCTGTCTAGGACTGACATCGAAATATCGATATATTTTTGCGAATATAAACACTTATCGTCAATAGGTTTTTATTCGATGTTCTGTACTAAGCACCGATGCCCGGTGTCGATATTTTTTAATTTACTACTACTACTTTAAAAGAACATTAAAAGTAGAATTAGCATTAACTCTTTGAGTGAGTAGCAATGTCCCCCACATTAACAAACGCTAATGTAAAAAAATATTAAATTAAATCTCTGACATAAGTTTTGCTTTAATGTCTACAGAACTGAAGCAATATGCGGTCAATCAAATATTTCTTAGACATTAAACACTGAGTAGAGATCAGTTAATTCTATTGTTGTAAAAAAAACTTTGAATATCTTAATCCTTTTTCACATCTTTAGCATCAGGATGAATTATTTTACAGTTAATCTTGCAACAATAAATAATTGCCTTTATTAAACAGCGAAGTACATAAAGGAATACGAATTCTACACAAAAATACTGGCACATTTATGTTTTGCCCTTTTGTTCTAAATATTTATTAATATTTATTTTATTATGTATGACATTTCATTTAGATTTGATTAATAAATATATTTAATTAAAATACATTGTAACCTTATTTCAAGTCTTCCCTCTTATTTTTCGAAAACAGGGCCCCATATCCATATTGACATTTTTTAAAATATCAACTTTCTAACTCACCTATGTCGTTCCCTTCGGCCGTGATTGCGATGATTATCATTACTTCAATTAGTGTTGCCTGTCATAAATAGAGACTGGGCAACTCTATAAATCGACATACTAAAGTATTTTTACATGCTTGTAAGTAATTTATCAAATAATTTTGTATTATTATATCAAATAAAAATTGTTTAACTACTTTTGCTACTCGGTGAACTAGTTAATTTATATTTAATTTAAATTTATTTTTAGATATGTACTTATCAAAATATTAATATCGTATAAATCAAAATATTCAGAACTAACAAACAAAAGCAACTAAACTCTCTTTTATTTATAGTCGATATAAATAGACGAAAAATTGTGAATGAAATAAAAAGAATGAACGGTGCATAAAAGAGAATGGTAAAATGATATGCTGATGGAATAAAACATTGAATAAGATAATATCATTGTTTAGAAATACATCCTTATACCAATAATATACAAGATTATTTGTAAAAGAATAAAATCAAACAGTGAAAAGAATATGAATCACTTTAAAATATTCACTAGAGATTAAAAATAATTGCACAAAGTATTAATAATTTATTTGTTCGATAAAAAACTTATTATAATAAAACCATTGAAAGCTTATAATAATAAAAATAAGAAAGTGCTAGAATCATATAACTTAGATCTAGGAATGTATTTATTTCCAATTCTGATGTATACAAGTGGTATATAACACGGAATTATTGTTAAAAATTAAATTAATATTAACTATAATATATACATAAATATTTTAACATTCTAAAAAACAGACCTAACAATTCAATAGAGCGTTTAAAAAAAATAAAAACACAAATGAAAAAAATATGCACAGGAAATCTACTAAAACAAAAATCTTTTACACGGTTACCAGTTAAAATAACCAAATGATTTAAATAAAGGAAGAAAATTGCAAAAGGAAACATACTTAGATTGGTAATGACGGAAGAATATAAAAACATACATGCAGGTATATTGCATATTAAAACTAATTAAAATTGTAATATTTAGCTTTACGTTTGCATTTATTTGAGTGATACTTTTTAATTATTCCATTAAAAATCATTTATTTTGTTCGTGTAAATTAATAAAATTTAGTGTAGCGTCCAACAAAATTAAGCTTGAAACATGTAGATGTATCTAGTTTACACATTTTATATCTGTCCGTTTTAAATATATTTAATAATTCCCTTATACTTGGGGATTCTGCAGTTTGTTTCAACGTTTAACTATCTTCAAGACATATAATTTGCAAACAGGTTAACCAACATGATTCACGCCAGCTAAAATTTGTCATGTTGGTTATCAGTACTTAAGTGGTGATTTTTCGTGTGAAGTGCATCGCTGTCAATTTCCAAAATGTAAGTTGTAATTTGTATAATACTTCTAATGCTTTATTGATAATTTAAAATCAATATCTTTTAAAAAATGTAGGCGCTAACTATTATTTATTATATCGTTTATTAAAATGTATAAAGTAGTTATTGCACGGTCTAAAACTACGCCATTTTCTATTCGGATATTTAAGTTTTTGTTTCTCGTTTTAGTTATCAATCTTTACATCTAAAATGTTTCTACAAATTATAGAATTTGAATATTGCTTCATTTAATAAATATGAAAATTGCGTAAATATATTGTTTTACTTTGCAAATTTGACCATAAATAAACGCTATGGATGATCGCACATCCGAGTTATTTAATTTACTCCTTTGTCGCAGATTTTGATACAAAAGTACTTGGCAATTACTTTTTCTTTGTTGATTATCTTTTTCGTAACGTCATGTACTGAAGGATACGTCAGAGTCTCGCCACTTTTCGCTGTGTTTGCACTGAAATACGGCATATTTCAAGGGTAAAATATATTAGAAAGTTCATATTTGTTATACCAAAATTTTCATCTTGCGCAACGTTTTCAAGAATTCTACATCCGAATGGTTGCATTTGGCATTCCAGAAAATTAATTATGTGCAATATATGAAACTTCTCGTTGTATCTACTTATTAGGTAGGATGCTCACTTTGCTATCTAAGTTAAATCGGTCAAACATTGCCGTGATGTCTACATCGGTTTGACTTGACAATCTAATATTATTTTTAGGGCGATTCTATAAGTAGAAATTTAAGGCTTCCTTTGTAGCAACATTATTATTATTGAATTGAGTATAATAAATGTACAGCATGTCTGTAATATTCATTCGCCGAAACTTCATAAGATCTGAGTCATAACACCTCAGATTTCTATGAAAATTAATTCATTGTTCATTTATGTAATGCCATTAAAACCTTCATTTTTATATATCTGTGTCAATGACTATTGTTAGTGTGAATCTTTAAATTTATTAGCTGATAATAATTGTCCATACAATTGTTTGCAATGTTAAATAAAATGTTAAAATAAATATATACATACACTTGCATATAACATTGAACACTTTTATGTGTATTTCACCTGACCCATAACTATATTTAAATGGAACTAGTGAATATGCACACAATCAATGTGTATTTGTATATATTGTATTTATGTACATTATATGTATATATTATATCATCGGTGCAAAATGAAACCATGTATTTCAAAAGAAGGATCTTACATTAAGATATGCAGAAAGCAAATGTGCATCCGGTTGTGTTGATAAAAGATTCAAATAAAATCTTACAGAGTTCAAACAACTAATTTAGTCAAACATGGTAACAACTGTTGGCATCTTATGAAACACACACAATGAAAAAAATAAGTAACAGGTGATTCTCTATTAAAGTTTTATTTCCAATAGGTCTGATTTAAAATTGAAGGCACTATGACAGATATAATTCCTTGAAAGCAAAATGTTTTTTGCTTTTCTGACAAGTAGGTCAATAACATTTTTGACGATATTAGGTATATTTTCAAAATTTTGCATGAATTTAATGACTTAAATGTACCTTAAACATGCATAAAATTATGCAACAGTATTAATTAGTAATATATTCAATTGTTATATCTAGAATTTATTAATTGTTTTCAGCGGTAATATGTGCAAGTCTATAAAAAGTATTTTTGGAAAGAGGTTTTCATTTATGTAAGTTCTGCTTTTCGTAAAATATATGCCATAATTTATAACTATTCTCGTAGGTTTTAGGCAAATTTAAAAAAGATTTAAATGAACAGTTTATTTCAGAATTCTTTTTTAAAGATTGTAGCTGGAGGTGAAAAGCTAAATAATAAGCATAAACATTTTTCAATGCTGGTTCCGTGCTTATTTTTAAATTATAATTGATGGCCTTTTGACAGCTCATAATTTTGTGTTATGTCAATAAAAAACAACTATAAGACTATTTTACAAGTAATTTTGCTTTTTTATAGATTAACCCAATATATTTCAAATGTATTTATGGCGTTTAAATTCTATGTTAGAATTTTAATTACTGCAATGAATGTATTTATTTTTACACGCAAAACATTTATTTCCTTACTATTAGACAACAAAAATTACTATATGTTTACTATTAACCCTGTAACCTTGACTTATGAACTAATTTGGCATATTTCCGTTGGATTTACTTGCGGTAACCTAATTCTTAGATTAATTATAACTATACAAGTTTTTTACCGCGGACCTGTCTATCAAACATTTATCTCAAATATAGCAATGGTTTAGTACAATTGAGATTTATGTGAGTCAGTATATAATATTTGAGAAGCTGAAACCATTGGAAGGATATTATATTCCTTTTCCTGATTTGGTATGGAAAGTGTCCAAAATTTAAAGTTGTCTAACGATACTAATAAAAAAAATTATTAAAATCACTTTTATTAAGGAAATGTTTTCAATAGCCCACAGGTCTAAAATTTTAATCTATTTTGATAGCAATAATATAAGTTTGAAAAAGTGTTTTCTTAAGTGTGTCTTAAAACAAATGTGTTCACAAAAATCTCATTGAACAATAATGTTTATTTTTAACCTATCAAGATTTATCTCCTTTTTAATTGTTATATCAATTGCAATCCAAAGTGAATACTTGCCGTAACTTTTTATTAAATTAATGTTTGTGTAGATTTATTGAACTTATTGCAGAGTAGCAGTTTCAGTAGCTAAACAAGAATATACCTAACTTGATTTTACCAATTCATTGTTATATTCTGTAATATATAACAAAGAGTGCACTGACTGTAGGAATAGTCAGTTACATTGAGCAGTAAATACATTGCTATAATATCATTGGCGTTATACGTAAGTCACATTGTAATTGGCCTGCAGATATGTACTTTTTAATATATAATATTATTATGGCAGGATCTAATTGGGAATAAAGTGAGCAATCCGATGGTTTCTATATATACACAGATAGTGTGTAACAATATGCTGACCTTACTTGTGGCGTGTTACTTCACTTGTCTGTGTAAAGTAGATGTTATACTCGTAATATACTTCATTTGCGTCAGTGTGGCTTTGGCATTTGCATGAGTCATGCACGGCCTTTATATCGTTTTATGGATAAGGATGGTTAGAGTGTGGATGTGAAATGTGTCTTTTATTTTGTTTTAGTAGAGAGCAGTTATGTAAGAGCATTTGGGGTTGGTTAGGCGTATTTGTTTGAATTAAATTTGTTTTCTGTGTAGCTGAAGTAGTGGTTTGCATACATTTTGCAATTGTAAATACGTCTAATTAGAAAAGGTTCTGTTTTATTCATGTGAAAGCAAGCATTTAGTGTAAGAGTATTTATTCCTCGTCCTAAGGCAAAATATTTGATGCAAGATCTTCAAATTTGTTATATGCATTAGGTTTTAACTTTGCAGCTCGTTATAATTAAAGTTTATTTATTTATTGTTAGATAGTCTTAATGTTAACATAAAGTAATTCTGAAAGCCTTCAGATATTTAATGTAACTGCATATTTATTACAGTTTTTTAAAATAATTTTAATAGAGTGCTTTTTAAGGTTCCGTAGTCAAAAAAGTAACTTATAATTTTGTCAGTCTGTTCGTCTATTACAAACTCACAGTTGTATATTTCATTTCAATTAATGTGGATAATATGGATGGAGATCTCAATTAATTAATAGCAAAATTATGAAAAAATATTAATGTTCCTTCTCAAGCATGTAATGTGAATTATTCTTTGCGCGTTCTGTGGAGTAGATTATAATTGGAAAGGTCTTTCCAAATGAAATTTAGGTTTCATTTACCATTTTATTTTAATTTTAAGCCCTGCTTGTCAAATATTAACTTTTTAAGTGACGTGCATCTGCCCCACCCTCTAATTTTTCATCCATTGCTTTGAAAATCTTAATTAAATGATTTCGGTTTAATTGAATTGAAAATTCAGAAAATATAGACAAACTGGGATATTATTGTATGCGTGTTCCGACATGAACTTGACCGTGGTTTAAAATTGCCAGTTGGTATTAGAAGTTTTTGTATAATGAAACCTTTTTTGAAGAATTTTTTATATGAGATTTTAGATCTATCTAGATTTGTTTTGTTAGGAAGACAGCTGTCGGGACCCGCTAGAGTAACTAAGGTAATAATTACACTTTTTAATTGGGCAAGAGATGAATACGAGTGAAATTAATTAATGAAATAGACATTATCAAATAAATAGTTGTTCATTATTATATTAGGATATTTATTACACACACATACAATCGTTTCCAAACCCACACACGGTCAGTCTTCCCATAGATACGGATATGTTGGTCAAAGTTATAGTAAAATCTTGTAAAAATTCTACACGATTTTAAAGTAAAAATAATGTGTTTTTGCTATATTACAATGAATTTCTGCTTTAATTACAAAATCCATATCACTAGAGAAAATCGAAAAATTCATTAAACATAAATAATCAATAGCAATCAATCAATAATAATAAAATCAAGAGCACACAGTAAACTTATGTGTATCAGAACCAAAGGTATGTTAGCTCTAAAGTGAATTATATATTTTCATATTGCACACTTCGTCAACACGTTTTAACAAAAATTAGTACATTATTTATTATCACTTTATTTGATATGACTGTTACAATATGTCCTAGTTTCATATTCACTTTACTTAATATGACTGTTACAAGATATACTACTTTCATATTCACTTTACTTAATATGACTGTTACAAGATATACTACTTTCATATTCACTTTATTTAATATGACTGTTACAAGATATACTACATTCATGTTCACTTTACTTAATATGACTGTTACAAGATATACTACTTTCATATTCACTTTACTTAATATGACTGTTACAAGATATACTACGTTCATATTCACTTTACTTAATATGACTGTTACAAGATATACTACTTTCGTATTCACTTTACTTAATATGACTGTTACAAGATATACTACTTTCATATTCTCTTTACTTAATATGACTGTTACAAGATATACTACTTTCATATTCACTTTATTTAATATGACTGTTACAAGATTTGCTACGTTCATATTCACTTTACTTAATATGACTGTTACAAGATATACTACTTTCATATTCACTTAACTTAATATGACTGTTACAAGATATACTACTTTCATATTCACTTTATTTAGTATGACAGTATATTGATGCTTTATCATATAACAGAGACCAAATATCGCGATTTAACCATACTGTTTCTTTCAAAATACATTATTGAGAAAACTGGTTTAAGACGGCTAGTATTGTATATATATACTAATATTTGAATAAATTATTTTGAGTTCTTTCATTGGATACAATACTCGAAGTATTGAAAATTTAAATTTTCCGGGCCTAGGAAGGCATCTAAAATCTGCCATTTTGATTTTTTTGTTTATTCTACGTAAAGAGTATCACTCGCAACCTTTACGAATTCAGTGCTACCTCAAGTAATACCTATATATATATATATATATATATATATATATATATATATATATATATATATATATATATACATCTCTATATATATATATATATATATATATATATATATATATATATATATATATATATATATATAAACGCTCACTATATGTATTATACGTATATACGTAACAAGTGGTTAAAATATTACCCTTTTGACTTCGCTGCAGTCGAGTAAAATAATGCAAAATCTCGTAAAAAATACACTACGTAATTAAATTGAAAAAGTTTTTATTAAAACACCAGTAAGCTCGCCGGGGGATACGTAAGTAAAAAAATGTAGAGGCGAACCTTCGAAAATTTCCACTCTAAAAGAAACTTCATCTTGAAGGTTTCCTCAATTTAGCCGCCACCATTTTTCATAGTGCCTCGGGGTCCAAAACATTCATACTTTTTCATTATGATTAAACGCTACAAGCCATCTCAAGCGGAGACATCTTTAAATGTATTTTATTTAATTATTTTGCTTCACGGTCGATGAACCAGGCCGGTTTTGAAAGTGAAACATTCTTGACGCTTTACATAGACCCATGATAAGTCGTCGCGTCTTAATCCCGAACAGCTTTCCAAGTTCGAGATAAAAAGACGGAGGAGATAGATCCAACGGAAAATGAAGATAAATGTATGACAGGAAAATAATGTAATCTCTTTTTTCCAAGCCGTTAAATTCGAGCGTCTCTGACAAATACTATTTGTTATTCATTGATATTTGTTTGTGGTGCGTAAGTGGCCTGTCGCGTAATCTTGTGAGCGAGGGTAAGTCAGTTAGTTTATCACCATGGCACTACAGTAACCGTCGTGGCAGTCACGTTTGATTGAACATTCATAGTGCTCAATGGTATGTCTCTAGAAATCAGGGTACCGGCGAATCGACTTGACAATTACGCGACTTTGATTATTTGAAGAAACTATTACTTCATATTCGAAAATTCTTGAGAAGTTGTCAACGCCTATCTGCAGGTACGGACTTCATGCTTTCCGTAAGAGACACGGCTTCATTATCGTGCCAAATTTCAACGTTATTGATTCATTTCATTGTTTCATAAAGGTCTGCTGCCAACGCGTCAGCAGAGTCATTGTTCCTTGCAGGGGCTTTTTGTACAATACGCTCGCGAATGTAACTTTTTGGTGTCTGGCACGCAATCGCACACGCTTTTCATATAATTTTAACTTTCTACTTTTGAATAAAGTACGTGTAGAAAAAGTTATTAGGTGTGTTTATATGTTATTTGTTCAAACGTGGATCAGAGGTTTATATTATTTCAACAAATACTTTATATTATTTTTTTCTTCAATACTATTGTAGATACCACAGGAAATTTAAAAAATTAAGTTAATTTGTATAACCTACCTTTTCTTCTTAGCCCACGGATCTATTTTACGTACGTTTATTTGAATAAGTTATTTTTCTCGCTTAATATGTCGTTGTAACTATTTTATACTTAATTAAACAGTTATTGCCAAATATAGTTCATAATTGCTAACTGATATTAACAAAAACGGCACAGTTTTTGTGAACTGTAAATTTAATATTAACGCTTTGGCTATTTGTTAAAATATTGGATAAACGTGCAAAAAATTAATTCTTAAAGTAAGTATTCACGCTGCCGAATAGGAACTAAAGGAACTTAGCGACAGTTCACGTGTTCTTACCCTTTTGCTGCGAAAGATGTGTTAGTTGCTCGTATAAACTCCACCAGTGATGTAATCCAGGTAGAGTCACTCTGCTGGTAAATAAATGTATTGGGTATATTACTTTATTTATTGTATAATATTTATAAATAAATGTATGAAGTATGCGTTGCAAATACTTGTTAAGTACAATTTAAGGTTTTTCTGTAATTTATCATTCCTCTGGCGTACTTGATACTTTTATTCAGTTCAAGTAATTTTCAATAAAAATATCGATATTTATCTGTTCCTTTTTTGTTGCTTGATCCCCGAGCACACTGTTGCCAAACTGCTAGTTATAAAACCGACAATTTTCTACAACAAATGGATAATCACCTCTTCATTAATGAGGCTTTGAACTAGTAAGATATTATTTAGTAATTTTTATTACCATAAATTGGTTGCACTAGAAAGATACGCAGATTTTCTGCGACTGACAGATTATAATTTCTAGAAAGGTTAAGTGAAGAAACATTTTTAGTTAACTTTATCCGAACAATTATCAGTTAATAATAATTTTCTAAAAAGTCTCTTATTTTTATTTGCATGAGTAAATAATATTTTTTATAGTTTATTGTGTTCTATAGAACATTCATACATTTTTATAATACAACAATAAATAATTAATTTATGTTCAAATTTTTATTGATGGTACCATCCTTATTCAATATCTGATTTAATATAACACAAAAAATATTTTTTCTATTTTGCTAACTTGAATTTGTGTCCTTTAGTTGACAGTTTGAGGGCTTATACCATAAGCCAGGAATGTCTATATCCTGGAAGTTTTGTGTTATTTAATTTTGCTAAATAAAGTTTTAGAACTTTCCACTGTATGACTTGAACATGACTTTTCAAATATAAGCTCAAAGCGAGGATCAGGGTTTTTTATTATCATTTATTTGCTGAAGTGAATTTACGGGTAGAACTTTTTGATATATGTTAAATTGTCATTACCGCTTTGTAAGAGGAAATGGATCAATTGAGAAATATATACTTTTTTTTATTTTTATGGTAAAATTTGCCGTGATTTGACGATTGTATATCACCAATACATTGAAAATGCAATATTTTGTATGTACTGTAATAACATAAAATTATTTCCATTTTCAGAGAAATATAATGAAAGTTATACGTTGATACCTACATAATATTTTTGTGATCCTAAATTGTGATACTCTCTTAGCATTTGGTCAAAGATCTTGCACATATTCCTTTGTTAAAATTGGCACATCTACGATTTTTTGTTTCTATTATTTTTGTTTTATTTTGTATATTATATGTTTGCGAAGTAAGCGAAGTTTTCCAATAGCGCGTTGCGTATTTGATTAATGTTAAGAGGGATGGTGAATATGATATAAATACCGAATTATGATAAAGCTTTTTCAAGAAATAAAAATATCTAGCAACACATAGTATATTAAATCGTCATGAAAATCAAATGAAGTTGTGCACTTCATTTTTCGACTGGCATTGACATTAATCTATTATGTAAATCATTTTTTTACATAAATAATAGTACCGTATTTCTTACCATTAGATCCATCGAGTACACAAATCTTAAAATTAAATAAAGTTTGGGAAGTATTGTGTTGGCAAGTATTCTAGTGATAATTATGCACATAAATTGTTATACAATATAAGCAAATAACATATTATTGTTGATTTATATGTAAATTGGATTTTTCGCCTATAGATGTCAAAACAATGTTGAATATAAAATTAGGGACAATGGGTAAATAATGAGCGGATTTTCCATTGCGGCTGAATATTGAAACTATTTTAATATTGAAGTTATAAAGCGGAAAAGTTTACTAAAACTGCTTATGATATTGAGAAGAACTATTAATTTATTGTGCATGATCTTCTGAGTTATATATCCTTAAGGTTTCAATGGATATATTAGATTGAAAAAAAGTAATTTCGGTTTTGTAGTGGTTTAGAAAATGTTTTTAGTTTTCGTTGCGAAGATTTATGAATGAACTTTAATCAGTTAAATATTTCCCATTTTGTTCGATGATCTTTTGCCGTCTTTCCGGCAACTCTGTGACTCCGCACTCAAAGAAATTCTGGCCCTCGTCAGAAAAAGAAACTGAATCAAGTGTAAAAGTTTTACCATTTAAAGAGTTTTGCAAACTTAGACATCGATGGCATCTTAAGGTGCAAGTTCAGGACTACATGGGGGATGCGACATTACTTGTTATTCGAGCTCCAACATTTTTCGACGAGTCTCCAAAAGTCTGTAAGTTAAGGTGGAACACGATTCCTTTGTCATTTGCTAATACCTATCGTTTTTCTTTGATTCCTTCCTGTAGTGTCATTAGTTGATAGTAAATATCGGTATTGATCGTTTAATTTCTTGTTAGTAGGTCCAAAAAAATATACAACACTTTTCTTATTCAGCCAAATAGGCGGCATGATTTTTTTTAGTGCAATTCAGCTTTAGATATGGTTTGTGCTGGTTCATTACGCCTTTGTCTGATGTAGACGTTCTTTTTATATCACCAGTGATGTTTCGTTTCAAAAAAGGTCGATTTCATTGCCAATTCAAATTGCGAATATGGGTTCGTTGTGTTAGCGAATCGTTTTCAATACTCGTTAAACCCAAGTATAGAGCTTCTTAATTAATATAAAACATTTCAAGTGTCAGTGCATTATTAGCACGTAATTAAGCTGAAATTGGCAGCGATCACTTGCAAAAATTTCCTATTTTATTATAACATTGACACGAGTCTCTGAAAACAAACATTATTCTGTTTATTTGTAAAAGCTGAAATACTGTCTTAGAAGTTCAAATCAGCCAGTTCCTTCCAATTTTTACCATAGTGCTTTGTCAAAATTTGATTAACATCTCTTAGTTTCAGTAGATTTACTGCTACTCCTTTTGGAATTATAGCTGGTTGTATAATCTCGGCTTTTTTCTGACTTTACATATACTTTCAGAGTTCCTGCGTTCGAATTGTAAAAAAGCTCCCCGCGTACTAAATATGTACCTGTAATCTAACAATAAATGTTTTGCACTGATATTTTAAAAATAAATTACGTAGTTGTTTTTCGTATATTTCATACGGATGTTTTCCAATCGAACACCGGTATATTTGAAAGTTCGGTGAATGTGGAATTTTGTACAATTATGTGAATATACGACGAAGGCGAAGTGATCACTTCTATTTTTTTAACGGATTATTCAATATTGCTAAATAGTCGGTCGGAGGGCATCGGGGGACTGGGAATATTAACTTAATCTTTTTTATCGGTCGATTTTCCAGAATCCATCGAGAACACACACCTAACGTCGAGCTATTTTAATTTTTTTCTGCGCATCCATCTGACGGATATTGGTGACGCCTATTAGATAGATGACTTTTATTTAGCCTGTCGTAAACAGCAGAGGCTATATCATAAACACTTTTTGTGGGCTCATCCTTTGTCCATACATAGGAAAACGATGGATTCTTGTTTAGAAGATCTTTGGATGATCCCCTAATTATCGTGAAATTATAAAGGTATAGCTATCTACTGCAGTACGCACTTTTATGGGAAACTTTGGACAGCATTCAATTTCTTTGGGAATCAAAGGAAAAGGCTGCTATTTGCTCATCTTTATCTCTAAGCAGTTTACAAAAAAAGCTTGTGCTGTAAAGTATGTCCTCTTTTCTATAATGAACCTTCATTTTTAGATTTATCTGTTTCGGTATTTAATTTTTTCATTTAATTATATGTATTTCGAGCACGCGTCTGATCTTGGGCTTCCAAAATCATAGTTGACATTTTCATTGAAGATTGTTCTGAAGTATGTACGGTAGTTTGGCAATACAGTCGGGGTTTTGATTCTTGAAAAATGTGTACAACATTTAACGTTTACTTCGGATAAATATTTACATTGTTGTGTCGAAATTCTACAATAATATACTTCAACACATTAGATTTTATAAAGGAATGAACTGATTGCCTTTGTGTCACACACTACTTATGTTTTTTACGGTCACCATCTTTTTTTTTCGCTTGGCGTCTGATCCGTTTTGAAGAAATCTCATATCATCATATACTCTACACGATACTTTGTTATTCCAAGTTTATTTAAAAATACTTTCTGGCAAATTGGAATAAGCCGTTTGTTTTAAAAGTAGGCATATTTAGTAAAAAATTCTCTGCTTTTCTGCAAACCTTTGGTAGATCGCCTATGATTGATTTTTTTGCAGTATTGCATTTAAGATTGCATCCTGATTTTTCTTGATCTGTGTTCCGTAAAATGAATTATAGAATTTAAGAAAATCCTGAACTTTTAATTTTTGCATTGAAATTTTTTTGTATACGGGAAACTGATTCCGGAAAACTTTTACGACGAGTACCTGTAGAATCATGATTTAAAATAAATATTTATCAATGACCTCAGCAGTATTAACAGTTGCTTAGTGTTTGTAATATTTTGTATTTGTCACGCAAACAAACAGCTATTTGAATGGCAGCGAAAAATTATTTAAATAATGTGGCACCGAAATTTTCATTAATGAAGAAACGAAGCTGAATAGAGTTGTATTCGATGCTTCCTCTATTGCACTCTCTTCTGTCGGCGTCACTAATGAAATAATTTAGAGGAAGTGCTATTCCTTGGAGAGAGGGCTTATAATTTCACGCCGATTCTGAATGGTGAGAAAAATTGCAATTTAGTGATGTGCGGATGAAATAATGAAGTTTTTACACAGATTATTTCGTCAGATATTAAAAAAAAATTATTATTTAGGTCGTTACTAAGACATTAAGTGCTAAAGTCCATAATTTAAATTTCACGGTGTTAAAAGTGGTATGTTTGCCCACATACACCGTTTGATTGATATTATCAAAGATTAACTTAAAATGTACACGAAAGGTTGCTTCCATCTATGTAAATGTTTTGGCTTTGAAGATATTTGATAAAATTTATGTGAATAAGTTTACATAGTTTTATATCAGTAAATCTACTGGGGAAAAAATTACCTTACTATTAGAAAATTGTATTTTTCAATTGACAACATACCGAAAGACTTTAGGTCTTTCGGCTTAAAACGAAATATTGAAGGTGAAAATATCTTGGTTGGCATGAAACTCATTCACATTCGCATAAATTTTAGCAAATGTCTCTAAAATTGTATACTTTTTCACTTTTTACTACGCAAACTTTTATGTACTTTCTTTCACACGGTACAAAAAACAATAAAACAATGTAATTTTTGACTTGCCACTTTTTCCTAATACAAATTTTGAATTATCCCTTTTTACGTTTATTGATTGGAATACCAGTAATTTTAATTATTAATTTTTTAAATTTCTCTATTGTTAATTAAATAATCGCGTGTAATTACTTAGCTGTTCCATCTTGCACCATATTGTATAGATACAAACATATATCAATACATTATAATAATAGCCTATTATGCTTACGAATATGAATAATAAAGTATTCATAATATTTATTGCATCGAAATTATCGTAAAAGATAAGCGTATCAGTTACGTCACTAGCCCGTAATAACGATTTTTTGCTAAATTTGCTTTCCATTTCTCTGGACATTTTTTACGTTTTCTGGCTTCGCATTCTATAGCTTTTGTCATAGGCACTGCCGTCAACACACCAATTAGTGAAAAAAACCATTCCGTTTTAATTTACATAAGCGAAGTACACGATCTCTGTAGTATAATGACGGACATTTTGATTTTACGTAAACGGAGCCCTTTGAATGGTCAATCCGAATTTCAGCTGTTTTTGTTTCCAACCGTTGGAATATAGCTATATTTTATTCTTACTTATATTTTTAAGAAATTAATTTTCTTTAGGTAGATCCTAAAGCTTTTTTAGCACCAATTGATTGCTTGAATGTTTTACAATTTGTATGACGACTATGATGATATTCTTATCTCAAAAATGAGAGTAGCATGTATACATCTTCCTTTGATTCTATACGCCTCAAATCTAGATTTGGCAAGAAACTTGTGACCACGTTCAAACGTCGAAAGTCGATGTTTTGGCAAATTTACTTAACAATAACTGAGCTCAGGACAGACATGTTCTCTGTTTTGTCGGGAAGCCTGTTCTTCGCACAAATATATTGATTTTGCAGATTGAATAAATATTTAAGAGATTTTGGGGGTTCCTCTAAATGTAAGCCAGCAAGGATCTTTTTAAAGTCAATTTCTGAAGAGAAATTAATTTTGAAAAAATCCGTAAGGACGATTAAAAATAAAATGATGACGAAAAAAATAACCACGAACTTCAATATTTTTTGTCATTTTCTCTTTTAGAATCTTCGTAGAAAAATATACGTACTTACCTTGCTGATTTGCGACCAAGGTAACGTACCTTGGTCTTACGTGTATTACGTGTACCAGTTTTTTACACTACTGTCTTGCCTAAATAAAGGCGTTTCAAATTAGAGAATTTTTAACACGGTAAAATCCTACCGGCTTCTCGGTATTTTATTTTGAGCCTTCTTTGTAAAGACCGGGTTTAAATTACTTAGAATTGTCTTACAGAATTTAATAATATGATTAGTATTTAAACGTTTTTTGGACTTTGTTTATTTTTAACAAACTCTTTTTATGGAAAATAAACTATTTATATAGTTACATGTACTCCATTCTCAACTCGTTGATTAGCAGGTCATGATACACAAGTATTGAGATCCCAACTTTATTAACTAAACGAAGCTGAACAGAGTTGTATTCGTTGCTTCCTCTATTGCACTCTCTTCTGTCGGTATCACTAATGAAATAATTTAGAGGAAGTGCTATTCCTTGGAGAGAGGGATTATAATTTGACGCCGATTGTGAATGGTGAGAAAAATTGCAATTTAATGATTTACAGTTTTAATTTTTTATTTTGATCTTAAATTGTGAGTAGAAATTAGTATAGTTAATACAGGAAATATTTCTCTAGTGTCGGCGCCTCGCTTAAATCCATTCTAGTGTTCTAACTTCAGTATTACACATTTTATTAAATTGGAAGTTGTTACTTATCTCGTCAATAAAGTTTTCGTATTAAGATATATGTCACTTTTTATCTATTGGACCCTAATTGTGAGGAATCGCGATTTAATCGTTGCTTTCAGTGAGAATAATCTTTCACAAGCCCGCGCAAGCATCGACACTCCTCAATACTTTATTGAGGTCGCACTAATCTTGTATCTTCTTTGTTTCACTCTACGGCATTAAATATATGCTATGTTTGAGTGCCCTAACTGTGTTTTTCAAGGCATGCTTATTTATGGTCATTGTATGTACTTTATTCTGTGACCTTAATATCGGACTTAATATTTATTTGTTTCCTGACCAATCCGTTTGGTGCTCGACAATTAATTTTTTATTTTCTAGCACATTTTTAATCATTTTACAAGATTAGAGGAGCTGCACAGTTTAAAATGTTTGCAACAATAACGTAATGTTCCATAATAATAATAAAAATCGTTGGTTTCAAATTATTGATTTCATTAATGTTTTTAATGTCCAACAGTTGAAAAGGTTACCTGGAAATATATACGTGAAAATTGTAACAATTTTTAAAAACCCAATTTTTGTCGTTATCTTTTGATAATAGTCAAATTTAACATTCAAAACATGATATACGATTTCTTGTCTTAAACGTCATTATTATATATGTATATTATGGGGTAAATAGATAGGCAAAGAGCAGTTTTGGATATGCTAGCCAATCACAATTTTTTTGCTTTAAGCAAAGTAAATTATGGGGAACCAAAATATAGTACTCGTAAATATTTTATCTTGAGACGCTCGGTAGATCTCCGTAACATGGCTTGTTTGCAGTGAAGTCGCGGGTACTTTTATAATTTTTGTGAACACTAAACCTGCACCAATCAAGTATCACTGCGACATACATGTTTTTAAAAGTCCCACTATATTTATTCAAGTATCTATTGCACTATTTTCAAGGCTTCGCTCATTATTTGTTTTGTATAGCTATTTCATTTACTGTCATTTACTTTTACTGTGTGTCTTTACAATTCATGATTCATTTCAGAATTTTATACATTATCACATTAATAATTCCCTTATCAAGAATTATCGGTACGATAATTTATTGTAATGTGTCGAATTTCGGATCTTTGTATATATTTGTACATCGTGTCCCACATACTTTATAAATAGTAAGAGTAATAAGAGCTATGCCGCACCGCAATTATTTACACAATGTTTTGTTATGATAATTGTCTTATACAACGTCGATTATTTGTTTATCGTTAAACATTATAACATGTGCACAAACAAGATTCTCCAATCGCAGAATCACTCTCTTTGTAGACAGATCGTTTTGTAAATAAGTACATATATTGTACGCTGCAGTTGAAATCCAATAGCGGCAATTACACGATTCGGCCAGATGATTTTACACTTTAAGGATAAAACACAAAAACAGCTCGCGAACGTTTGAGGTTGTTGTAGAGAAGAGATATATTTTTGAATTTGCTGACAGGTTCGACACCCAAAAGTTATGCTGTCGTAGTGTTATTATTATGGCGTCCTGTTTTCATGCTGGTGAATTTTTGTGTTGTGGATATTTCGATCAATTCTTTTCGATAATTAAAAAGTCATATCTTATTTATAAATAACTCGGTACTTTGATGCACACACGTGACAATAGTGTCACGTCTATCTTAAATATTATTTTTATAATACATATATATACTTTTTACAGTTGACCTGCCCATTGGTGTGCATCATATTACTTGTATATGTATAGTCGTTAAGCTCGGCGTGTGGACAATGGTTGCAAAAATGTTTACGTAATTTCATAATAATTGTTGATGGCGAAAGATTGTTTTAAGGTTAAAAATGTGTAGTACTAATTGTCTTCTTTATCGTTGGTGAATATCTGATTTCGATTGTTACCAAACTGGTAGATTTAGGCGTTGAAAAATCGTGAATTTGATATTTTTACTTCGAAATAGACGTGTAAAAAATAAACTTCGGTATTCGTTGTCTTATTCAGCACTTGAGAATTTTTTTCGCATATATTAACACTGTAAATTTAATATATTTGCCAGCTGTAGTGAGGTGTATTTTGTAGGGACTTTAAAAAATGTTGTCATTACAGACTAACAGAAAACAAAGAAAAGAACAAAGTGTCCTTGTAATGGTGATTTCTCTCTTTTTGCTAGGTAGCCGGGTATTGGTTTTAGTAATTTTATCAGTTAACACAACATATTTGTTAAGAGCTTTTTCTTTTGTGTACATTGTGTCCTATCTGCTAGAGATCCAGTCGTTAATTAGTAACGGGAGAAAGCAGTATTAACAATTTATTTTTAGAGAAGTAAATTAACCTACCTTAATTTGCCATCTGTCTTGAAAAATAGGCTAAGAAGAAAAGTTTTCCTCTATGTCTAGTGGGTTAGTCACGATCTTCAACAGCCTCACAGAACACCGTCATTTATTCGATGAGCGTTACACATTTTTCTTGAGAAGTTAGCAGTAACCAAAACGTCTTGTAACTCATATAAAATCCTCAGGGTTTAAGGAAAGCACCTTGACATCATTTCGCAACTGTGCTTCAGTAATTCCAGTTCGTAAAATTGGTGAAATTCACTATTTTAAACATTTATTTTCGTTCAAATTTAAACGTTATCTAAGATTTCTGTGTGCGTAACTAAATTTAGAGGAAATCAATCTGTATTTATAAAATAACGTAGTGAGTGATGTTGTAGATTGAAAATAAAGGAAAACTAAGATAATTTTTGACATTTTTGGATGTATGTTTTTAAAAACTGCTAAATGATTTTTCAATAATTTTGCATTGCCTATCCTTTTAGCCTAAAAAAAGAAGAGGTTTTGATCGTTTTTGGAATTGGCTTCAGTTCACTAATATGTATTTTTATTTGTTTGTGTATTACTTAAAAAAACTACTAAGTACTTACATTAGTACTTACTAACTTAAAAATTACTAAGTACTTGCGCTACTATTACCAAGTACTAATTCAGAAACGAAAATTGAGAAATTAGAATGTTGGCCTATGAAAACCTAACGAAGACGTCATGGTTAAACATTGATTACAGGGTCTCATTTTCAATATTGTAAATAATAAAATTTGTAAATATTGAATTTGGAATCGGTGTTTGACAATCTCTAGCTCAACAACGTTAGATAATTATTTATTTACCCCACTAGCCATAACGACATTTTGCACATGTTGCTTACAGCATATTCACGCGTCGAGATATTTGTTTTGGAATGAGTCACGATCGGCGAGGCTGTCTGACCGCGCGATGAAGTCAGCGCTCTCGGCGTCAATCGTGTGCCCACACGCGGCAGATTTCGTGTTGGATCTTGCCCGACTAACTTCAAACATCTTCATAGCCTTGTCTAAATGTTTAGCTTCTAATCAAGTTGCAATAAAAGGCAATTACTGTACCTGGGTTAAAACTTAAAACCGTCTAGAGTTTCTATGTAGAATTTGGTTTCGGCAGTTGTGATTCGTAAGTAGTGCAGCTATGTTGAGAGAATTTTACGGACGCGTAGCAACTCATATTCTCTGAAATTGCTCTCTGAATTTACAGGTATAATCAGCAAGTGGTTAAATAGAAAAAATATAATCAAACGTTTTTAATAGACCTTTTCTAGGGTTTGAAACTGTCCGCATATCTGTTTGTTAATCGGTTACAACGTCATTAATTTTTATTTCTTCTGCCCAAAGAGTTAGATGAGCGTTAGTACCAAATCAGGAAAAGAATGAATGAATTTATGGAATCAACTCTCAGGGTCGTATGAATCACTTTCTCGGGGACGTATGATTCCATTGCTTGTCCGTCCGTTTTTCTGTCGGTTGGTCATACCTTAATTTTTCAGGGACCGTAAAATATTCGGTGTTTGTCCGTCTGTTTTTCTGTCTTGTTCACATCAATAGTAACATAAATTTCTTAGGTACATTATATGGTTATATTTATTGAAAATAATCATACAACACCCAATTAATTTCATTAGTAATTAGAAAAAATATAAAATGACGAACTTGTTTAGCCATTGAGCTACGAGATTTGTTTTTTTTTCAGCTATGAACTATTTAGTTTAATTTTTTTAAAAATAAAATTCTGTTAACAATGTATACATTAATATCTCCTTTTTCTAGTTAAATTTTGGCTATAAAAATCTTAAAAATACTCATAATAGTGCATACTGTGAAATTATTCCAAATATTTTTGTTCGTAACATTTAAGTAACTGTCCAGAAAAATATTTTCATTTAAATCTACCTGTAATTAGAACACATTCCAGTATTTCTATTACTATAGACGGAGTAATAATGTCAAACCATACAACGGCCTAAGGAGTTCAGTAATAGGCCTCTCCAAAATCAATAGATTTTTAAACAGTACCGTTTGTTTTCGTATTCTCTTCAGAACATGAGGATAAAAAGAGAAACGCCTAAGTTTTCTTCCTGTTAGTCAATGAAGAATTTGGTTATTTTATATTTCATGGTCTGTTGCTTATAATCTTTCCATAAGGTCTCACTGACCTTTACGTGACATGGATGCGTAAAATATGATAGGTATAATTTTACGAGTATTTGAAATTCTTAACTGGCGACGTAAAATTACTCTGTTAGAAATATAATCTAAACAAGTAAGCGTTACGTCCACACCACGCTCTTCAAGTTAAAAATATTAGTCTAGTGTATCAAAGTGTTTGTATGTGACTTTAAGTAATATAGATACAGAACCGTCGTAGCGCGAACCAGACTTCTATTTGGCTGGTTTTAATAGTCATAATGATCCCACGAAACACGACCACGAGACCCTTTTATCGACCTGTCGGTCTCCCTCTTAGCTGGTTTTTGCTACCTTTTGTGTGTTTCCTAATGAAAATCGGCTAATATTATTTAAATTAGGTATAATTTTGCGTGTATTTGAAATTCTTAACTAGCGACGTAAAATTAATTTATTAGAATTAATAAATAATTTCCTCATAATTTTTAACGAACAACTTCTGTAATAAAACGGAATAAAATGATAATTAAACAGGATTGTCAGACACGCAACGTGGACCGTAAGTAAACGGGCGGAGCGACTGTAATTCGTACATGTGTGGTGCCGCTTATCGTGATGGTGTCTGTGTCCTAAGTAAATACCATATATGTGTGGGCTACACCCTCTTTTTGAATGTACAGCGATTTTGCCTGTGTGCTGTCGAACGTATAAGTGCTCTCGATAGTCTAGGGCAGGGGGTCCAACATAATTGTGTGGAGGGCCAGGTTTATTATTTTTGAAACCGTAGCCGGCCAATAGCATAGTGAACTTTAAAAGTAAAGAAAATAGTAATTTTAATTTTTCAACATGAATAATTTATTAAAAAAAAGAAAGCCTCGGGTTTACAAATTATCACACTAATGAGAAGACTGATATTTTTTTTGTTTGCACAGTGCATCTATGTCAGCTGATATTTTAGAAGTGGCTATGCGCAGAATGCCTAAGATCGCTTCAGTGTGACTGCCCTTCTAAGCCAGCGAACGCGACTGAAGTGTACGATGTATTCATGATCTGCACCTATATTATAAAGAAAAGCCTGAAACTGTCTGATTCGGTCTTATTGCACGTATAAAATTGTCTGCACTACTTTATCGATCACGTGTTTCAGCTCAAGTACTTTTGCACATAGCTGTTCTTGATGGATAATACAATGATGCTGAATGATTGTGTGTGCGATGCTATTGCGCATTAATGCCACAAAACCGTTTGCTCTTCCTGTCATTGCCGGTGCACCATCTGTAGTTAGACCGCAAAATTTTCGATTTGAAGCTCATATTTTTCCATGCAACTCTTTATTTCTTCGTAGAAATCTTGTCCTGTGGTTGTATCGTTCATTAAACGCAAATCAAACAATTCCTCGGTCACTCTAGTCTTATGTTACTCCTCTTGCAAAAACTGTTAACTGCGCTTTATCTGACATATCAGTACTTTTTTTTATTTGTTGACATATCAGAAAACGCATTTCTTTAATTGTGTTTTTAAAGACGATTCGATATTTTGGGACGTATCATCAATTCTCCTTGCTATAGATTGATGTGACAAGCTCGTATTTTAACGAATGCTTTGTGCTCGGGACACGCTATCGATGTGAATATTTCCAAGCATTCCTTGACAAATTCTTCGTCGGATAGGGGTTTGCTTCGCTTGGCAATGGCTTCTGCTACCATAATGCTAATTTTTGAAACTATCTCGGAATTTTCTTTTGGTATTTTAAACATTGCCTGTTGACCGACCATATTTTTTTTCAGCGAATTTATACGATCGATTCGAATTTGACCTTTGTACTCGTATTTAGATCTTATGACTTTGTGATCGTATTTAGATACGTGTTTTGTAGAATAATGCCGTTTAATATTGTACTCCTTGCAAACTGATATTTTGCCATATTTCCATTGTGTTCTGTGACAACAAAGGTTTCAGTCCAATTGTTTCTAAATATTCGATATTCTGCCTCAACTTTATGTTTTTTTTGGTTGACATCCTGTTCTGCAACAACCATAAAATAAAATAAAATTTTAATTCAAAATGTTCAACACGCAGAATTCGAAATAGATCAATACGATACCACACCACACAGTCCATTAAATTTAGAACTTCAACATTAAACTATGTACTTATGTAAATATGACAAAATTTACAAACATTAGAGGCGAGCATGCTGTTCCTAATCTCAAACAATGTGTAACAAAAGACTATTTTAATAAATATATATTACCTACCTTATTTCACCAATTTTCACTGCAATAAACTTCACCCAATATTGATTTACGAAATAGGTAGTGCGATCTAGTATAGGTAATTGAGATCTGACTGTGTGGGTATCGAACGGGTAGGTGAGGTGGGGCGCGTCATGGTGTGTGAGAATTTCATAAGTAAATTTTACATAGCTGTGACGTACTCCGGGATCGATATTAAAGAAAATGCGGATATTTTCAAAAGACGACAAACTTTATTTAACCGCAACAGAACAATGCCAAATCGCAAGAGAGACATTGAGTAGTCCGTTATTTATCGCTATACTCGTCCGCAGGTACTCGCTGGTCACCGCACTTCTTCCTTTTCGCTTTCATGTCCAAACTTGAACTGACTCCGCGGCGACCACTGCGGCTATTTATATCGGCAACTCATAAAAGCATCGAGCGATTTCTCGTAGGTATCAGGGGTGTCTAGTCTAGACATTGGGGCGCCAGCTAACGCAATCGTTGTTTACGTGTGAGTACATGCACAAGCCAATACAGGTTAAAATAGCGGAGACTATAAGGTTGATTATCCTTTGCAACCACAATACTAGTATGTTCGCGGGAGCAACACAATTAGACTGACGTGTTTTGTAGGGTTCCGTAACGTGCCTACCTACATATATGTACACATTATTCATTTTGATTATCAGTTATTGGTTCATTTATCGACTAGTGTAGTGTGACTGACATAGACATATTTTTAATGGATATTTGCACAATATCCTATTGATGTTTTTAAAGTTTTAACTAGCTCCCCCGGATGCAGGGCCTTTGCGGGCCGCATCGTGGCCCGGGGTCCATATGTTGGACGGGCCTGGACATATTTCATACCTCTCATTTCATACCTCTAGAGGTATGAAATCTTCATCGCGGGAGTTCCATTCGATGTGTTTTTACGATTTCGTGCCGAAAGTACCGAACGGAATCCTATTGTTATGACGACGCTATTTCTCTGTCAGTTTCTCGGAAACTTAAACTATTTAAACGAAATAAATTATAAACTTAAATTTTACACATGTTCTCTAATTTTTTTCCCTAAAAGAGAAATCACTTTTTGTCAAGTTTTTTGTTTTTAAGTGCAGCCAGTAGGATCCTCTATGATATAATTTTAGAATATAATCTAAATAAGTAAGCGTTGCGTCCACGCCACGCTCTTTAAGTTAAAAATATTTGTCTAGTGTATCAAAGTGTTTGTATGTGACTTTAAGTAAAATATATACGGAACCATCGTAGCGCGAACCGGACTTGTATTTGGCTGGTTTTTACTTTCGATGAAAATTATAATGGATACTGAAGTTTTTACACTTCTCGTTTCCAAGCAATTGGTACGATAACGTAAATTTTTCAAAGTGAAAACTTATCATCGTCCTATATAGGCACGATTTTAAAACAGCAGGTATTTATAACATCTAATACCATGAAACCCTTTCATTGATGTGTCGGTCTCGCTTTTGGTTGGTTTTTGTTACCTTTTCTGTTTCTCAATGAAAATCGGCTAATATTATTTAAATTTAATTTAGGCGTTATTTAGATAAATCGATGTTGAACATGAGAGGTCGTAATGGTTTATCCTGTTACATTTATCGGGCTTCCTACGGTGATATACGATTTATTACATATATTTTAGCACGGACATAAGTCCGTGTAATTATTAATACTCTTGTACATATTAAAGAAATAGATAAAACTGTTAGCGTTTTGTCAATACTACTGAGCCATTTTTCAAACATTGTTTTTTATTAGGTAATTTCATGACGTAGGGCATATACGTAGGGTATGTCAAAACCAAGATATGTCACTTTGAGTCTCGATAGTTATTCAGTTTTATCCAAAATTGTATAGATATCACATTTGATATAATGCGTAATTACATAAAACAATTTGAATAACTCTTTTATGTGGGTTAAGCCTTTTATTCATAAGTAGTCAGCAGTTTTCACTGACGATGCCAATGAGGCGTATTTTAATTATGAAAATAAAATTTTTATTATGATAAACAAACACGCTTGAATATGATTTTTGTTTCATCAGTGTATAGAGTTCTTGCTTGGGATCTTGCGTGCCTAAATCTGTATAAAACCGATAATGATATAACCGGGCGTGGCTGTGTCGGGGACACGGCCTTTTGTTTTGCGGAAGAACACCGGATTTAACTGGTTAAATTTTACTTAAGAGCTTCGAACGTTTTTTCTTGTCACTGGGATTCAGACGCGCTCGCGTTCTTGACGCGCTCGGTTGCCGCGACATCTTGCGTTCCCGATACTATTTCACTCGATCATATAGAGTTTTATGAATATCACTCGATGGCTTTTAAGAAGATTTTTTCAACCGTATGCGATTGGCTTAATTTTATTTGCTTTTAGACGAGTATAGGTTGACGTTACCTTGACTTTTCTGTATTTTCAACTTAACCCCATACAATTTCATTATAACCACTCTGAACTAATGTTTTATTTATATGCAATTGATAGATCTCGACGAGAGATATCAATGCAGACTCATAGTAAAGCACCATAAACAAAATTTATACTGCGCGTAGTTTTCCAGACGCGTGAAAAAAATCTAAAATTTCTCTTCCCCTGTGCGCCATATGTTCGCGTAACAAAATCTTTGAACCATTGGCTATCAAGTGCTGTAATTGGATTTTAGATGTGGATGATAGGTTCAGAGCTGCAATGCTAAACACTATCCCTCCTCCTATATTGTTTTCACCGGTTTCTGGAGTGCCAGCACTATGGTGGCAAATTTAAATACATAATCACGTTAAAAAATAATAAGTAATTTTGCAATTCTTCTCCGAATGAAAATAAATGAGATTGGAAACATTTTGAATGAAACGACGACGTGTCTCATTTGTTAATATACCTTGTAAGTAAATATTTCAATAAAGCTCATATCGCCATGCAGTTTCTTTCTTAAATATTTGTTTCTATCAAACAAGAAAAAAAGATATGACTTACAAAAGTTATTTTTCTACTACAATTTGTTAAATGTGATCTCTTAAAATAATTTCTTAAATAATAGGTATATACTGTCGATACATGTGAATATACTATTAGACAATTCAAAAATTGTAGCTAATGCTAGCTGCCGTAAGAAAAGTAATTAAGGGCGAAATCACCTTTAAGATAGGCGCTTACCATTGCTTTTTGATGTAGAATTATGTCTTTCTTAGCATTAGAACTGCGGTTAATCCTAGAGAACGAAAAGATGATCCATTTTATGTCTCCGAAACGAATACTCGAGTAATAATAGAAAATATGTCATTATACAGGTTGCATAGTTCTAATTAATAATTAATTTCGTATTTCTGCCTTTTAACACTAGAACGCAGTGACATCTCAATTTTTTTTCTATGTTTTATAGAAGAAATAAGCTGCATCGTGTGATACTAATGCCATCTGTTGCAATGTATTTGTATTAAAAAACATGTTATGTTCTTATTTATTTAATATTTTTTACACTTTGTATGAAATTAACTAGATCAATGACTTACAAAACGATACGGACATATGAAATGAAAACAATTTCTAGGGACTTTACGCCATCTGACAAATTTTATTAAAATTAATGTTGTAGCGACGTAGTTCCATGTTGAAAGTTGCCACTAAACCTTTTCAACTTTATCAGCTTGTCTATAAAAAATATTTAGAATCAACGTGTAGACAGCTTTAATTTACTTACAATAAATTTACTTTGCATATCGTATTTGTACGTATATTGTTTGTAAGCACTGTAAGTAACGTGAATATAGAAATGCACAAACATCTGAATTCTAAATATGCCGCGCGAGAATATAAGTGAGCATATACCATGACGGACGCCCAAAACGAGCAAATGTTCATTTTATGATACATTTCACAGCAGTACGTATTCGATGGTGGTAAAGAGCTTGCTAGTGTGGATGTGAACGGTCAAAGAATTAGTTGCTAAAGTGATGACTAAGTGTTTAAATGATACATACATTCTTGCAATGTTACCATGAACTAGAAAATTGATGGCTTTTAAGTGGCGTTGTATTTATAAAAGACCTCGTTTGTTTTGTTACGTTAATTCTTGTAAATGTTTAACTTGCATTTTATGTTTTAAGTGACTTCGAATTTTTTTTTGTATTTATGCACTACTCTCAAAAGGCAATGCTAATCCTAGGGTTACAGCCGTTTTCCTCAGAAACCGTCTGATGTAGAAATTTGAAATTTGGCACAGTAATAAAACGTATTAATCAGCATATATCTCTAAAAATATTCATTTAGAAATTTTATGGCTAATTAAGTACTCAATTTTTTAAAAATTCCGTATATAGTGTGGGACGGCGATTTAAAGGACTAGTTAGAAAAGTTTTAAAAATATTTTTTTCATTATTTCAGGTAATAAATTATAATATTAAATTAATAATTTTATTTCAAATATATTAAATATTTGAAATAAAATTATTAAAAAAATGTTCCCCTTATTTCTGAAGTTGAGTAGCCATCTAGAATTATGAGGAAAAAATCATGGGTTTTTAGAAGTTCACGTAATGGTTGTAGGAATACTATAGCAGTGATTCTATATGTCATAATTTTTTTAAATATTTCCCTTGTTTTGTACGCCTACGAACGATACAGTAGGCAATACATTTACATTTTTCTATTTTCACAGATGATTTTCTCAGAAATCATGCGATATAGAAACTTGAGAGCTGATATACTAATACATGTTATTAAATATATCCCACATACTTTGTATATATTTTACACCACTAATTTTTTATAAATATTCGTATGACAATTAAAGAGGAGATAAATAAAGGTCATGAAAAAAGTATTTTTTCGCAATTTTAAATTGCAAATTTAAAGAGATGTTGTAAAAAATATGCAAAAATATAGCATTCCGTTTTCTCATTTCAGAAACTACTGAGAGATTACAGGAAAACTATGGCTATTACTCTAAATCTTATAACTTATGAAATGTGCACGATATTTTTACGTCTATGAAAAATATAGTGTATGTCCAATATATTTATGTTGTGAAAAATTATTTTTTGTAAATAGTTTAATAGAAATGTTTAAAGTGCCGAAATGTGTACGAACCCTCGTATTGCGATTTCTACTCGTGCTTGACTCGTTTTATTTCTTTTGAGCTTCATTCTGCAGATTTAGAACATTTGTTTTAATTTATGGAAAAAGTGAAGACCCTTATATCTACTTATTTCTTGTCACTCGGTGGTATTTCACTAAAGTTATAAACGTTATTTGATATTTCATTATTATATTTTATTTTTAAAGTCTTCTTCCAGTTATATACAATAAAATCTCCTTTTTAATGCTATTTGCACGGGATTAAATATTCATTATTATGACTTAAATGGATTTTTATATCGTAACCATTATGAGTATCATTTGTGTATTAGTGTGGATTAGTCTTCTGAACATTTCTTTGAGAATTAATGGGTCATAATTTTTATAATGTATGTTGGTATTTAAGATTGATTTGTAAATAATTTATTGCAGCGTCTTTTATATGTTCTTATAGGATGGTCT
Source organism: Druceiella hillmani (assembly GCA_039881145.1). Taxonomy (NCBI): domain Eukaryota; kingdom Metazoa; phylum Arthropoda; class Insecta; order Lepidoptera; family Hepialidae; genus Druceiella; species Druceiella hillmani. Next base: position 21,747,227 of record JAYKKI010000026.1, read on the forward strand.
ATTGTTGAATTTCTGACCTACTCTCTCGATTACCTTTAAAATGTCTTGGATCTTATCCATCATGAAAACGTTATTAAAGTCTTCCTATAAATTGTGCACTCATGACTGGCTATACTACTAGACTAGAAAGGCGACAGAGATGCAGGCAGTCGCGAGCACCCGATGAATCTATTTAGAAGGGGTGTTAATATTGCTATTTGGAATGTCTTATAATGACAGAGTTTTGAATTTATTTTCATAGACTAGCAGCCATTGCCAAAGTACAATCGATAGAGCAAATGGTATATTTGTTGCCGGTTTGCTGCTGTAAGCTGATAAATTGTAATTTGTTTATTATGTTGTTCAGGACTTTTCGGTTGGCTTTAAGTCATCCTGTACTTATAGTCGGACTGGTTGTTGGAAATGTGGAATTGACATATGACAACAGCTGGGCATTAATAGGTGTTTCAATTTCTCTGTCATAAATCCCACAACAAAGAAGGATTGTCAAATAAATCACAAGCAACACAAGAATTGGCAGTAGGGCACTCCAGTGCCGGCCAATTTGGAGATAATGGTTAAGAGCATGAAATTTTACCTAACAGCAGGTTCAAAATACAAAAGAAATAAAGTGGTGGTGTATCCTTCCGAAACACTGGCGAATGGAAACATATTATACTAAGAATAAAAGAAATAGGGAGAGAAAAGGAGGTGATCATATAGTCTTTATATGAATATCTTAAAAAAACATTTTACGTGTATCAACCATAAGACAATACGTAACCTATCAAGGAGTTGAAATGATATAGGATAAATTTCTCTTACTGTGCTGCATTGTGTTATACAGTAAACGAATGTATGGTGATATAAGATAGTGCACATTGTGTAGATCAAATCCAAGAGTACATGCAATGAACCTTCTACCTAAATCCATGATTTCCACTTAACGACGCAACAAGTCAGTGCTAATATTATAATTAAGACTGATAAGATCATGAGTTTTTCTTTCTGTGCACCAACTCGTTTTACCCCATTCGACCGCAATATCTTTATCACGCTGTAGACCTCGATAGTAGGCGACGTGCGACACAACGATTTAAAGCTAAAGGCCATCGACCAACATAGGCAGCGCGTCACCTTAACCTGACCTAATCCATTTACAAAAATAATTAATTGAAGCAGCCCGAGTTTCAGACCCTGACATACTCCAGACATTATAAAATATGAATTTGATTGGTTGTTGTTATATTGACTAAATACGAAGAGTAAACTCATCTTTTTAAACCATCTAAGAAGAATATTAGAATCGACATGATAAAAAGCTTTATGGCAATCAAAATCTACTAATTTACTAGTAACTGACTTAATTCCTGCAAGTGATTCTTCACTAAACACGCAGAAGCGGCAGTTGTCGAACGTTCGACATGTCCACCGTGCCGCATGTCGATTATCTAATTCTCATAATTATAGTATGAAAATCAGATAACCGACCTGCACGATGTAAAACCAAAGAGCGTAGCAACCGAAGAAAGAACTTCCAATGGACCTATGATATATATGCTCTGCCCTACTTTCGCTTTGTGGCATATGGTGTTGCCACAAAAAACACCTTTGAGAAATAATATATATGATGTATGATTCGCCAGGTGTGATAGAATTTGGACATGAGAATTTGAACATGCATTCTATGTTCAAGGTTTCCGTTGTCATGATTGTTATAATTTTGAATCCTGAATTTAATTGTCGTTTTCGTGCCTGTTTTTATTGCATTATGTGACAATGAATTTAGTAAAATCTACTTTTATGAAACTGAAGAATTTCCAATAGAAAATTATTTTTATCCCATTACTCTTCTACTGTCGAAGTGAACAGAGCCACACTAAATTGGCAATGCGGCAAATTGATGTAGGCATCGATTGTATCCATCAGTGATGTATGTATCCATTCTGAAATACCTTTCGACCTACTACAATGCGCAGAAAAAGATGTGAGGCCGCGCGGGCGATCACCTGGGCCGCACCGACCTAACCTGTTCGCCTGCTCTACCGTGCCGTCCCTTCACAATGGGCTGGGGTCGACAATATCCTACGAGATAATGGAAACAATGAACGAGACAATGGAAACAATGGACACACGGCCACCCTCTGTACCTCTTGTTACTTTATAGCAATCACCCGTGGAAATAATGAAGGGCTTCGTTAAGCACCATTCATTGGTGTCATAACTAGGATAGTGTGAAAACGCGCTTGTAATAGCGTATAACATTACAGAATATCTGCAACTGGTATTTCTGATATGCTCATAGAAGTTTTAGTTGCGTGAAAGGTATTCGGAGATTAAATTTAGTATTTTTAATAGGGTTCGCCTTCCTTCGAACTAGGAAATTCGTGTGTTAGAGCTAAAATTAGTGGCCATCATTTTCACATATGAATAGTAATAACAAAATATACACAGTCTAATTTTATTTTCACTATTGAGTAAGTTCGATAAAAATTATAAGGATTTCTAATGTATTGACAAGATTAACTCCGTGTCGTATTCTTTGAAACGCGTGACGCACACGAGGTGATTAAACTTAAACATCAATATCGCTTCTCCTTTCCTCGTCTTCCTCAGCTAGGTGGGTACGGCGTGAAGTTATAGATAGATTTGGTGGCATATTTCACTCGAGGATTTGATAAAAACTTCTAATATCTGGCTTAAGCTGAAGTGGCCGACGTGTTGCCATTTTAAAATTATTTTAGCCATTTTAATAAAAGTAATTAAATATATTCTAAATCTGTTTAGAAATATGACTCTAGGATTGTGCTGAAATTTTCTTTTTACTTATTTTGCTATGAGACTGCTTTGTTTACTATTTAGCAATTATTGTTATTGCTGTGCACTATTGCAAAGTGAAGAATGCAATTGGAATAATTGTGAAGTGAAGTTTATAGATGTCCATCAACGTTGAAATAATTTATTAAATCGTTTACCTAACGATAATGTATTGTTCTCGTAACAATAATGAAACGATAATGTTTTAACCATAATGTAATAATATAGAAAATATTGTTACATTATCCTACCTGTATGTAGGGACTTGGATAACCTCAAAAAATTTATTATGTCATAGAACAAGTGTTCTGACCAAGTTACGTCTGCTCCGACTGTCACTCCTTAGATATGCTTAATACAGGACTACGTGGAAACAATTCGTTTACATCACGAAGGCTTTTCAAAACGGACACGACCTTCAGTAATATAGAACATGACGAAGAAGAAAACTGTCAGTAAACCCTTGGTGTACGAGTCATTAGTAACGACTATCTGCAGAGAAGCTTAAAGTAAAGACCTTATATTACACGTTATACTCTTTAAAAGCCAACCAAAAAATCCAGATACTCGCTAAGAAATTCACTAAGTTAAAGCGAAAGATTTGATATATTTTAAGTAATAAAAATCATTTGACAATCGTTCTCCTATGATTTAAGTCATTACCAGGCGATGGTAAATTTGTAATCCTATTTCTTGTACTTAAAATGTTTTATACAGCCTATTATTTATACGGAATAATTAAAATGCTATAAAATTATTAAATATTCGGTGCAACGTTGCAAACAATATTAAAGCACTCTACACGAGAGGCACAGAGAGGAGTTTATATCCTTAGATACGCCTACTATAAAAAAATCTGTGGTCAGATATATAGGTACAATATACACGTATCCGGGAATAATGTCGGACCAAGAAAGATGCTATTCGTTGGCTATAAAGGAATAAATTGTCGTAGAAATAAAATGTAAAACACGCCCTTTTTCAAAGACGCCCAATACTTGCATGGAGCGCGGTGCTTACCCGGGCAGCTAGATGTCTTTGCAGCTGTCCGCAGGTTATTTCCCTGGGCGGCGCTGAATAAGTGCGCAAGTATCGTATGTACGAATAAGATAACAAATAATTATGAATATTATTTTCAATTTTCTGAAAAAATGCATCTTTTGAATTTTATTTTAACGAATAACGTCTTTCTTTGTCCGACATTAATTCCCGGACACCGTGTATATGTAAACATATATCGTCTCCAACCAGAGATTTTCTACCCGAACGAAGTGTCATTTTTACGTATCAACCAATTGTCTTTATAAACATTTTAGCAGTATAAAACGTTTTCTCAGAAATTTTCACTACGTATTAGTCAATGTGAATTTTTACAATTTGACAGTGCGTACTGAACGGGACGCCCGCGAGGCTCGATATAGTCCGGGCCAAAAACAAACGCTTTTAGAGCGCTATCGCATCTTTATTAAATATAAACCCAATGGCTTAAGGTTATCGTATTTCAAGAACTTCTCAATCTTTTCTATCCGTGTGTTTAAAAAAGAGCATGTGTGAAAAGTCACACTTTATTGATTTTACTATTTACATTTTCCAACAGAGTTATTCTTGTATTAAATGCTTGCTTACACAAAATACTCAAAAGAAATCAGTGAACACAGGAGTATCACGTCTCGGCTCTAATCGTTATATAATATCTGTAGTAATGCGAAATTAACTGCGGCTGAAAAGAAAAAATAATTCTTTTCGGCGGCCAAGATGGAGTTAACTTGGAAAATGTGTAATGTAGTTAACTGTAATAGGTGCTAATATTGATAAATGAGGGTTTTAATGCTTATATAAATATGAGCGATTCAAAAATATATTATTATTTCAGCCGTTAATATCAAGACAATTTGGTTGTTATATTTTTGAGGTTAGTATTACATTAATATCATTAGGCAAATATTATTGTAGTCTCATTACGGACTCTAGAAACTGAATAGTTTCTACGAGTCCGTAATGAAATTTATAATTTCGCTATGTCCGTTCGTTCCTCGGTTTGTAACAGCTTCACAGTTTCTACTTGTTTTAAATCTATATGCATGAAATTTTGCATCTAGATGCTTCACGTGTCGCAATGAATATATAATGAACATTAAACATAATTGTTGAATGTGTAGGCGGTACATACAATATGGGGAGAACTTTTTCGCGCATCCTATCGACCGAGGGGGGTGTAATTGATTAGGTCTTCTAAAATGAAATTGAGATTCATTTTATCTCTTGCATTTCTAAGCTTTGTTTGCGAAATATTAGGCTTCAAATTCACGTATGGTATGTCACCCAGACCCTCTAATTTTTCCCTTTGGGTTTAGAAAACCCCAAAAGTAGAAAACATATTTGAATTAAAATATTTTTTGTGAAGTATGGTTTCAGGAAATATATAGAATTACGCAAACCTATTTTACGGCTCTCCCGACACGCATTTGCCGATATTTTCTACGGAATTATTTCGTTGAGATTTACACGTTAACGTTATGCAAAATATTTAATAATATTTATTATTTTATACTGTAATATTTTCTTTCGCATAAAGATACATGATAACAGTGTGTGGCCATCATAAATGTTAGAAGCATCTATGTTGTAGTTATTGAGATATAGTTATTGAAATGTGGGCGTAACTAAGTTTAACAATAGGCATCATTTTTGAGTTACTGCCTCAAAAAAGTGGAGACATTATATGATATCGATAACGCATTCGTCTTCTTGTCATAGTGGTCTTTCTCAGAGTAACAGTTTGATGCATAAAGATTTGTCATAATAATGGGGCTTATTGATCCGCGTAGTTTCACGGTTGTAAGAGACTAAAAAATATATGTATCGGAATGAGGGACATTTTGTTTTCTCGTTTTGAATCAATTGAAAAAGCGAGTTTTAAAGACTCACAAAACATTTTTTTCAGAATTTTACCTCGGATATTTTTAAATTTGCTGAAAATGTCCAAAGAATCACGCACACGTCTCCATCTCCTAAACGGTGGTAGTTAAAATTATATAAAAGGAACCAGGTTTATTAGACGTTTATTTAAAGTTTACATGAGAAGTATATCAAAGATTCTAGATCTAGTTTTAAAGTAAATCCACGTTATTCTGTAATATTACAAACAAACCTTATTATGCACTTCGTGAATAGATATTACGTTAGTTGCAAATTGATAAATAAACTTTTCCATTGTATGGAAACGTTTTGTACTCTAGTTTCAGTTGCATTTGACAAAGTTAGTTTTTGAAATGTTTTTTCTGGATTATTTTTTTGTTACGATTAAGAGACTGAAAAAAATAAGACTGTCGTGTACATACCGCCTTCTTAGGATCCCGGAATGTTTGAATCCCAATTAGATGCATTTCATATTTATGGATTCGTGCTAGCTTATTGGCGATAGAAACAGTTGGAATAAACATTTCTCGTTTAGTGTAAAGTATAAATTATGAATATTAGAATTAAATAAAATGATTGCCCATAAATAAGGCGTCGATATTTTATATACATATTTATTTTCAGACGTGGTATCAAGTAAAACCGTTGCATACTACAGTGATATAGGACAATAATGACGAGTTTTGTAAGAGATGGAATTTTTTTCATGTCGCTCATTGAATATCTTTTAACATGTTGTTAGCTATAAATAGTAGTTATTCCACATAATGGCATATTCCAAAGAAAATTGCACTAACTTCTTTTAAAGATGGTATTGTTGAAAATGTAAGATCAATTAATGTAGTAGCATGATTATGTCATGATCTCGGAAGAAAAAAATAAATATTTAAAAGCATAAATATCTGCCAGTATAAAACAATCCTAACTTTCTGTTACGTATAAAAAATATTTAACCAAAATGTAGTTTTAACATTTTGTCTTAAATCGTAAAAAATGTTTTCGCTTATCATTTTAAAAATATTTCTATATAGCTAAAGCGGGACCAGCATCATAACGTGGTGGTAATTCAAAGTTTATCCAAATTGGGTGAATATATTCAAAAGTTATACATAATTATACATATAATGTTTTAAAACTAACCACCGAAGCTTTTTTATCCGTGGCTCACCGTGCTGATGACTATTTTATTTTTTGTCGATCAAGATAGTTGGGTCGGAGTATACTTTACAGTTACATAGTAAATGTTGCTATGCGACATTAATGATAATACCCACTATTGTTCTCTTATGTTGTGAAAGCGGTTGTACTGTTGGTACTGTGTTACGAAGGTGCTGGTTGGTTGTTTATTATAGGCGCTTTGCGTGTATTGTGATGCGTTTTGCCAAGTAGAATGAGTCGCGCGCACGCGTACATGCGTGAGACGGGCAAGACACAAAGGAACAAACAGGTCGGGGCGGTGCGGTCGACCTTCTGGCGGCGGCCGCAGGTGACAGTCCTTCAAGGTTAGCGCGAGGCGCCCTGCGTGCATACGGCAATATGTAATGCGTTCGGTTTGAGGACTAGTTTTTTCTTATTATACTTTAATTGATTATATATTCATTTATGTATTTGTAGACGAATTTATTTCAATTAGATAATCTCTTCTGGTAGCGTGAATATTTAATTATTATATCTGAATATTTAATTATTATAACTGAGTATTGCCCGAAAATCCGTAGGGTGAATTTGAAAAATAGAAGTAATTTTCTACGTTTTTTTCACTCATCTACCTTTTTTGTACTCTTTCTGGATGAAATTATAAAGAAGCTTTTGTATGTACTGCCGATATACACGATTGTCACCTGTTCAAATCAAATACACTTTCTGCACTACTTCATCAAAATAAAACTTTCAACCAAAATCTGTATCACAGGAAATTCAGCAACTTTATGAACCTGTAGTGATTTTTGATCGACGTATTTTGAAATGTGAAAAATAGATTAAGCCGTTTAACAAGTTTAAATTGTAGATAATTATAAAAACAAACACTTGTTGGCCTCAAAGGTCATAATCGGTTATTTCAATCTGTATCGTTTACGTTTAGGTTAATCTTCGAAAAGATAGCGTTTAAATTTGTCAATAAACTGACTTCAACTCAAATAAAGTTTATTGAATATATGTGTATATATATATATATATATATATATATATATATATATATATATATATATATATATTGACAAAACGTTGAAAGGTCATTGTCCGATAGTGCTTACATACGTACGGGTGAAGGCGTTACACGAGGTAGCTCCCTAGTCTTCCCGGTAAGCGGGGCTGCGTCTGCGCCGGTACGTGATGATTCTTAAGTTCCGATCTAATTATAACAAGTTAAGTATCTTATGATAAATTATAACAAACTTTTACAAGATGGAAAGGGTATAATTATAGATGTTGTTCTCCTCCTCTCAGCTTCTTAAGTTATTGCATAATTTATCATACCGGTCAGCTTCTTAAGTTATTGCATAATTTATCATACCGGTTCTCATAAGCCTTTTCCACCTGCGACTTTTCATCAGTTTTTTGTGTACATAATTTCGATGCTTTGTGTTGAATATTGCAATTGATTTTCATAGTTTTTGAAAATAACTATGAAAAATATATTATATTTGTAATTACTAATTAAACTATTTATTATATTTGTAATTTAATTGGTTTTGTTCATTAATTGCACTGATATAATTTCCACCGATTTTTGTTAACATGTTTATAGTTATTTTCTTGTCAGAGATTATTGAGTTCTCGCAGCTTCATTTGCTCTAATGACAGGTTCACAACACTTACTTTGAAGTTAGCATGCCTAACATTATGATTAATATTTCTTATTGTAATTGATTAGATAGTTTCTATCTCTTCAACGTAATTTCATGAATAATGATTATGTCCAAAGTATGATAATATACGAATTTTGAGAAACAAATTGGCTACATTTGATGTTTTGTTTTAATATTAATGTAATTAGAATTTAGTTGATCACTTGAAAAAAGAACGAGGCAAAATGTTTACTAGATAGATACTAGGCATCTTGCAGACATGTTTCTAAATTATTATAATAAACTAAGAACTAAGTATATATGGTTAGTGGAAGATTATCTACATCTTTAGTTCGTAGTTGACTATTCATTTTCTTATAATTCAACAATTCTTCAATCTGTGACGATATTATTTTGCATCGCCTTTTTGAAGAAATTTTTATTTACACGAATTTTTTTTAAATTAATTTTTCTGGTGTAAAATAAATATTAATTTCACGGTCTACAGTCTCAAAATATGTGACAGATGATAATATTTTCGATAAGTCCTCTCATTGGTTTCACTACGTAATAAATAAATTTATAGATTATAAATAAATTTCATTTCAAACGCGAACGCGTTGCTCAAAAACGAACGTGAGACCATAATAGTAAGATACAGTTTTCCACTGATGTCTGTGGAGGTCTTAAGTCGGACCTGACTCAGAGTGGTGTGTTAGGCCATAGCAAGAAGTCTGGGTTTTTATCGCTGATCACCAGCTGACGAAGGTGTGAGGTGGGTTTTTCCCAAGCTGAGTCGAATTCATAATATCCTAAGATCAAAACGCTGGATTCAAAATCCAGGTATTATTTTCTTGTTGTTGCCTACGTATCAATGTGTCGACGTTATCAATGTTGGCGATGTTGCTGGTGTGTCTATTTAACAAATTATGCCCATGTTATCAATGTTGTTGGTCTATCGATGTTATCAATATTGTCGATGTTATCGACGTGTCGAAGTTTTCAATATTACTAACGTTGTCGATACATCAATGTTATCTATAGTTCTAATGCGACTTCTACTCTATCTATATTAACCCAATTTATAATATTAATACAGATATATAAAAAAAATTATTAACAACTACAATTAATAAAATGTTTGTATATATCCGTATTAGAAACTATGATTTTTGTCACATTGTAGGGATATGAAAAATATAAATTATTATTTATGACTTATGTGTTTTGGCTAATGCTATATATTCAGAAGAGATGAAAAAACCTAAGTTATATATTGAGAAGTTGAAAAAACCTAAGAGATGAAGTAACAAAAATAAGGATAAAAGGTGAGTTGGATAAGATAATTATTAACCGTTTTAATACCTTGCAAATATATATTTTCTCTTATTCGGTATTTAATATTATCATTTCTATTCATGTGCTTGTAGAGTGAGTAGTAGTTAATTATAAATTTAAAGTGAAAATGGTGGGCAATAATTTAACGATAAAAAATGCTACCTTCATTCATGAAATGATTAATTTTTTATAAATAACGTTTTTATAATAAACTAATCGCGAAAGCGCTCTATTTCTGTTTAACGCATCGTTTTTTTACATATAATCTTTTTGATTTAAAAAGACACCAGCAAAATTTGCATTTTTGCTAAGTAATACAACTTGTAACAATACCAAAAAATTTCAGCTTATACTTTTTTCCAGGTTTGTGACTGACAGTTTTAAAAGAGAAACTACAGCTATTTTATTCTGAAGCATTATAAACTAAATGATGCGTACCGAATAACATATGTGAGTATAGACATCGTACGCGTCGGAATATCGAATAGTTTTCTGAAATGTTTCGTATCTCTGAGTTTTGTTTGATCGATAGCAAGGATTGTTATTTTTAAATCTAAATTTTAAAATGAATTTTAGTAAAATAACAATATAATGCAATATTAAATCACTTCTGAATATATAGACATGGTGAGTCTAAAATTCGTTATAATTGGATCTTGCGTATGATTGAAACTGTTACACGTGTTGAAATGTTGGCTTATGCCAAATTATTTTCAACATGATTACAAATACGTATACTTTATATTGTCGCAAAAAGTAATTTGTTAACTTCATATCGTCTCAATAATTTCGTCTTTATCAAAAGTTGATTTACTTTTACGTCCATTTAATTGTTTTGATTAATTTTAGAAATAATTGTCCCAATTTGGACATTTCTCTCATCATTGTGTAGGATATTTATCCTCGAAGGATTTAAGATATATTTATTTTATTTACCAACTTAAGGTTATACATTTATCTGAGACAGAGAAGTATTTATTAAAACATAATGACTAAAGCTTAGTATTTTATACATCGTGTATGTTACCCGTTTAATTGTCACTTGGTTACTTTTATACATGTAATATCAGATCATCACCGGTTCGTTTTGTTGGAAATTTTTGGCAGTTCATATATAAACATTAAAAATAAAAGTGGGTCAAGTTACTTACCTTGATGTATATCGGGTTTATTTGGCATCGGAAGCGTTTGAAGCAACTGACATTGCATTTGAACGCGGAAATGTGTTCATTGTGTTTTTTTTTCTTTAGTGTATGAATGCAGCGCGTGCGTCAGTCAGTATGTTTAACTCGATTATTCATCGGCCAAAATATGTAGTTACTTCATGAGTGGAACTACAGGTTGGAGTGTAGACAGATCGTTAGGAATATTCTCTGAAAATATTCTGTGAGACAAGTTTGAAATGAGGGTAGAAAAAAAAGAGTATAGGGTGAATGAAAATATATTTGAAAAACAATTAAGATACAACAGTCGTCGAGATGACGTGGATAGAAAAATGACATGCAATCAGTAATTCGAGAAAAATAATTGATAAACATCGGTTAAACACTATTAAATTATGATATTTACTAAAAGAATAAAGCGAAAAGCCTTAATAAAAAGGGTATCTTAGGGCGGTGTAGAATTATAGCATAATAAACTAACGTACACTATCATAATAGGATATTCCGTAATGATACAGAAAGATAGACAATTTGTTTATTTAGTTACATTTTGTCTACTACAGATTTTTTATTAAATTTTCGTAAACGTTATTCAATTATCCAGATAGCGCAGAGTGCGTTTCTGTTTCAATTTACTTCAAAGTTTAATTTAATTAATTAAACTATTATCTTCGACACTTTTTTTGTTAACGGTATTAACTTGTCTTTTTCTTTTTTTTTTCTTTTATCGAATCGCAGTAATTGAAACGTGTCTATATATGTCATCGAGATCAATATTTCACACGTCATCGCTTCCTTGTTAACATTAAGCGAAGACGAAAGCCTCAACTGAGTTATCTCAATGAAATCACCTTTCGTTGCGTCATTCGGCGTTTGTGTCATATTTTAAAATGGGCATTATCGTAGGCGACCAGAATACTTATTCGAACGAGCACGTGGAAGAGTACGCTGTACGATTAACTGTACCTAAATGTTTTTTGTTCTATTAAGTTTTTATCAGCATTTCTCTGCTCTGAATATGTTGGTAGTCTTTCTAACAAATTTCTGTTAGTTGTTATATTTATCGATATTCGTTAGTTTGTTAAACTTGAATTAGGAAGATTCAATTTAAAGCTTTCAATTATAATTTTATACTAAAGTGAAATTCGACATTATATCTGTACTTGTTAGAGCACTAAGTTCTAATTAAACAGTATTTCAATAAGCTTAGTATTAGATTTACCAATAAGTGTATTCTTTCTTTCACTTTTATTAAATAATTTGGGTTAATGTGTGTTTTACTTTTATTTTCATTCTAAAGTACATTGACGTTGTAAAAAAGAAATTCAATTATATGATCGCCTGGCTTCGTGTGGTGGGCATATCCATAATGAAAATATTGTATTGACGTTCACATCAGCTTTTATAACCCGAAATTTTTCCATTAACAGCATATCCCCATTCGATGGCGGTTGTCCAGGCAAACCGAAATCCACAGCAAACGTTAACTTATTTGGGATAAAATTTTGTTTGTCAACAAAGTCATTCATCCAAACATGGACCCATTATCATCACTGAAGATAATTTTATAGCCAAACGCAGAGTCAACTTCAATTACTGCACAGTCTAATCGGCGGTTACACGGCGCTATTTATAATAATTTGATTTCAGTTCTTTCAAAAAAATCTTGTAAGGATGAAACTTTAAATACATATACAGTTGGTGTTGACGAAATCTCAGTTCTTGCATTGCGCTATATATAGATGGTGACGAACAAAGGCGATATTAAATAATCGATTCGTTGACGTACTAGCATTGTCAGATTGGTAATAAGCACAGTAGCTTAAAGTTTTTTTTCTTAAACGTCGAATTATTCTTTCGGTTTTACAATTATGCAGACAGAAACCGGAACCATGAACTATTAGGCAAACGGAATACCCATTTTGATAATTTACCTTAACAGTTTCTACAGGTTGCGACGTCGTGTAACTTTTCGCCTTTGTTTGCCAAGACTAATTAAAAACTCAGGTAAAACACAACAGATGTAGCTTCGCAAATATATACACCGTAAGGTTTTAAGATAGGGCATTCCTATCGTCGGAAGCCTGTTATTAATATCGGGTTAGTGTTGGTTGACAGGGTGTTATTCAATTTCGTCTTTACAAAGTTTTACAGCATCGTATAATAATAAACTTTTACAAATAAAAATGCATGCCATCGTGTATACTTTGTTATTGCATCCCGATAAAAATGATGGAGAGTAGGCGATTCAATTTTCACATTTCAGGAAAATTGGGATTTAAGATAATATTAGGATATCTTAAAATTCTTAAGGTACATCTTAAGATATCGATTAACAAGAATCGTCCTCTTCGCTTCGGTGGTTGTTAAACAACAGATTTGTAGTTATATTGAATATGTTGAAGGAAGGTGATCTTTTTCAAACACTTTAAAGGACTTCGTTAAGCCTTTGGTATTGCCTCACCTTGGTGTTATTAATATAAATATTAACAGCTTGATTATTAAGAGATAGTTGTTAACCCATGTGTCATTTAATCGTCTATTCAATATTTTACTTCAGAAAATGTCGTTGGTAATTTACCTAGTTGAAAGCGTTTATTATTTAGAGCTTCGATTATCGATTATTTAGAGCTTAAAGGTCAATTCCACATGGAATAAGTCTCACGACATTACAGCAATCGCTTATGGAGAATTAGCATGGGTTATAATTATTGTGTACTCGGGTCGTCCCTTCTGATACTAAATAATGAGTAAAACAAAGGCTATATTACTGTATAATTAATTATGAGTAAAATGCATAGATTCTAATATCTGGGTATGTATATTCTGTCTTTAGTGTGTTAGTTGTTCAAACGGTAGTCCCGGATCATTTTATTAATAGAAATCCCTAAAACGGTTTTATTCTCCTATAATTCTTTTTATTCTAATTTTCTGACGTTGGAATGTTGTGAAAATATAAAAACGTATAGAAAGAAATGGGTGATGTCGACCCAATGTTAACATTGTAGGGTTCGCTTTATGGTTATTTGTGGCGTTATCTTTATGCAACAAGATAATTTGGATGGACATTAGAAGGAAACAAATCGTTCTATCGTAATTGTGAAAGCTTGAAACCTAATAAATTAGACATTAAGTGAGTTTTACAGAATAAACCTGTTCCGTAGTTAACTTTTGGCAGAATCCATTCTTATTCAATATGTCTCCATGTCTTATTCGATCGAGATGAAAGTTAGGCATGAAAGTTCTCAAATTTAAATTCAGCTTAAGTTTGTAAATGATCTAAATTGATCCAAAATGGCGGCATTTAACATTTTTATAAATTCGCTAAATTTCAATCTTATAACAAAAGTGCCCACAGAATACATTATTAAAAAAGTGTTTTAAAACACTACAACTGTCGTTTAGAAATTGTTTGCCTGTTTGAAAAGATAAAAGTGTCCTAAGCTGTATATCAACTTTGTGCGTGTGGCAAAAGATATTTTATTATTTTTCAATTATTCAATTATGAAAGTCTTATCTCGTTATTCTCTTCTCAGTGTTATATCTCCTTTATATACGGAATAGGTGCTTATTAATTATAGACTAATAGCATTTTCACGCGACTATGACCGCGTTATATTAGGAAAATGTAAGAAATTTTTTTCAAACATGTGTAGACTTCAATCAGGGCAATTACGTAGTTACGAGAAAGTATTATTGTGAACATAATTTATTAGACTTTTTACATTTGCTGTTGTGCAGTTTGGAGAGCCAGGTCAGTTATGCGGTGCTAGTTTGGATCAAAATGTCTGTCAATATATTAACCTATGAATTTGGCATAATAAATGGAACATTTTCCATTGCTTTTAAAAATTAAATTAATTTATTTAGCGTTTATTTTCACTGCTCCGTTTCTGTAAACGCTGGCGTAATTATATATAGATTATCTTAATCTAGGATGCGTATTACCTATAGGCGAAATTTATTGACATCTCGTGGGCCATTTAAGCATGAACGAAAGACAAACAAACTGACAGAAAACGCTTTAACTTTTGTGGTAAGTTAAACATTAGTGGGAACAAGGAGTCGAATAGTTAATGGTTTGTTTACTTGTAGTATCAATTAAATATATTATCAAAATTGTGTTGACAACTTATATATTCTAACTTCTTAATAAAAGGAACATACACAAATGCATACGAAGACTCAATGCATTTTTTAAAAGTTATTAAAACGTTCTTAGATAGAACGTTTTTAATTATGACTTATCAGAGCTTCTTATTAATATTTTAAACTTATAATTTGCCTTCATATTTATTCGGAAAACTTTTTCCTTGTTTAATAGAGGCGGATAAATATTTTGTGCAAGATTTACCAGACATTGCGAAGACTGTTATACTAATTACCCACCGAACAAATGGATTTTCGTTTCTTTTTATGATTATTTTGAAGTTGATTTCAATCGTTTTTTTTAGTCGAATATAAGTGGTCTGGTTATTACTGACTATTAACTTTTCAATATTTTTTTTTATATTACACTCATTATGTTTTGCTTTCGTTTGAACACATTAAAAGTTGGCACTGGTTGGTTTTGACGATGGTGGCGACTTAAAATAAATTTTTGTTTTTGTACTTTACTGTAGCTAAGTTCAGTATTTTTAAGCACCGAACCTGTTTCGGTTAATGCCATTGTAATTAGTATTTGGTATTTGTAAGCATTTAACACATATTGTACACATAGAACAATTAACTGCAATAGTAATAAAATACTAAACAATTTTTCACGTCGCCTGTTTCTGAATAGATGGAGAAACTGTAGTACAATTAGATGTCCGTTGGAATAAATTGGTTGTGATTCTATCAATTTTAAATATATAAGCTCTTGTCATAAAATATATGATTTTTAAACTTATTTATTTCCTCCAGATTTTATTATGGGCATGGCTGGAAGGGATTTACATATTTCCTTTAATGCCGACGGTAATTGTTATCGATCATAAATTTTTAAAAATTGTTATATAGTATTTTGATAACGGTCATTATGTTGACCTTCCCATATAGCTCTTACTATCTGAAATTAAAAAGTCATAATTTAATTCACCTACCTAGAATGCGCACGAATATCAATATAATATATAAATATAGAAGTTCTCCTGATTTTCACGCATTCATGTTGACTAACGCGGTGTTGTAAGACGGCCTACATGACATTTTTTTCGGATTTTCTACTGAATATGGAGTTGCTAGGTGCTTCAAAATAGGTCATTAGTTATTGTAAATACGCATGTCGCTTTATGTCAATTTACAAAATTGGTCATGGAGTTTCTAAGAAATAAATAAATCAAATGTATTTCATACCAATAGGTTTTAATATTTCACGTATTTGGTGTGAACTACGTTTCAGACAAATTAATATCAGCAAGTTTACAATTGATTTGATATGATCATCCTATATCCAGTACTTTTGTCATCAGTGAATGTAATCCTAACTAATATTTCAAATTTGAAAATATTTTTATTTCTTATTTAATAAGGAACAAATCAATATTTAGCAAGTTAATAGAATGGATTATGGACTAATGAATAGCTGAGTTGTCGCCCCGGAAAATATATAATGAAATATTCCATAAACATAAAAACAGCTTGGGATGCCGCTAAATGACCCTATTGCTGCTTTGTGTCTACGTATTATATGTAGAAGCGAGTTGCTATCTTTTTTCTCCGTAGCATTTCAGCTCCCCACCACTGACTCGAAGTTTAAAATATATTCAGGTCACATACACCATTTGCAATATAACCTCTAGGGAATACCAATTTTTTAAAACTTTGACGTAAACGAAGTCACGGTTTGTAGCTAGTTACGGCATAAAATGAACGTAACTAATGGTCCAATATGTTGCCCCTTAGTTAATGGGTCTGCGTAAAAAAACTTATGGTTTGTAAGCTAGTCAATTTTGATGAGGCCCTTATTGCTTGTTGCCTCATCCGCTGTGAATTGGTTGCCCGTTCGAATCTGTAGAAAATCAACTTCCACCAGGACCACGCCGGGTAATGTTGCTGGTAGAAAATAATATTTATTTTGTGAAAGCAGAGAGACGTTCCGATATCTGCGAGTTATGAACTCGTAAGAGACGCCCGGCTCGAATGTACCCGCGGGACTTTATTCATGAAAAAGTCATTGAGTTGCTGAAGGGGGAATCAAAGTGACAGTTACTGATGTATCTCCCGGGAGGCAGTGTATACATTCTCAGATACATAAATTTGCTATAAATCGAAAGGCTTCAGAATAATCTTTTATCTCGTTGTCTGGAATACTTTCAGTTGATTTACTTCGTAATTTGAATTGCTAAGTTATAATTTATCCTATCGTAAGACCTTTGCCATAATTTTTAAAAGAAATCTTTAATTCGTGATATGTGATTAGGCCAGTATCTTATTTATTTTTACGTCACGGAATCTACGGAAGTGAAATTGCCGAGGATGGAGTCTAGAGATAGAATGAGAAATGATATTTTTCTTACTCTTTCTTTAGGTTTATGTATATGGTTTGAGCTCAAAACGAATGAATAAGCCAAAAATATGGTAACAAATTCATTTCTGTACGGGCATAACGTAAAACCACTGAAAGGATTACAATGAAACTTTGAAGTACCTTTGAGGTTTGGTCAACATCTGGAATAGAAATCATCAAGTTTATACTCGGCTATACTACCGATTGATCAGTACCGATTAGACAGCGACATCTATTTCTTTTATACGCAACTATCACAAATGTGTAGTTTTATAAATCCACTAGATGGCGGTATATTATTTTGAAATATATATTTTGAATTTAATACCACATTTATAATTGCCTATTAGTAACTATCTATCAGGCTCTAGGTCACACTGTTGTGTGCACTCAAAAGAGATTAAGTTTAAAAATAAAACGTGAGAATAACAAGAAATTGCATTGAAAACTAAAAAGACGTGGGTAGATGAGATCCAGAATTTTCAAAGTAGGAATAAGTAATTTGAGAATTCTTCGCGAAGACAATGAATAAGACGCGTCGGGACCGAATAATATCCATTCGCTTGCTTGCTCGACGTGGATTAATTTCATTAAATATCTTTTTGTGTTTGCTACCGCTTATCTTCAAATCGCATGTATACATTTTAGTGCATATTTCCGCACATGGTAGGGTTCTCTCGTAACCCGCATCCTTAGCATAATGCCTGAATATTATATATTTTTACTAAATATGTATTCATTGACTATAAATACGTCATATGTATTTATTAATTTATTTATCGTTTTCCTTTATTAACACATCTGTTGTACCGATTATGCGTCTTTATAGTTACGTATTGATCAGCTATGTCATGTTAATGTCTATACATACACTAAGATCTTAAAAGTGATCTAGCCTGTTTATCGAAAGTATTTTAGACAAAATCATTAAGAGGTATTAGTTGAAACTAACGTAAACCAATACGACAGCCATTCTAAACACATCCCCCAAAAACTATTAAATACATTTTAATGAATGTTAGTGATGTTATGGTTATATAGTTAATAATATATTATATTAGTTAATGAACTTATAGTACAAGTAATGTCTTAGGTTAATATCTAAAATACTATTCATTATGACATGACATGACAGAAAAAATCGTGAAAAATTCAAACGGTATGAAAAAGTTGCTGAATGGATTTTGACCATATTTATATTGTATTGCGGTTCGAATATTTTTATTGTATTAATATGTTCGCTATTCTCATGATTTCACGGATAAAAATCACAACATTATTACTCAATACCACTTAATTGATTACTGCTTCATTATTTAACACCGACATCGGTTTCTTTCATAATCTTGTTATATTAAAAGTATTTTAGAATACTCCTCTAGATGCCGGTATTTGTTTTGTTTTTAACGTCTTTTTTATTTACCAGAGGAAAAACGTTGGAAAATCTGTAATATAGATATAAATAGAAATATGTGATGTGTGTGCGTGCGTGTGTGTGTGTGTGCGTGCGTGTGTGTGCGTGCGTGTGGGTGTGGGTGTGTGTGTGCGCGCGTGCGTGCGTGTGTGTGTGTGTGTGTGTGTGTATATATATATATATATATATATATATATATATATATATATATATATGTAAGTAATATAGATCACCAATTTTCGAGTAAAGAGCGGCATATATATATATATATATATATATATATATATATATATATATATATATATATAAATATATATAAATATGTAATATAGATCACCAATTTTCGAGTAAAGAGCGGGTACAATTGTGTAATGTGAAATAAGTAAAGAAATGCAAATTTATTGTATTAAATCAGCAGGGTGTGCTACAGTGAAAATATAACTAAAATACTTTGAAACACTCGACAAATTGTTAAGTTGTGTTCTAAGGAACTGAACATAAACAACTGGAAACCACTGCAGACATCTGAATATTTTACTTAACAATACCATCATGTCTTTGTGTTTGTAATAGATGCATTAATGTTATTTTACTTTTTTTGTAATCTATAAAGTAACTTTGTCCGAGCTCTACCTATGAGCACATAACATATAAGGTCTTAATTAATTTTTTATAATGTATCTTTTGTTATCTCCTCATTATAGGAAGATATTTATAATTTACATCGACAATACAGCAACAAACGGTCTTTGTGTTTGTAATAGATACATTAATTTTACTTTACTTTTTTTGTAATCTATAAAGTAACTTTGTCCGAGCCCTATTGATGAACGCATAACATATACGGTCTTAATTAATTTTTATAATGTATTTTTTGTTATCTCCTCATTATAGGAAGATATTTATAATTTTCATCGACAATACAGCAACAAACGGTCTTTGTGTTTGTAATAGATACATTAATTTTACTTTACTTTTTTTGTAATCTACAAAGTAACTTTGTCCGAGCCCTATTGATGAACGCATAACATATACGGTCTTAATTAATTTTTATAATGTATTTTTTGTTATCTTCTCATTATAGGAAGATATTTATAATTT
Organism: Druceiella hillmani; assembly: GCA_039881145.1. NCBI lineage: Eukaryota > Metazoa > Arthropoda > Insecta > Lepidoptera > Hepialidae > Druceiella > Druceiella hillmani. Next base: position 21,767,237 of record JAYKKI010000026.1, read on the forward strand.
TCATCGACAATACAGCAACAAACGGTCTTTGTGTTTGTAATAGATACATTAATTTTACTTTACTTTTTTTGTAATCTATAAAGTAACTTTGTCCGAGCTCTATTGATGAACGCATAACATATACGGTCTTAATTAATTTATATAATGTATTTTTTGTTATCTCCTCATTATAGGAAGATATTTATAATTTTCATCGACAATACAGCAACAAACGGTCTTTGTGTTTGTAATAGATACATTAATTTTACTTTACTTTTTTTGTAATCTGTAAAGTAACTTTGTCCGAGCCCTATTGATGAACGCATAACATATACGGTCTTAATTAATTTTTATAATGTATTTTTTGTTATCTCCTCATTATAGGAAGATATTTATAATTTTCATCGACAATACAGCAACAAACGGTCTTTGTGTTTGTAATAGATACATTAATTTTACTTTACTTTTTTTGTAATCTATAAAGTAACTTTGTCCGAGCTCTATTGATGAACGCATAACATATACGGTCTTAATTAATTTATATAATGTATTTTTTGTTATCTCCTCATTATAGGAAGATATTTATAATTTTCATCGACAATACAGCAACAAACGGTCTTTGTGTTTGTAATAGATACATAAATTTTACTTTACTTTTTTTGTAATCTATAAAGTAACTTTGTCCGAGCCCTATTGATGAACGCATAACATATACGGTCTTAATTAATTTTTATAATGTATTTTTTGTTATCTCCTCATTATAGGAAGATATTTATAATTTACATCGACAATACAGCAACAAACGGTATTTGTGTTTGTAATAGATACATTAATTTTACTTTACTTTTTTTGTAATCTATAAAGTAACTTTGTCCGAGCCCTATTGATGAACGCATAACATATACGGTCTTAATTAATTTTTATAATGTATTTTTTGTTATCTCCTCATTATAGGAAGATATTTATAATATTCATCGACAATACAGCAACAAACGGTCTTTGTGTTTGTAATAGATACATTAATTTTACTTTACTTTTTTTGTAATCTATAAAGTAACTTTGTCCGAGCCCTATTGATGAACGCATAACATATACGGTCTTAATTAATTTTTATAATGTATTTTTTGTTATCTCCTCATTATAGGAAGATATTTATAATTTACATCGACAATACAGCAACAAACGGTCTGTGTGCTTGTAATAGATACATTAATTTTACTTTACTTTTTTTGTAATCTACAAAGTAACTTTGTCCGAGCCCTATTGATGAACGCATAACATATACGGTCTTAATTAATTTTTATAATGTATTTTTTGTTATCTCCTCATTATAGGAAGATATTTATAATTTACATCGACAATACAGCAACAAACGGTCTTTGTGTTTGTAATAGATACATTAATTTTACTTTACTTTTTTTGTAATCTATAAAGTAACTTTGTCCGAGCCCTATTGATGAACGCATAACATATACGGTCTTAATTAATTTTTATAATGTATTTTTTGTTATCTCCTCATTATAGGAAGATATTTATAATTTTCATCGACAATACAGCAACAAACGGTCTTTGTGTTTGTAATAGATACATTAATTTTACTTTACTTTTTTTGTAATCTACAAAGTAACTTTGTCCGAGCCCTATTGATGAACGCATAACATATACGGTCTTAATTAATTTTTATAATGTATTTTTTGTTATCTTCTCATTATAGGAAGATATTTATAATTTTCATCGACAATACAGCAACAAACGGTCTTTGTGTTTGTAATAGATACATTAATTTTACTTTACTTTTTTTGTAATCTATAAAGTAACTTTGTCCGAGCTCTATTGATGAACGCATAACATATACGGTCTTAATTAATTTATATAATGTATTTTTTGTTATCTCCTCATTATAGGAAGATATTTATAATTTTCATCGACAATACAGCAACAAACGGTCTTTGTGTTTGTAATAGATACATTAATTTTACTTTACTTTTTTTGTAATCTGTAAAGTAACTTTGTCCGAGCCCTATTGATGAACGCATAACATATACGGTCTTAATTAATTTTTATAATGTATTTTTTGTTATCTCCTCATTATAGGAAGATATTTATAATTTTCATCGACAATACAGCAACAAACGGTCTTTGTGTTTGTAATAGATACATTAATTTTACTTTACTTTTTTTGTAATCTATAAAGTAACTTTGTCCGAGCTCTATTGATGAACGCATAACATATACGGTCTTAATTAATTTATATAATGTATTTTTTGTTATCTCCTCATTATAGGAAGATATTTATAATTTTCATCGACAATACAGCAACAAACGGTCTTTGTGTTTGTAATAGATACATAAATTTTACTTTACTTTTTTTGTAATCTATAAAGTAACTTTGTCCGAGCCCTATTGATGAACGCATAACATATACGGTCTTAATTAATTTTTATAATGTATTTTTTGTTATCTCCTCATTATAGGAAGATATTTATAATTTACATCGACAATACAGCAACAAACGGTATTTGTGTTTGTAATAGATACATTAATTTTACTTTACTTTTTTTGTAATCTATAAAGTAACTTTGTCCGAGCCCTATTGATGAACGCATAACATATACGGTCTTAATTAATTTTTATAATGTATTTTTTGTTATCTCCTCATTATAGGAAGATATTTATAATATTCATCGACAATACAGCAACAAACGGTCTTTGTGTTTGTAATAGATACATTAATTTTACTTTACTTTTTTTGTAATCTATAAAGTAACTTTGTCCGAGCCCTATTGATGAACGCATAACATATACGGTCTTAATTAATTTTTATAATGTATTTTTTGTTATCTCCTCATTATAGGAAGATATTTATAATTTACATCGACAATACAGCAACAAACGGTCTGTGTGCTTGTAATAGATACATTAATTTTACTTTACTTTTTTTGTAATCTACAAAGTAACTTTGTCCGAGCCCTATTGATGAACGCATAACATATACGGTCTTAATTAATTTTTATAATGTATTTTTTGTTATCTCCTCATTATAGGAAGATATTTATAATTTACATCGACAATACAGCAACAAACGGTCTTTGTGTTTGTAATAGATACATTAATTTTACTTTACTTTTTTTGTAATCTATAAAGTAACTTTGTCCGAGCCCTATTGATGAACGCATAACATATACGGTCTTAATTAATTTTTATAATGTATTTTTTGTTATCTCCTCATTATAGGAAGATATTTATAATTTACATCGACAATACAGCAACAAACGGTCTGTGTGCTTGTAATAGATACATTAATTTTACTTTACTTTTTTTGTAATCTACAAAGTAACTTTGTCCGAGCCCTATTGATGAACGCATAACATATACGGTCTTAATTAATTTTTATAATGTATTTTTTGTTATCTCCTCATTATAGGAAGATATTTATAATTTACATCGACAATACAGCAACAAACGGTCTTTGTGTTTGTAATAGATACATTAATTTTACTTTACTTTTTTTGTAATCTATAAAGTAACTTTGTCCGAGCCCTATTGATGAACGCATAACATATACGGTCTTAATTAATTTTTATAATGTATTTTTTGTTATCTCCTCATTATAGGAAGATATTTATAATTTACATCGACAATACAGCAACAAACGGTCTTTGTGTTTGTAATAGATACATTAATTTTACTTTACTTTTTTTGTAATCTATAAAGTAACTTTGTCCGAGCCCTATTGATGAACGCATAACATATACGGTCTTAATTAATTTTTATAATGTATTTTTTGTTATCTCCTCATTATAGGAAGATATTTATAATTTACATCGACAATACAGCAACAAACGGTCTTTGTGTTTGTAATAGATACATTAATTTTACTTTACTTTTTTTGTAATCTATAAAGTAACTTTGTCCGAGCCCTATTGATGAACGCATAACATATACGGTCTTAATTAATTTTTATAATGTATTTTTTGTTATCTCCTCATTATAGGAAGATATTTATAATTTACATCGACAATACAACAACAAACGGTCTTTGTGTTTGTAATAGATACATTAATTTTACTTTACTTTTTTTGTAATCTATAAAGTAACTTTGTCCGAGCCCTATTGATGAACGCATAACATATACGGTCTTAATTAATTTTTATAATGTATTTTTTGTTATCTCCTCATTATAGGAAGATATTTATAATTTACATCGACAATACAGCAACAAACGGTCTGTGTGCTTGTAATAGATACATTAATTTTACTTTACTTTTTTTGTAATCTACAAAGTAACTTTGTCCGAGCCCTATTGATGAACGCATAACATATACGGTCTTAATTAATTTTTATAATGTATTTTTTGTTATCTCCTCATTATAGGAAGATATTTATAATTTACATCGACAATACAGCAACGTGTGAATTCTTATCATTTAACTCGTTAACTATTTTAACATCAGAAATATATTTCGACTGACTCGGGCCTAACTTTCGCTCATGCAGTAATTGACGGAACATTCATCAGCATATATTGTAGATATTTACGTTTTGAAGTACATCTTGCGTTCCATCACATTATTTTTTTTTCGCCCATAAACTCAATACCAATGCGCAATTGTTAGCAGTACAGCGGCCCAAAGTAATAATTACAAGTAATGCAGTAATGCGTTGTTGGATAGCTGTCGCTTTCACCGCGGGATGCGTCGTGATGGTGAAAGGCGACCCGCGCAGCCTCCGTGGCGCGCCGCCAGCGGTTTATTTTAATACTTTTATACTTTCAAAATCAAATTATGCGTTATTTTGCAGCTATTTCTTTTGCCATGTCTAGGTTTGGAATAGAATTATATTGAAAAGTTATCTACACATTATAACTGTTATCGTTTGACCGAAAAACAACATAGGACTGTTATTTATTTATGACTATTGAAAACATAATGTTGGATTTGTAATTATGTATCAACTTACTTGTGTGTGTAGATAATTTAGTTTAATTTTGCAAACATTTCATCAATAAGTTACATGTATTTTTTTTTATGAAATATGGCTTGACCATCACGGTCAAGCAAGTCCGGAAACATATATGTTTTAAATTCAGATCAAATTGTTTTTTGTGTATTCCATAAAAACGGTATGTCAGTGGATAAGTCTTTAAACATACAAACAATTATAAATTATTTCATTTTTTTTTATTTAATGGTATTATTCGCCACATATGTCTCCAAAGGACGATTTTGTTCAATGAAAATTAAATTGCACTTGTTAATTTATGAAACGCATGAAAACCGCTTCGAATTTAATCTCCGGTGTTTTTAATTGGTGTTTCATTATGATAAAAGTAATAGACGAAACTTTGGATAAATGATAAGATAATGTAGGTAACAGCAAAAAAAAGAAATGATTTGTTAGTACAACCGAGAACTCGAACCATACGTGAGGTAGGTTAGAATAGCAAGCAGTATTTAGTTATCGCCACCATACGAGATCGATTCTGGCATGTGCAAAACTTCAATAGTTACGAAACAATAAATTAGTACCTGTGCGACATGCACTTGAGCCGTTTTTATTATGGTTATAGTTTCTAATAAAAAACTTAATTTTTTTAAAAATTCCTATAATCATTAACCTAAGCTTTTATGCAAATAATTTAATTATTGTTAATTTAATTAAAATAAACATGTAAGATGTCTTGCAGCGTCTGGTTTGTGTTATTACTACATACTTAGTGTTAAACGATCAAATACATTTAATCGTTTTTTAAAGAGAATAAAAATTTACTTTGTTGTGTGTGCTTCTTATGTTTTTACACGTTCTCGAGATTCATCTTTTGACATTCAAAGCCAGAGGTCTGAAGAGATGAATATCTGACAGATGTAATTCCTTTTGATCCAATAAATGTTTTCATCCAAAAATACATATGTGCTATATAGCTGTTATTTCGCTTCTCTACCTATTTTTCATTCGAGCAAGGTTCGGTACAACACGTAGAGCCGAAGGATCCGATATAATACCGTGGTTAATATTTCTTATCACGTTTTCATTTCCTTTCAAAATTCGTGGGCAGCGGCCTATCCACGATATTAAGGTCGACAAATGGGCTACTAGCGAATTCGTTCGGAAGATGTGGGACTATTTGACGCAATAGACGTTGTTGAATGTTTTTGCCACGTATTAAGGTTTTGTTAACAAGGTCGAAATCTTTAAACATACTTGTCTAATGTTGAATATCAATATTATTATGAAACATCGATATTTAGTCTCGCATTTTACGGGTCCTCTAATATTCGACATTTAACAGCTGTTCGTACTAGTGTATGTTCACTTCTAAGCATCAAGTTGAATATGGTAAGTTGTTGCTTCGACAGGTCATTGTAAAATTTGACATAAATTGTCAAGTATGTTGATAATTGATCACTGTTGGTTAATTAAAGAATTACTACGAAGAATCCTGTTGGATTGGATTGGATTGCTATATTGCTTTTATTTGACCACAGTAGGTCTATACCACTAAAATGTATACATACAACGGGAGAAGTTGCTTAATAGCAGTAATAAAAGGGTAAAACTTAAAAATTCAACGTACATGTTATAATGACTTAAAGCTTGTTTCTGAATATTAGTCGGGCCCTGTTATCTTTTAAGTTTAAGAAGTTTTTTGCGTCCTGTACAATTCAGTAGTTATAAGAACTCCAATACGATGTTGGAAAACAAATTCTCATCTAAAGATCAGTTTCATTTTTAAGAAGTGCAACGAAAAAAATGAAACTTTGTTTGAAAATGATTAAATACTTTAGCTGGAATTATCCTAATTAGCATTAACAAGTAATTTTATAACTATTTAATATATATTGACTGCCTTTAGTTTCCGTTACCAATATAAGCAATTTTCGAAATATATATCTAAGAAAAAATAATTCCTGGCTGATACAAATTGGTTCAATTAAAACGACTTAATCAGCTTTTGCCCGCGAATTCGTCTATTTTCAGTTAAATAAGATCAAAGTTAATGTTTTATTTAAATTTGAATGTATTATCTGACCCTTTTTTATTACTGTACATAACTCAGTTTTTAAGATGACTTTTTGATCAATAGTCAAAACCCCACCGAAACCCATTTAGTAGTTTCTGAATGATGCTGGAACAAACAGAAACATACAAATAAACAAAATTTGAAAATGATATATTTTTTTAGACTGAGATCTCTAAATAGTCGATTAAAATCATTTTTGATGTTTCGTACATAAAACTGAAAAACGGAATTCTTGTAAGATCACTCACGGGTCTGTCTGTCACAAGCCAATTTCTCTAAAATCATGCGACGCAGAAACTTCTTTGACACAATAATACATCTTATTAACCCATATAATTTGTACTTTTTAAAATATTCAGGTAAGAATTAAAGAGGGAATAAAAAAGTACTCAATTTTATTTTAAAGTTTTTGTATTGTATGGGATATCATTTAGAAGGGGAGGAAAAAATTGGGAAAATAAAACATCCTCCCCTCTCCTCCCTATTTCCGAAACTACCGAACCAAAAGTTATGAAACAATGTTGGTAAAATCTGACTAACAGATTAGGGCAATACTATGGCGATTATTGTAGACTTTATAGTTTTTTAAATATGTATCATTTTTACGCCTGTTAAATATATATATATATATGTAATTGCGTTTCTGTGGATAAAAGATTTATTTACTTGTAAATCGTTCCTTCTACAATTTGCTAGTAACATTATCTTATAAATTAAACATTTACTCACCTGTGGATAAAAGAAACAACATTTAAAGCCCTTATTTCGGGTTTATCATCTGAATTCGACAGGTAAGCTTTTTACAATAATATACTGAATCAAAAACAAATCTAACCTCTCAAAATCTTTTGACGTTTTATACGAAAGCTAACAGCGACCTCTATGGAACTTATCATAGATAACGCGGCAAAGTTTAAATGAAAGGATACCTATAGGTTTTCTTTACATCTCCCCTCCGAGAGAAGAACAATTACAAGTGTGATTGCACGTAATTGTTCCTTTCTCAATCGACAATGGAGTAAGTTTTGTAACATGAAACAAATTTGATTCTTCCTTCTTGTTACCGGCATCTACTTCATAAATTGTATTAGAAATTTTTTTCAAGATCTCGTAGGATCCAATTCTCAGTTCATCTGTTTTCTTCCTATTTAGTCGATTACTGTTTTCCACATAGACTCTCTCCTTTTTTAAAGTCATATTCCCTCCTTGATAGGTCATATCTCTTCTTATTATACTCCTGAGATTTAATTGCATTTATATATGCTAATTTTCTATCTCTTCTCAGATCTTCATTTGAACATCTTGTTTTTAGTTCTGATGGAAGAATCTTTACATTTTCTCCTTCCAATAGGTATTTTGGTGCAAATTTGGTAACAGTGTGTTCTGTTTCATTATATTTCTTTACACAATTCTGTGCTATTGTTGTCCATGCAATCTTTTTTCCGCTTTCATTTATTTGGTATCTTATTTTATTAACTAAAGTTTGGTTCAATCTTTCGTTAAGCCCATTTGAAAAAGGAGTGTCCACCGCAGTAAAAATTATTCTTATACTGTTATCTTTCAGAAATCCCTTAAATTCTTTAGAGTTTATACCAGGATATTGGTCCGTTAATATCATATCAATTCTATGACTTTGTGTCACTTGTTGAATAAGTTTAATAAAATCGTTGGAGCTTTGGTTTTTTGACGTCAAGATATAAGCATACCTAGTGAAATGATCAACTAAAAGATGCAGGTACTTTTTTGTTGATCGAGATCCCCCAAAACCACCAATTGTATCAATTGATACAATTTCAAATGAGTGTCTTGTTGGTCCTAAATGTGACAATAATCCATATTTCGGCTTTCTCCTTGTTTTATTTTTAATGCATATTTCACATTCTTCGCAAGTTTGTTTAATTTTTGCTATGATATTCTTCGCTGAATAGTATGGTGTTAATTTATTTATCATTTGTGTTGTTCTTAGGTGGCAATAAGTAATGTGTACTTTTTTATCAATGTTTTGCTTAATCCTTCTGATAGTATCATTTTGTTTCTTCCTTTATTTTTCTTGTAGTATATTTCATCTCTTAGTATAAGCCCATTTTTATCTTTTTGTATTTCTTGATTTGAATTTTAATCTATTTTTATTTCTTCTATAGTTATTAAATTTACCACTTTCAAAGCATCATCATCATTATTTTCACTTGGATCTAGGACTGGATTTCTGCTCAAACAATCTGCCTCTATATTTGTTTTTCCAGGATTATATTTAATTTTGAAATTGTATTGGGATAAATAATATGTTAGGTCTCCGAGCTCCTCATCAGTTCTTGCTTTAATATTCAAGTTTTCTAGTGGTTTATGATCAGAATACACCGTAAACTACTTTCCCATAAGCAAATGCTGCCAGTATTTTATAGCTTCTTTTATTGCTAAACATTCTAGGTATATTGCCTTCTTCTTTTTTTGTGTATCTGTTAATTTTTTTGAAAAATAAGCAACTGGTTTATTGTCTCCATTTTTATCAGGTTGTTTTAACACTGCGCCTGTTCCTTTTGCACTTGCGTCTGTATAAATGTTTATTGGTAATTCTGGATCATAAATTTTCAGAATTGGTACAGAGCACAGTAGTGTTTTCATTTTATCAAATGATTTTTGACATTTCAGTCCACACGAATTTCACATCTTTCTTTAACAAATTGTGTAACGGGTCCAAGATATAGCACTGTGTGGCACAAACTTGTGATGAAAATTTACTTTTCCTAGGAATTGTCGTACATTTTTCCTTGTTTCTGGTATTGGAAAGTCTTTTACTGCTACCAAATAATCTTTTAGAGGCCTCACTGAATTGTTATCTATTATGTGGCCTAAATACTTGGCATAACTACTTGCAAATATGCACTTGGTAAGTTTTAGTCTAAACCCTTCCGTTTGTATTGCCTCCAGTAACCGTGATATATGTGATATATATTCTTCCAAGGTTTTTGAATAAATGAGTATATCATCTATGAAACTTACTGCAAAATCAGAGAGCTTATTCTTTCTTATGATGTTAGTCATTAACCTTTGAAAAATGGGTGGAGCAGTTTTTAGTCCAAATGGTAAGCATGTCCATTGAAAATGACCTTCCTGAGTAACAAAGGCCGTTTTGTACCTATCCTGTACTTTCAATGGAATTGACCAAAACGCTGAATTAATATCAAACGTTGAGAAATACTTACAGTTTACTGTTTTTGTCATTAGATCTTCAATCAATGGAAATGGCTGTGATTATGGGACGATTATCTTGTTCAATTCCCTGAAATCTATACAAAGTCTTGTTTTTCATTCATATTCCTTTTTATAAAAGAATCAAAATTATTAGAGAAAAATTTTATTGAGGAATCATATAGCCCGTTTGCTGCCCAGAGTTACTGGGGCAAACGGGCTATATGATTCCTCAATCAAATTTTTCTCTAATAATTTTGATATTTGTTTTTCTATCTCTCTTCTATCTTCAGCTATACATCTGTATGGACGTTTGCAGCAGTATTTATCCACCATCAGGTCGATATGAGCTTCATAATCTCATACAGTGCCGACATCATATTTATCCTTAGCAAAGACAGTCTTAAAATTGTCTATGAGCTCGTCAATCTCTAATTGTTGTTGTTTATCTAGATGATTAACGATCTTTTCAAATTTATCAGTTTTAATATGTTCATTGAAGTTTATTTCGTTTTTCACCTTCTCCATTCTATGGCTTCCTAATCTTGGTTCAGTTTTGTCTCCTAGTACATCAGGAATGTTGACATTTGTATCGTTTTTTATATTAAGCTCTTCTTTCTTACCTTTTTGTGTTATTTTTAAGTCTTCATTTTGAATAAGCTTGAATTTTCTTATACAATCTAAACCAATTAGGAAATCATATTTAAAATTTTCTTTGTCTATGACAAAAATATCCATGTTTTGTTCTACATTATATATTTTAATTTTTAATGTAACCACCATGTACCTTTAGTTTTTTTCTCACCATTAATAGTCTTTAAATTTACTATTTGTGTCTTATCTGTACTTTTTTCTTCATTCCGTATATTTAATAATTTAGCATTAATTAATGACCTGAATCATAAATTCCAGTTACTTTCACAGTGTCATTCAATAGTAAATTTATTTTTATTAATGGTGGCATCTCTAGTTTTTTGGATCTTTGTTATTCAGTTCTGTTTCTATTTCGGAGTTATTTACTGTTCTCACTATTGATTTCTGAGTTCGTATTTAATAATTTAGCATTAATTAATGACACATTTGAACCTGAATCATAAATTCCATTTACTTTCACAGTGTCATTCAATAGTAAATTTATTTTTATTAATGGTGGCACCTCTAGTTTTTTGGATCTTTGTTATTCAGTTCTGTTTCTATTTCGGAGTTATTTACTGTTCTCACTATTGATTTCTGAGTTCTGTCTTTAAACCAGCAATTCTCCTCTGGGTGATAGCGTTTCCCTTTTTTTTCATTGTCACAAATTTGGCATGGTTTTCTTTCTTAAATTTTTTTTTGTTTAAGGTCAGAATTTGTAAATCCTTTTTTTTCATACTTAGTTTTCCCAACGAGGTGTTCTAGTTTTCCTATTTCATTATACAAATCTTCTGTTTGTTGCAAAGTTTCTCTGTCGATTTTATCGGCAACAAAATTAGGCAAGCCGAATGCTATGAGATCAGTAAGAGTCCCAGTATCAATGTTCTTCCTAAATTCCAGTAGTAATTTCTCTTTCTTTAGAGCGTACTCGAGTAACGGACCTGCTTGGTATTTAAAACCTAGAGCATATCTCATGGATGACCAACCTTTATTTGCAAATGTCTCACAAAAGCATTTCTCCCATTTGTTCCACTCTGATTCTACTGTGTATTTTATTAGCATACAGTCGTACCAATGTACACTTGACGACTCCATAAAATTTTTCGAAATCTCTATTTTCTTTTTGTCTTCGTTGACTTTGAAACGTTCACATTCTTTATTAAAATTATTAATCCACTGGTGGGCATTAGTGGTTTTACTTGTGAACTTTTCTATCATAAAATTCTTTGAGTAATTTTTCTAACAGTTTTTCCAAAGAGTTGTTTGAGCCACTAGATTTAGACTCTGGATCACATTCAGTTTCTATTATTTCTTCTAGATAAACATCATTAAACTGCAAGTTTTGAGCCTCATCCACATATGCTTCCGATATCTCATCTGTCAAAGTTATCCAAATTTTCCTTGTTTGGTGTCTTCGTTGCAATGTTTTTTTTATTTTGGCATAGTTTGTAGTACTCATAATTGGTTTGTGTTGATTCACTGGTTGATATTCCGGTGGTATTCCATAGATCTGACCACTAGTTGTGGCAATTGAGGTTATGCATAAAATGTTGGTTTTTCCCTCGGATGCTGTCTTCACAACAAAATCAAATCTTAACTTATCCATTATTCTCTCGAAATATATGCAGAAAATGTTGTTTTATAATGTTTTTATTGGATTCTGTTTCGAACTTGTTGAAATAAAGACGTAATTGCGTTTCTGTGGATAAAAGATTTATTTACTTGTAAAACGTTCCTTCTACAATTTGCTAGTAACATTATCTTATAAACTAAACATTTACTCAACTGTGGATAAAAGAAACAACATTTAAAGCCCTTATTTCGGGTTTATCATCTGAATTAGACAGGTAAGCTTTTTACAATAAAATACTGAATCAAAAACAAATCTAACCTCTCAAAATCTTTTGACGTTTTATACGAAAGTTAACAGCGACCTCTATGGAACTTATCATAGATAACGCTGCAAAGTTTAAATGAAAGGATACCTATAGGTTTTCGTTACATATATATATATATATATATATATATATATATATATATATATATATATATATATATATGTATTGTAAAAAAATTAATATTTGTAAATAGTTTAGTAGAAATACTAAGTACACTCAAATGTCAAATGTTTATAAATGCCTAAATGTCCACGTAACACTCGTAGTGCGAGTTTTACTCGTATTTGGCAGGTTTTTGTAAAACATACATAATTTTTAATTTAATCATTAAAACTCCTTAGTAATTTTTTTTTCGATTTTAGCTAGCATAAGAGTGCCTAACATTTTATCTATATATCCTACGTTATTTTTTATCTCAATGTTTTAGGTACACGACACAGTTCCTTAATCCGTCGCCGTAAAAGTTGAAAACTATCCACAGAATTTCAGCCTGTTTCAGTTCGATTTGCCCGAGAGTCTTTAAATCAATTCTAAATCGCACGGATGATCTTTATATCACTCGTCTTGACAATTGATTTGTTTAAAAGACCATCTAGCATCAAAGATCTAAAGATCATCTAGCATCAAAGCATAAATTTTGAACTGTTTTGTTTTTATCAACCATATAATAGTAAGGTTATCGTATATTAAAAAACCGATATGGGTTGACAGAAATGGCAAGATCGCTGCTCTCTGGTCATTTCTCGACTCTTGACATTCTTCTGGGATTATTGGGCTCCTGAAATATATTAACGGCGATATTCTGTTAAATACTACACATATTTCTATGTATTTATATAGACAGCCAATATCGTATAGCTCGTGACCTGACGGGCTTTATGTATATGTGTTGATAAAATACTGCTAAGAAAAAAATTCATTTAAAAGAAAAAATTTAATTTAACTAGGACTTCTACCCTATGTATTATCCTCGCTTTTAAAGCGTCTGAGCACATCTGGAGGGAATTTTTTTATGGTGATTCGAGTTCTACTACGTTTTTTATAATTTTTCCATTTCTTTTAAATAGTTCATACTTAATTTTACTTAACAGTTCATACTTAATTTTCAGCATTGTATTTTTCGGTAAATATTTTATGAACTAAAGTCATAGAACGAAAGTGGATAGAAATGTTTTATGATTTGTTATATCAAGAAGCTGCTTACAGTACATTTTGTGATGGGATATTTTGTTAATGAATGGTTTTCATAGAAAAATGTGTCATCTATTTTTTTTACTGATTTACTATGTTCAATTCGTTCCAGTTCAAAAAACGCTTTTGTTAAGCATGACTATTTCTAAGATGTTTATAAAACCATTTTTATTTACATAAAATCATCATTGGTCTGTCATTGTTTTACGACAAAACATTAACACGTCAATGATGATTATGAAAAGAAAGTTTTCTCAAGTTTCCGTAAGTCCAAAGTATTCGGAGAGATAAATAGAAATATTTATATGTATAAATGTTTAGTATCCAGAAAAGAAAATGTAATTAAATGAAGACAAATCATTAGAAAACAAACATTATTTCTTGAGGTCTTAACTAAATCAAATTATATAAAATTATGGTTTAGATTTTATGCGACGCTTAGACATTGGGCACTAATAAATTTACTTAAATATTTTGTTAAGGATTGGGCAATATGAAGGATCGAGAAGAGGGGGGGGGGGGTCCGCGGAATTTTTTCACCCACGCGAATTTCTAATTACGAGATTATATACGGCTTTACAACTTTTGAAGCATGTAAACATTAAATTTAATACACTCTATAAGAAATTGTATTATTACTCGAGTTAAAATATTGTGAACTGTGTCTGTATTTATTTTCATTTATATCTGTGTTGCCGTTTAGGTTTCATTGTGACACATACTCACACATCCAAGCACACGTTTCGTGGTTTTAACATTTAATGGAATAAAGCCGCATTTGTTACTCCATCGCACGAACTTATGCGTGCCATAATTGCGTGCGTAAATTTCATTTCTCTTCGTTGCTTTATAATAAGTAACAAACATACAATCAAACAAAAATACTTACATGGTTAATATAATGTAGCCTTTCGTTTGCGTGGATTTTTGATGAAAACAAAGGGAATTCTTCCTTACCCAATGACTACTGCAACATCTCATGAAAATAACGTTAAACGTTTTACCGATTTAATATACCCATTATGCCATCTATTATTGACATGTTGTAGCAGTCATTATTTATTATTGTGCATCGATTTCATCTAACAGAAATTATGCTATTTTCGGGTATAAAAAGTAAACAGTACGTTAATTAGAATCATGAACTGTGTCTACTCAGAGTTTCACGTAAATCTATCCAGCCGTTAAGGAGTGATTGAGTAACAAACATCTGAAACCTTTCGCACTTATAATATTAGTGGAATAATTAGGGGTAATCCTTAATTATTGTAGGTATTTTCGCAAACTTTTATAATATACGTTTTAAAGTGGATACACACGTACACGGCCTTCATATAGCCACGCGGCACATGAGCTGCGTCAACTGTGTTTAACTACGTGTTGCTCGGACAGCGACGACGCGGTCGTTTTTAAAAACAAAACGAAAAACACGAAAAAGAATATGGTGTAAAAATTGGTTAATGAATAGAAAAAAAAAATATTCTAGCATGTACTTACAAGACTGAATCGAAAGTATAAACTGGTGATTGGCCATCCACGATTGAATTATCCACGAATAAATGAATAAATTTATTTTAACTTTTTTCAGCAGCTTACTATTTTAACTTTATTATTGACATTTGCTCGTTCAAGTTTCGACATCCACGTTCAGTCATGTTTGCGCATGCACTGTTTCACCAAGCACGCTGATGAATATTCAATCGAACATCCCTTTGTGCATTCAAAATGCTTGCATAAGATTATCGGGCTGCCTATGAAAATTCAGTGAAACACTACCGCTTGTACAATTAAAATGTTTGCACAAAAATATGGCACATGCGCACAGGCATGGTTGCACGAAACATTGTCAAGCATGCAGTTACGCGTGCACCGACTTTTAAAAAAATCATTATTATGATGTGAATAGACGTTATATGGGTTTTTTGCACATCATCCATTTCAGTCTATAATACTTAAATTGTCACAGTACCTAATTGTTTGCAAAGAAATATTGTTTATGTAGTCGATAAGCATAAAATTGACTA
This sequence comes from Druceiella hillmani, assembly GCA_039881145.1. Classification (NCBI taxonomy): domain Eukaryota; kingdom Metazoa; phylum Arthropoda; class Insecta; order Lepidoptera; family Hepialidae; genus Druceiella; species Druceiella hillmani. Next base: position 21,783,172 of record JAYKKI010000026.1, read on the forward strand.
TTATTTTTCCATGTGTTGTTTTAATTACATTTTATTTTGGCTCTAAAACAAACAACACTTTCACATTTACAATATAACCTGGCATTTAACACAAAACTAACAATAATCATTATATTACTGCCATCTCTTTCTCCCCACTTTTCCACGAGACTCAACAGCTCTGTCTGTTCGTAATCAAATTAGAATATGTACATTAGGAAAGTATGAGTCTTTATTATATCTAATAAGTACGAAATTATTAATATATTTATTATTATAGCCCTAACTGAATAGCCTCCTTTTTGTATTCCTATAATATGTTAATAAATAGAAGTAAAGGATATAAGAGAATACACGTCACTGTCACGATATGAATTTGTTAATGTAACCTGTGTTTTATTGACAGATACAAGAATTATATCATAAGGAGCTGGGAGTTGAAGCCGTTGCAGATGCGAAGTGGCCAGGCGTGTTGTTTGACGTTTTAAGTGATCGCTCCACTCTCTCTTTATTTGGTGAGTACAGTTTCGTTTTTGGGTTGTTAATGGCTTCAGTGAATATTTCAAATGTATTATTATCGATTTGTCATTACATTGGCGCCGAGAGTGATCGCCTGTGTCTGCATTTCTCACACGTGGAACTCTTTCTTTCATTGTGGTCGATACTACTGTGCGACTACTGCGCAGAATTCATACTTTTCGGCGAAACAGTCCCGTGTCTGTTAAGTCGTTCGTACTTTGGTACCTAGTTTAAAATCTGGTGAAGCTTATAGTTTGCTACTAGCATATTATTATAATTAGGATAATAAATACATATGAAAGTTCGCGATTATATTTGTTTCTTGTTTATTAAGTTTGCAGTATAAGTGTGTTATGCTGTTTATTTATATGATCATGTACTATATTTCTAAGGATTTCGAAATATTATGGTTTATGGCTAGTAAAAATGTATAAGGATACGTATATGTGGTTTCTATAATAATTGTTTGTTTATAAACCGTAATAAACGGTGTTTTTTTCCTACCAATATTATGATGTTTTGTAGTATATTGTCTAACTATGGCTTCATTTTAATTATCATATTTATTTACTTTTGGTTTTTTATAAATTTCATTGCTTGAACGAGTTTTGGCAATGGATTTAAGAGAACCCACAATATTTTTCTCTTCCACTTATATTCAGACAAATTGAATAGTATTTCATAGTTTTAGTAAATGGATTCAGCCAGATTACCTAACTGTTTTGTTTTCAACTTCATTTAGTCCTTATTCTATATAAAGTTACGTTATGCGATGGGTTAGTCGCTTTGTTATTGAACCTTTTGAGTACGTCGTTTACCATTTCTTTTATAAAAAATTGTATAACGTTCGGTTCAGAAAACTTATTTCTAACCTTTTTTAATACTCAACTAATTAATAACATTTAAATTAGAAATGCACCGCTACCATTTATGTATTTCTTAAACGTTTCTTTATTGAGTTGTATGCTGCAGAAAGCGGTCGTTCCCACGTGATAGAGCCGATTGAAGAGTATGTCAGATTACAAGTAAATGAATAGGTATATTCTGATCCAACTCCTGTTACTTAACAAAAAGTGGTATTTCATTATTAATTATATGCAAACCACTGCTTTCTTTTCTGACTGGTCGAGTCTACATCAAAAATGCTTTTGGTTCCTGATATCCATTTGTCGATCGATCGATGTTAAACGGTTGCCGTTAAACTGCATTTTGGAAAATCTTCGTGTAAACAAATGATTTTAAAAAGAAATGTTTTAATTTTTTTCCTGTGTTTTAAAACAAATGATTTTAAAAGGAAACGTTTTAATTTTTGTTCTGATTTTTTATGTTATCATTACAAAAGTATTAAATTTTGATGGTGTTTCTGTTTCTTTGCAACGTGATTTTTTGGTACAAGTGCACTTTTACCAAAGTAATCTCTATGCTATTTTTCTTTGTTTAAAAGGAACTTAAATGCTTACGTTGTTTTGGATAGTTTCATGATATACATTTTAAGAAAACGTCACGCGGAACCGCGGGTCGCATGGAATATTTTTTTCACACGCCATCGCAACAGTACGTGTAATACATTTTTTAAAATTAAGAAATGTCGGAAGAGAAGAATTTTTAGACTTTCTAAGCATTAAAATTTAAACTTCTTTATGCTTAGAAATTCATTTTTATTGGCTCTCTTTGGTTTTCCCGAGAAATCTTCATATGACGTTTTGTATTATAGGGGCGTGCAATGATATGAAACATGTGAGAGGTCGGGAAAACATTGACAGTTCACAAACTTTCTAGGTCTTAAACAGGCATACAAATTTTGATTGTTTTTGTTTCTATCCTTTGTGATTGATTCCAAATACAATGAATATTATGTAAACATGTATGGTAACGCTTGAAATTACAAGGATTGTTAGATTACCTGTTAATTATAGTACTAATATATTAATAAGTGACATTATTTTATTGCAATCGGATAGAGTAGAAAATGAATTAAGGTACCTTAATTACTCAAGACAACCTTCGAACGCAAGGCAACAAACACCGAGAGTATAATAAGTAATTATGTTTTTGTTACTTGCCCAACTACATGTGGCATCTTCTTAATCTGTCAAGATTATTTGTTCTAAATCTATCTGTACATACTAGTTAATGAGTGACTAAATTTCAAGGAACGATTAAGGAACGGTAACTAAACCATATAATGAAAAAAATTATGTTTTTCATTATATGATTTAGTTACTGCTTCGTAATGGAGGAAAAAAAGGAGCCATTACAAAATAGTAACTAAAGCATATAATGAAAAAAATTATGTTTTTCATTATATGATTTAGTTACTGCTTCTTAATGGAGGAAAAAAAGAAGCCATTAAAAAGTAGTAACTAAACCATATAATGAAAAAAAATTGTTTTTTCATTTTATGATTTAGTTACTGTTTCTTAATGGCTCCTTGAAATTTGGTTACTCATCAAAATGTAAACTAGTATAATCAAATTCTAACAGAGTGAATTCCGTACATGGAAAATATTTTAAAAAGTGTGATGAATTTAGCGTATCAAATGATAATAGAAGTCGGAAAACCTTTTTTTAGAATTTTTCTCTGTCTTTTTTTTATTTTGTGCGTCAGTCACGCAAAATCTACTGGACGCAATTTGATAAAATTTGGTATGGTAATAGTTTGTAACCAAGAGCAACGTATGAGGGAAAAAAGCTTATTCCGAATTTCACGCGAGTGAAATTGTCAGTAAAGAAATAAAAATATAGCTTCCGTATTTAGAGCATAATTTTATGGTTTAACTATGTCGATCGATACTATTAATTTCGTAGCATAATTTTCCTGATGGGGTAACGAACATATTCTGGGCTGATCGAGTCCAAAGATCTCGTTTATATTCCGGGGGTTTCGTTGGGTCGTTTGCCTCGTAAGGTATTAATCCGATAGCAGGTTCGCGTGTACAGTCTGCGCGCACGAATTTACTTAAACGCCTTAGTAACAAATAGCAAGAACCATACTTACACTGGATTTATATTGAAATACTTGGACTTTACTGCGCTCTATGTTTGTTCTCGTTTTCTGTACATATTAATGAAAAACTAGTAAACTGATTTTAAAGAAAAATTTTGTAAATAATCAGACCAAATCGTTGGTCGATAACATGTTAGTTTTCTACCGCACATTTTTCCCTAATTATTAAATAGTAAATTATGATTTCAATAATATAGAAATTATATCTTTAAAAATACCTTTTCAAAGATACTGAGATACAGTGGAAGTGATGTGTTTTGGATGTGGACTGGTAATTTTGCTTGATTTTCGCAAGTTTCGGAAACGTTGTGCTACGTTACATTTTCAATCTTTCTCCTTCTGCTACGCATTCAGAAGAGTGTCCTAGATTAATTACTAGTATGTAAATGTGTTATTCAATTAAAACATTTATTAAAAGTAAAATTAATATCGCTATCTAGTGGAAAATTAAAATTTATATCTTTGGGATACATTTTTGCTATAAATTTATACATTCACGAAGAACGTTTCAGCTAATAGTTTCTTATCATTTTATTTTATACGCCACTATTTAGATATTTTGGATCGTTTTGAGAAAAATTATTTATATAATGCCTAAATAGGGTGTAGTATGTCGTATAAAAACCTTTTAGTAATTCATAAAACAAAACAATTGCGATAAGTTTTCAAAAATCTAATCTCACTTTCGATTTAATATATTTTCATTCAATGACGTTTACTATTTTCTGTCGATAAAGTACTGCAGTAATATTATCCAGCATGTAACTAAAAGTTCTTATTTTTGTAGTTTTCAGGCCACTTCTATGTTGCATGCATGGTTCCTATTGCCAAATACGATGCCACTTTTGGGCGCACCAATCGGGTATAAAGCGTAGCTCTACGACAAAAGAGTATATCATAAATCACGGAAAATAAAATTTGTTAAAGAAAGAGTAAGTTTAGAAAGGTGAATAGTTCATAAAAATAAATTAATTCATTCCCGATGGAGAATGTCGCTTCCTATTATATCTCAATGGAAATAACTTGGTAATACTATATAATACTATAATATATTAAATAATTGTTAGATATTATGTAACATGTTATCGGGCACTCTACAGCAAAGTGTCATTGCATTATTTTTGCAAAAAGTAAATAGGTAATACTCCAGGTTCGTGACTTTTTCAAACAAGATCGGTGGCACGATAACCTTTCAAATTAACGTTTTCCTCAAACGTCACTACACATACTGCAATGAAATAGTCGATGTACAGAAATAATTTAAAATAGAAATGGTAAGCACCTGGCTTTAATATTTTATTGTATAACAAATCGAAATTTGTACGGTTGATCTTCTTGCATTGGTGTTAAAATTTTATGACTTAAATTGATTAATTATAAATGATAAAACGCCAGAACGGTGTGGACTGTAGTATTATTAACTTTATAGAAAGATAGCCGAAAGTTAAATTCGTAGAAATGATGAATCATCTTTAAAAATCTATTTTATTCTTTTTATTATACGATTTATTGCATAAAAATCATCGCTAGAATTTTATATGACAACTTTTTTTTCACAACTTACGGTAAAAAAACGCAAAAATTGAAAATTGTTTGAAATGCTCAAGACTTGGCATACTAATTTTATTAAATAAACACCAGAACTTCTTTACCTACATTTACGGGGCCACGCTAGGCTTGTTTGGCAGTGCATGCGTTTCCAGGAACTTCGTTGACCTAAATTAACCCAACCACGTCGTTCTTGGTCAAGTGCATTGGTCATACGCTTACGAAAACATCTGTAACTTTTTCTTGTCAAACTTTCAGCATCCATACATTCTAAGTGGTAATATAATATTAGGTTTGTTCCAATGTCATTAATTTAGCTTTTTTTTTATTTACCCAGCCATATGGTTATGGCTTGTTATATACTTTGTTATAGTTATGATTTGGAAAAAAATGTCAATTTTCACACTACTTCCAACAAGGTTTCACGGAAGTATGACGATGATACATGTTACGCTATTTTTGTTTATTCTTAAATCAGTCTATAAAATTAAATATAAGGACTTAATAATAGACATTAAGATACGCAGAATATTTTTTATTAGTTTCTATTGTGTAAGGTTCACAGCAGTATATTTGAAAACTTTGTAGAAAAACATAATTATGTAGTAATGGGAACATCGAACCTCTTTGTTTGTCTCAAGTTAAACTCTTAATTAATTTCGCAGCTGAGCCATCGAGGTCTGCCGAGTGAATATAAGAAGTTCATTAAAAGCGCGCTCGTGTCTAAAATTCCAAACTATCCTCGGTATCAAATGTCGATTTCTGAAAGCCATAATAAGATTTGTACTGGCATCTTCGTAGTGGAAAAATTTTAATGTATCCACTTAGGGATATCGTTTAGGTATATCGGTCTCTCGTTGACGTCGAGTTGCTCTATACAATTCTAATTATTTATTGGATCAAAAAAATATTTCGTATTTAGAAAAGCTGATGAGTTTTTTTTTTAATTACTGACGATTAATTTTCTTTACTCATTTATAGTAGACATTTGTAAATCGTTTGGCAGAATCTTAACATTGGCTGTCTAGGAAGGAAATCACTGAATCGTCGAGAAGGTCACACGTGAAAAATAATGCAGAGTTAAGTTAATAATTTAATTATGCTTCGTGAAAATTTATTGAATGAACAAAAAAAAGTTTTTTTCTAAGATCTCGATGACTCTGAAAATGTTGATTAATAATCGTCTTATGTAAGTATCTACTTATTTGTTATAAACATTTGATGAAAATATTTTCAATTGTTTTGGCCCGATGTGTCGTCTCGTGGATCTACGATTTCAAAAGAGTTATTTAAATAGTTCGTGACTATTTAATTTTTTTTTGGTAACCTTCTCGTTTTTTTAATATTTTATGGTAGGAATGAAATAAGACTTTTTTTACCTTTGTTGATAATAATAATATTTTTATCAGGTAATTAACTTTGTAAAGTATACTATGTATCTGGCTCCGCAGTTTATGCAGCGTTAATAAACGGATGTACTCTTCTCACTTTTCCCGCTGTATCGCGAAAACGTCTTACAAACAATACACATAACCAACCTAAATGTTTGCTATATTAGGAAGCGAAATATTTTCAAAACAAGCGATCTTTCGTGACCTTCGACCGTTGATGTCTTGCTAGTAGACACGATGTCTCGTGAGACTTTAATCTATATTATTTCGCCAAAACAAAGGTTTATGTAAATTTTCGGCTCGTCCATTTGCTTCCGAGGTTTAGACTTTGTTTCGCCTTATTTGACTGTATTATTATACCATTTCTGCAAACGTTCTCCTAATTGAAATGCAATACTTATAGGTAAACGGATGAGTGTACTTTGTAGATAATGTAAAGATGTTGGTTTTCGGAGTGTTAGAAATAAAAACGTTACGTTTAAAAAAATCAATTACAATTTTAGTTAAAGAAATATTCGTTAATTTTGTTTCAATTGTACACCGTCACGATTTTCGGTACGTGTAGGAGATTGAACTTGTTCCAAAATTTTTTTCATTCTCTTTCTAATAGAAGGCTTGTTCAAAAATTGGTTCTTATAGTTTATTCAATTGTTTTCCCACTTCTACAAAAGTTGCAAACAACTTATAAGCTGTTTTAATTGTAATTCGTTCTGCCGCTTCAAAATACTTCCTCCGCTGTGCTCCTACTGTAGTTTTTTTTTCTCTTTTCTAGAACGCTACTATCCGGGATCCTGCGCAGTTCTGCTAACGGATTTGTCTGTATCGATTCAGTCTGCTCTAGACGACCTTCCAATATCAATGTTAATTTTGTAAATTAAGAAAAGTCTTTGCTTTAATTATGTCGGATATACTTTTGATTTTCTCCATTTTTATGAATACAATAAATATGTATATCACACCCATTGAATGCGACTTACATACAAACACATCTGCAATAACTATACAAAGTATCAAATTATATTATCATTAGGGTGCTATTGTTATTACTCACCGTTAGTTCGTAGTACGATAGCCATACAAATATTGGTTTTTATTAGCGATCTAATGAAAAAAAATAATCAATTTCTCTCTGCATATATCTCGTATTCGTCCACATATTGAAAGTTTTTAAAGGCAATGCACTTCAGTCCTGAAATAGATACTTATACAATATCGATAAGCTAATTTAGATACGCTTTACACGTCAATACGTGCCGCCGACATGCCGATGAGGGCGGCGTAGCAGTCAGCGAATTAGTAACAGAGTTGTGTCGGCTATCGGCGCGGGGCGGCAAGGGAGATGGTGGGGCGGCGGTCAATATGCGGCGGCACTGTTGGGGGTGGTAGAGATGTGCTTGGGTGTGCGGCGGGGGTTATATCGATAGAGTGGTGTTGTAGAAAGAATTTGGATATTTATTTGTTAATTTGGCTTGTCACTATTTTCAAGATAGTCATGGATAAAATTATTTGTTTTATTCTTTGTTTGTTTGAGTTGTGATGGTTGTTTTTTTTATTTTGTTTTTGACGACTTTGCTCCAGAAATGATCAACACTGTGGTTTGACATGTTATGTTTTTATTATTTAGATTTCTTTCAATGTTTCTCGAAATTTTTCATTTTTACTATTAAAAATTCGGAGTATGAATTATAAACTTCTTTTTAATCATGTCATATTTAAATTTCTAATATAATACGAAATAAAAATTGATATAAATACTTGTCACAAAGGTCCGAAATGAAATGAGATGAATTAAAACGGATGAAAGAAATTAATATTTGTTTCAACATAATGGGTTTGGGTAGTTCACATTAATACACAAGCATTTCGTCAAGAAAAAATAAAAAGATCTCCAAGACTAGAAAGTATGTAGATTTTTAAATGAGCCATTATTTTATTTCACGAATATGGACGCCTGTGAGATTAGAAAATTCCATATTGACATATAAAGTAAGGTGGATTGTGTCATCTTTCAATCTGCACTGTATCTACCCTATCTAGAATGAGCATGACGGAATGAAATACCTTATTATTCCTTGGTCTTGATTTTGTTATATCTTTTTCACTTAACCATCTGTTAAAATATCAGTCATACGTAATTTTGTTTTTATCAACGTTAGATAACAAAATATATCCATTTTACGAATATGAAAGCAATTATTAATATGGGCATCGAAAACTTGGAATACATTAACAGAATTATGTTTTGAGGTCACAATGTTTATTTATTATTGCTTTATCGTTATCAGATATGAAGCATAAACTTGAAAAGATCTTATATCGGCGTAATATCGCGTAATGTTAATATTTATTAATGGTCATAAATAATATTTAGGCTAAATACACTTCGACGTTGCGGTAATAAAATGTCTTTTTAGGGCCGAATCTAATTTTATTTTCCACATTTTTTTCAATTTGCTTTCAACTTTAATCAATTCAGTACCAAACATTTGATTTAATAAAACGTATTTTGACATAACCTCAATAGTTATTAAATCAATGTGTGAACAAAATGTTAACGTTTAAAAAATATGTTTTACATGCATTGACTCGTTTGCAATGAATATGCAATACACATATAGAGAGGCTCGGCCTAATCAATGAATTAAAGATATAAATGTAATAGAAAGGAGAGTGGCAAAAGGTCTTATAGTGTTTGCCGACGATTGTATCCTGACGATTGTATATATTTTTTCGACGATTGTATCCTGTACATGTGACATACTGATCCGTGACCCTCGCTCGAGCGACATGTTGAAAAAATTACTTGAAATTCGAAAAGAGCGAAAAATACATTCATTTCGGCAACAGAACGAATGTCAATGTGAGTTAACTGTTTATTTGTAATTATTTTAGGTAATGGCTACACATTAAAGAAAGCGATCGGCATTGATTATTTTTTTGTAATCGTTTTGAAAAAATTATTATTCTTCATTAGATTTTTATTGTTGTTTTTATTTCTCCTTAACAATTCTCTTTATATTAAAAATATAATATATGTGCATTTATGAAGGTAGTTTTTTTTGTTTTCTGTTATGATCGCAAATGTCTTTTGTTCTTTACTCTTTCTTGATTATCAGTCGCTGAATTGTTTGCCTTTTTATAATTGGTTTGATTTATAACCTAAAAATAGCAGCTTTTTTAAAAACACGAAATAAAGGAAAACTAATAGGATTGAAACCGAACAATACGAATTGAAAGCAAAAACGTACTGGTCTATAGATAGTATCTGTTGTAACTAGCTATGGTCGGAAAGGTATTTTCGGAGGTAAAGGGAAAAAGTGAATTTTCTTCCATGTATTAGAAAGTTCCTGATAGGTTACACGCGTGCAGTAGAGAAAGGTGACTGCGACTACTGAAAACTAACAATCAGCGGAGCAAAAGTGTAGGTCTATTACTTATCAATACAGTTGCTTTAATGTTTGATAGCTCTTGTCACGAATTCGTTCAACCATGTTTGTGTATATGTATATATAATATTTGATTTAGAATTAAATATTGATTGTATCACATATTTATTGGTATGATTAACACATTGATTCATTTTGATAAAAGTATTATTTTGCGAAACTTTTTTCAGACCGCTCGTTTAATTAGTAAAATCTAAAGGTTTATTTTGAAAGTCGCTAAACATTTTAATCTAGTGATAAGGGTTATTAATTGTCTCAAATTTATTGTCGAGGATCCAAGTTTTTGTTTTATGTTTAATGTTTCATCGATAAAACTTTTCCGCAATATCGACTTTGTCCGCACTAATTGCAATCTACACTCCATTCAGTCAGTCGTAACTTAGCTTCAGACGCGTGTAGATGTGTACTTTGAACGAATGCCTGTTCTGTAAAATATATCCAATAATTTATTGTGACGGATTGTTGAACGTTGTGTTAACATTGTGATAGGGCAGTGCTGTGTCCGATAGTGTTGAATGGCATACGTAATTGGCATATGTTATTACTTTAATTATTTTCTGAAATAGGTATTTTTTTTATATTTAAGAAATTATATATTTTTAAGTAGAATTTTTATATTGAAAATCTTACGTAAATTTAGGTTTATTTATGGCGAAATAAGTTCGATTTTATAATAGTGAATGGGACGAAATATTTTCGTCAGATTAGTATAGTGAAGTTTCTTTGTTCATGGATTCATGAATTGAAAGTTTTTTAATTCTAAATATTTAGGTGGAATTAAATAAAATAAAAATTATACATACTAGAACTATTTTGAGTGGAATATGTAAAGGAATAAGATGACTTTCTGTTTAAATAAGGATCGTCTCCCATAAGCGCTGTTCCTTGATGCAGTTGTGTGAACTATATAATCTTGATCCGTTTTTCCATTTTTTTCTTCGTAGAAATGTCATATTCTGCTAGATTATAGTACATTAACACGCATTTATTAAGTTGACTTGTACTGGGAAACTAAATTTCATGCACTTCCAATTGTTGTCATTCTTAAACTTGGCAGTTGTGTGTAATTCTGACGACAATACTATAATTTCATAACACTAAACAAATTTTGTTTAGTCTTAAAAAAGATTTTCAATTAAATTACACCCACTTCCAGATGTCCGAATTATTTAAAACTTTGCACATGTATCAAAAACCGATGACAATACAATCATTTCCTAAAACAAAAGAAAAATAGTTTAAAATAAGAAAGACTAAAAATAAATAACGGAATTTTTCAATGAAATATTGCACACGTATCAAGAACTTATCGCAGTAAAATAATTTCATGTAATTAAAAAAAAATTAAAGTCATAAAATAAAAATAAAAGACTAAAAAAAGTAAAAAATAAATAAATAGTTTTAAAATCTAAAAAAATATGCTGTTACAAAATACTGCACTAAAAAGCAAAAAATAATTATCGAATCTGTTTGTTCTGCTTAGGTACTCTGTAAAAACGTTAGCGTAAGCCAAGTTTTTTATTGATTATAATAGATTATTTTTCTTCTGAAATTAATATTAACTGAATGAAAATGCTTAATATTTTTGTTAGATTTGAAGACAAAGCGCTGCACGCTTTTACACTCAAACATTATACTAAATAACAAACATGGCTTACACTAAAATCCTTACTGAGTAGACAGAGGAGACAAGTTCGATAACTATTTTTATGCTTTTTAGTGTAGTATTTTGTAAAAGCGTGTTTTTTTAGATTTTTAAACTATTGAAATTATAATAAAATGATTGTATTTTCTTAGTCTGATAATTCTTGTTACACATTATCGCTATGCAACAAAACATTTTATAGATGATTATATTATTTTCTGTATATTTTGTTAAAGCGGAACATAAAATGTCTCCTTTAACGTTTCTAAAGTTTATATAATCTAATTTTATTTTTAGTCCATTAAGAACGGAAAATGTTTAAGAAAATATCTAAGTACTTTTTGTTAAATAATACTAGATAGGTAGGAAGAATAAATTTTCGTTTGAAATAAATGAGAGTTTTTAAATGAATAAGCATATTTCTTCTATTAACTAATTAGAAATTAGTATAAGTCTGTGAAGCAAATGGCAATTTCTCCACCACCATCTCGAACTGGCAATTTTATTTTCACTTATCTACCTGCTATTGAGCTAAACCAGTTTTTCAAACTTTGGTTTTCGGTATGAAGTACTACCGTATATGCGCTGACAGATTGCGTACTCGGTAATTAAGATAGAAAATGAGGATATGGATGCTGTGTGTATTATAAATAACATCTGATCTAATGAAAACAAAAAATATCATTTGAATTCAGTAAGCTACGATACAATTGTTAAAAGAATTCTTGATTACTGAATATTATTAGATGAAATAAGATGAAATTGTATTTCATAATACAAAAATGTTAAGTTATGCAAAACAAAGTTTCATATTCGACTAGCCAATGCTATAATCCTTCTCGTTTTACGAATCTTCTCTTTGTATGAGATCTTCTGCTTCTACGAAATTTTCAGTTTTGCAATATTACTCGCACTTATAATGTTATTCACACTTGTAGTTGTATCTTGTTTACGAGTCGATTAATAATCTCTGTATTGATATAGACAAAGCGATATCTTTATCTTGTTCGAGAAGTAGTTTTCTACGCACGAACAAAAACTTAACCATTTTCTCGTCTCTTAATTGTAACCAAACTGACTAGTGACTTTCGGTCATGCATTGGATGAGTCTTTCAAAGTATCGGTTGTGGACCGATTTCTTAGAACTTAGTTAGACTTTTACTTTTATTCTGTTTATGTATCGAAGGCCCAATCAGTTTTGGCGATGTACAGGTTTGTCCATATCCAGAAGTTCACAATATGCAAATACTCAAATTAACAACTAGATAGGTTTGGGAGTATAATTTTAATCCGTCGCAAATTTCTGTAAGCTTTACTAAATGGAGTTTCGCCTACTTGTAATGGATATTTAAGTGTTTTTTTCTCTAGCTTGAAAAATTTATATGTCTTACTGTATAAATATGATTATTACTGAACAAAAATACTAAGTTAACAGTTTAGATAATCGACAAGGTATGTTAAGGCGTTTCCGTATACTTTTTTTTTATCCTGCTTTGATGTAATCATTATACTTCGATCTTTTATTTAATAAATATAAATTTATAATTGAGTGCTTGTCTCTCACAACGCTAAATTGTGGAATAAACTTGGCCTTAACATATCATTGTCTCTTTGTTTTGCTTTTATTTCATTCATTTTTTTAATGTTGACTTACCGATTTTCCGTTCAGCACTCCATCGTCCCGTTATATTTCGTCTATAAAAATATCTAAATAATAAGAAACTTTTAAATCCAATGGCACGTAATTGTTAGTGCATTATTAGTGCACGAGTTTTAACGGTACGCGCGTATACGGCGAGTAGTAAGTGTGCGAGGATCGATAAGCTGTACTGTTATGCAATGCGGTTGGGAAAGGACGGAGGAATGAGAGGAGTCTTCGCTAAACGATTCTTGATGAGCGCGTTATTACAAAACCGCTTTGACGAATAGGTTTCGCCGAATAAACTGAAGGAGCATTGAGTTGGAGTGAATTGTATGATTGTTCGTGCCTAAACGTTTTGACTCGTGCGGTGTATCTTAGAGAAATATAAATTTAGTTTTGAAGATTTTTAAATTAGGAATATTATTCGGTGAAATCATTGCGTCATTTAGAATATATTTGAGACATGACAAATGACCAAAATGTGTATGTGCAAGATGTCGTTGGTAAAAAATAGCCTAAGAGGTGTCTAGCCACCTCTTATACTATTTTAATACGCTACGCTTTATAATGTTTAGAAAACAGTCTGCAGTTTAGATATTTATAACATATTACACCTTATAAATCAGTACAGTTAGCAGTTGCTCGTGTTTCCTGCGGAATCAAATTTGCTGTCATACACATTTGTAGATCTTCAGTTTTATTTTGGGTTTACCCTATAGCGGTAATGTTGCAGTTACCAACTTGTAAATATAAATGTACGATTAAATAAAAACTTTTAATAGAAATAAAATAAATACCGTCACCTAGTGGGGAATTGTAAAACTATATATTAATGTACTGAGACTATGGTGGTAGTTTTTAAAAGAAACAGAGGCCTGTTAATTAAGTGTTTGTGAGAAATATTTAAAATCAATTACATATTTATATTTGTATATGAATTCCCGATCTTCCTTGGATCTTTATTTCTACAAAATTTCATCTAAAGCCGTTCATCTGATGTAGAGGAGATAGCATACACATACACTGATAAAGAGATAGCATTGAATTTTTTATATACGTATAAGATTTTATAAAAATAATTAACAATTTTATCGTTGCGGTGGGTTAACATTTTTGGATTTGATTTTTATTTTCATATACTTCATGGGTAATAAATCATTTTTAGTTAATTTTTTTAAGAAAAGAAGTAAGTAAAGAAAAACCTGTCCAGATAATAAGGCGTTCAAAATACTAAATAGAAAAGTACTTACAATTTTTCGCAATTAAATGAAATATTCTTCATGAATGAAGTTCACTATAAATGTAAAAAAATATTTGTTTTATTTAAAAATGTGTTTTTTTTTATTTATATAAAATTCAAAATCAGATAAAATAATACACAATTTTAATATCGTTTTGTTTTGTTACTCAAGCTAAATATGAAATTGGTAATATTTCTTCAGTAAGTATTCATTTTAGTATAATTTTAGATGGTTTTATATGTTGTATGTTCTATAGAAGAAATAAACTGAGTAGTAAGGAACTAGCACCATCTATCCGATATAGTTGTTATAATAAAAAGAAAAACAGGTTCTCTTTTTAATTTCATAAACTTTATTATACGTGGTTTAATTAAAAAAACGCTTTAATTACAACAACGAGACAAAATTGTGGTAGTGAGCATCGAATATGAAAAATATTTGGTTACAAGAATTAAAAATGCTGCGAAATCCAAAGCAAATTATTATAAAGGGGCAGTAGATCTATGTTGAAAGAAAAAAAAACGGCGGTATTCCCACCGCTCTCTTTTATTTCATCTTTAGAAAACCGTTATTTTTTGTCCCTGACTATATAGAAAAATATATTGCTTGCTGCTTTTTTTTGGCATGTGGAAGGTCAAGACGATAAGATCTATATACCTTTACAAAAAATCCAACAAACTTCCCAGCATAGGATTTCAAACGGTTTAACATTTTCCACAATAAAACACCATTCTTCGTAAAATTTCCTCATGAATTTAGCGAAGATTTCTATTCACAATTAATTACGCAGTGTCCTTATTAAATTCAAGTATTCAACCAATTGTGCTCTTGCGAGTTCAAAATTATTACTTCGAGAAATGTAAAATCATTGGGCGGCACTTACGGACATTTAAACCAATGTGATAAATTGTCTTGACGTTCATAGCTGTCACAGACGTCTTATGACTGTAATTAAAGCGAACCAGCATACTATCATTAATATATGCGTCCTTATTCAAAAAATATAATACCGCAAACGTATTTCCGATAAATGTAAGCAATGAGGAACCTATGCCTCCAAAGTGATATAACTCATAAGTATTCCTAATATAATGGCATAATCATTATAAGTATAAATATCGAAAGTTACAGCTTGCTATTGAGTAGTGCTAAGAAATAACGGAGATATGCAGAATCACGATAGTCGCATCTTTCGCATACCCGAATGGACCCATCTCCACAAATATATTTTTCCTTTTCTCTATAATTTATTTCTCTTCCTTGCGTTTTGTTTTCCCATAATCAAATGGGTCGATGCAAATTCAGTGGTATACTCAGTTGTAGCCGGCAGCGTACTTCGTAGTCTTGATAAAAGATTTATTAAACTAAGCGTAAAGTAAATAAGCGGCTTGTTTGTTCAGTAGTTATGATAAAAGATTTATTAAACTAAGCGTAAAGTATTATTATCTTATCATGTATATTTATAATACGTAAAAAATAACTTTATGGGAGTATCGTTTTGGGACAAATTAAATAAGAAAAAATCACGTTTTCACATAAATATATTATTTAAAATAACTTGTGAAAATAAAAAAAATATCTCAACTATTAGATCTTGTTATTCCAAAAAGGGAACGTCTGCTAGTATTTTAACCCAACGAATGAATATTGCCTAGTTCACAGATGCATAGTTCATACACATGCTTAGCTCAGAGATGTCTAGTTCACAGACGTGTTTAACTCGGATATGCCTAGTTCACACACAGCTAGCTTAGAGATGCCTAGTTCACACACATGCCTAGCTCAGAGATGCCTGTTCACACACGTGTTTAGCTCAGAGATGCCTAGTTCACAAACATGCCTAGTTCAAAGACGCCTAGTTCACACACATGCTTAGTTCAGAGATGCCTAGTTCACACACATGCCTAACTGAGAGTGCCTAGTTCAGACATATGCATAGCTCAGAGAACAGCACACAAATACTATCGGAAATGTTTAAACAAATTACATACTAACTTACAAAGATAAATAAAAAAAAAACAATTGATATCTCCGCCTTTTCTTCTCCTGACTGATGAGAAAGGAAAATATTAAGTGGGAAATATTCAGAGACGTTCGAGTTTTTAGATATATTCACAGTATTTTAACTCGATTGTTCATGCGCTCGCCTCTAATAAGTATTCATTTTTTGTTGTCTCATTTTCCACAGATAAACTTATATTATCATTACAAACAAAGTTTTACTTTTATCAGGATATAGATTAGCAGTGATGAACAACGTGCTAAAACACTGCTGTTCGAATTGCAATAACTTTGTATAACTGTATACACGTAAATATAAAAATAGTTTTAATAACATAAGATTTTAACAGATTAAATAAAGTCTGCTGTACAAACTTAATAATATATAAAATGTTTAGAACGGTTTTGGCCATCTTCCCATTTCACTCGGGCGGCATAACTCATTTCAAGTTCAATGTCGTAACTCGATCGGAAGCCGGCCGACATTGTACACGTACAGAGACGTTTACACCTCGCGCATGTCCACAATGTAATTACCATCGTACGGAATCGATACGAAGTGTTATTTATAAACAAGCTGAATTGTGTTATTATGATTAAGACCGAAATGTGTATACAATACCCTGCGGCACCCTGTTGTTGGCATTTTTGTCTCACCATACAAACTTACATATATAATTTTAATTTACTTAACGATGTTGATATTTATGGTGTTTACATACTTTCGACTATCTAAATAAATAACAAAATTTCAATTGAGGCTGACTTTGAAATTGACACGATGAATAAACTTTACTTGACGCACAACGAAACAAAATAATCTACAAAAATGCATCTGTTAACTGTAGGTAAAGTACAGAACTGTTTTCGTTGGCGAAATAGCTCCGTCCTTTTCTTTCTGCTCGTGAAATGAAATGATGCTATTCTTTTCAAGCCAACGTAAAACAGCGTCAGCATCTGGTATTTTAACGAACAATAGAGGAAAGGACAACGCCAGTGCTATACAACATGCGGACTTTTAAAGGAAACTTGAAGATAACGATTATTGTCGTGCATTAGTTACTTTGAGTAAAAT
The DNA here is from genome assembly GCA_039881145.1 of Druceiella hillmani. Lineage (NCBI taxonomy): Eukaryota > Metazoa > Arthropoda > Insecta > Lepidoptera > Hepialidae > Druceiella > Druceiella hillmani. The sequence continues at coordinate 21,800,666 of JAYKKI010000026.1, forward strand.
AAATGATACAACACAGGGCTGAATACGTGTTACGCCATCGGCCCTAATACCGGATATCGGCCACTCCTCGTCCGTGGGGCCAACACACAATTTGGAAGTAAAGTTCGCGTGGGATGCAAGCGATTGAACGACAAATGGTGAGATAATGTGAGAAGGTGGGCGGGACTCGCATTAGTGGGCAGATGTAACATCGATGTTTTGGAAGGAGGAATTTTAAATATGGGAACAATGAGTGCAAATATAGCTGAATCGTACTCTGATGGGTTCTATGAGATTGTTATAAGAGGAGGTTAATGTGGCTTTGTTATGTGTAAAAAATAAATGTATAATTTTTGAGTTGACCAACAAATTTTTACTGTTTAATATATGCATGTGAACATTGATGTTGAAATGACTACAGTTTGTGTTGCAAAGCGACAGTGCATTGTCATCTATATGTATTTTGATTATAAACGTAATAAAATAGTAGCGAAGTTTTGTATGTGCGTGCATCACGTAAAAACTACTCGATATATTGTAGTGAAAGTTTACATTTTCACACCTTAAAGTCGCTCTACTATTATTAAATTATTTAATTATTTGACAAATGTTTCTTTTATAAGCAACCATCATAAATACGTAGTTTTATAATTCTCCATTATATGGCGGTAGTTATTTTATTTTTAATAAATGTGTTTAGTATTAAATCAAAGTGTTTCTATTTGCATATCAATAATTGCAACATATTCACTATTTATCAAACTCTAGGACCGTCAACCTCCTATGTGCATATGTATATGAGTTTATGAATTTAAATTTCGTAACAAAACTAACCCTAGAACAGGGTTTCTTAACCTGAGATCCACAGATCCGTGGAATGAGTGCTGGGGATCCATGTCAGTGTTAAGAATAATATTATGTGACAATGAATATAAAGTAAACAAAAATATAAAATAAATAACTGCGCGTTATTAGTGTCCCTTAAAACTAAAAATCGTAACCGATTAGACGTAAAAGATGATATGAGCCTTGCGTTTTCTAAGACAATTCCTCAATTTAGCGTGCTAATCGAACTGAAGCAACAGCGACCATCTCACTAATGACCGTCACGGGGTACATCTTTACTTTCATTTCATTGTCGTAATAAATAAAAAGTTATTTTTTTATAATGCCTCGTTTTCTTTCCCTATCTACCTATTATTAATACTGGAACCTGATTTTTTAAATGTTCCTAGAGGTTCGTTAATACATAAACCTTAAGAAGAACGGCACTATAGGGAGAAATTGTTTTATAGCTTAACTTTTCTCGCACTAAGAGACAGCCAAATTGCAAGTTGCTAATTATTCAATATACAGTAATAATATTCACCAATAATTATTCGACCAAATGTAATACCAAGATGGCTGATTTGAGTTCTTTGTATATTTGTCACGCAAACCGACACATTATAATGATGATTAGTATCGATTGGCCGATAGGCCATGACGCACGAATGCTTGAATCGTATAGTCACTTTTCCTGTCGCTACACACTATGTGAGCGGCAGTTTTTGAAGACATCAACCACTTTTCAAACACAGCTTAAAAATTTCTAGACTTGATGTGCTTAACGTTTTATGCCGAGTTTAAACGGTGATAATTACTAGTACGTTAAAATTTCTCGATCAAAATTGTCCAAAAATATTTGTTGATTTTAATGACATTCAAACTCGCGTATTCATTTTTCTAGTTTTTATGCTATTATGTAATCAATTTAAAATTTCGAAGTTTTGTTTAATAATCGAAATATTTCTTTGCAGATGTATATATTTCTTGAGCCGTTTGATATTGAATGATTGAATGAAAATAAACATTGATACTCTAAAGCATATTTTCTTTACCTTTGCGAGACAAGTGGCAAGAAATATGAACTAACGAATAGACAAATAGGTTAATGAGATGAATAGAATTATGATTACAAGACAAATGTTGCTTGCTAAATGTGTATGCACTGGCCGCAGTGTTAGTAATTTCGAGACGTCGCGTTTGGACGTCCGGCGTCGGCGTCTAGATCGCTATAAACAAAATTGTGTTTCAGGGCCGAAAGATCAACGGACGGACGAATGGAGACATCCGCACTGTTATAATAGTAGATAGACTCCGCGAGCGCCGCGTTAGGGTTGTACCGAAGTCGACAAACGTGTGATTGTCGAATTAATGGCATTAGACGATAAGTAGCGACAAGTGAAACTTTTTTAAACAATGATAAATTCAATTATTTATTTTGACAATTGAAATATTTGGACGTTTTAACGAAATTTTTATAAAACATTCGTTTTAACACAACACGAAGAAACGATCCAAAACACAAATGGGCTTACGGAGTTCATGAGTTTGTTCTGTTGGAAATGATTTTATGCACGATGTAAATAAATTGAAAGAAAAAAAAACGGAGAGGAAAAAGAGAATAGACAATAAAAGGTACGATGCCAAGTTCAAATAATCTATGTAGTTTTATTACCTTCTACTTCAAAGTAGAAGGTGATCATCAGTGAGTACCAACCATTATTAGGCAATTGAAATCTTAACAATAATTTGCTTTTAAGTATATAAGAGTGTAAAACGGTTAGGAACTATTTAATTTTTTTAAATAAAATATGCAATTTTGGTGTAATCATCAATTTTGATTGGATTCTGTTTTGATTTTAAATTTTGATCGCCATTTTGAATCACTTGTAACGTTGATGAAGTCCTGTCCTATATTCACAAAATTATATATAAGCAAAATTTTAAAAATGTGGGCTTTTGATAAATTGGATTTACGGCGAATTTTATCATATTTTTTATTTTTAAAATTTTTATTTGTAGATATAAGTTATGTTGGTTGTAGATTAAGTATCGTTTAAAGAAAGTATTATTCAGCTTAAAGTAATGTCATTTTGAATATTTTGACTTAAGTTTATGAAGTGTATTTTAAATGTCGAGTATCGTATTACTTATATGTAAGGTATGTAAAAAATGAATAACGGGTATCGTGTTATTTATATACAAGCTATTTAAAAAATAAATAAACAACTATAAATTATCAATCTATTTGCTATCATATTACAGTTGGACATACAATTTTCGATGTAAATTATATGCGCCTCTGCGTTCGCGCAAAATGACACGTAAACGATTTATGTATAGGATATTACTATATCATACGTATTCACTTTTGTCGATTTTTACTCAAACAACATTGTCGTCGATTAACTAGATTTAGCACTAAACTAGATTAAACTAGATTTAGATGGCATAGGTAGTTTCATATTACATTTCAATATTAAATTTATCGAAATTTCAACTAAAGTTACCACATATTAAAGAGGTAGATAGGCAGAATAACTACGAGGAAGGCAGAATAATTATGATGTGATTTATGGTAGAAAATCGATTTGTTATGGAGAAGAGAAAATTCGTTTCAATGAATATAGGCATATTTAACTGTAAAATAGATTGCCTTTAATGAATACAATCTTTGTTAGAGTTTTATTTCTTATTAAATACTGATTTATTCTTTGAATCATAAAATAGGCGGTTTTCTTGATTGCTATCGGTGCATTGTTGTTTTAGATCTTGTTTCCACATTTGCTTTTTCTAATTTTGGCGCAATTCGTAGGATTCTCCACAGAATTGTTTCCAAAATGTCTTTGATAATAGTCAGGGGACGGGCGAGGCTTACGGATTTTCCAGTGGCGTACCATTTGAAACATTTCCTGTGTTTTTCAAAGTCTTAATCCGACTCTATGAATACACTGTTAGTTTATTGAATACATACGGTTCTTTTAATTTCGGGCAAGATCCTAGCGACCTCAAAACTGTGGTTACGTGCCAAGTAACTCGCGCCTGTTCCTTGCTCAGAAAGGACTTGAAGGCTTACATTAAATTAGATTATGAACGTTACAACTTCATTTCAAATTGCACTATAACAGTAGGAAACTTGTAGTTTAATGGTAATGTTTATCTAAAATAATTTAATCAGCTTATTTTAACCACAAAAATTATCCCAAATTAAGATAAAATGAAATATATACTTCATATTGTTGTAACTAAAGTCAAATTTCTTATCTTAACATTTTTATTATTACCTTAATATAGAATACAATTCCGATAATACAATAAATTTATATACTGATTTAGAAATCGAGTATTAGAATTTTATTTTATTTTTTGGTATATCGAGAATCGATAGCACGTCCTTATGCGCTGGGCATTTCAGTCGGCGCAGCGTGTAGCGGGCGCGTGGGCTGCGCCCGCTCTGCTCCCCGTTGACACCGCACGTTCAACGAGAGCCGCGTAGCAACGGTTCCACTTCACAACGACTGGACGTTACAAATATTTTAGTTATTGTTAACATAGAGTCGTATGGAAATGTGCCAAATGCCGTCGCTTGAGAAATTTACCGTACGCTCACTGACTGTCATGTTTGTAATAGAAAATGTACAAAATTAGTAGACTGAAGAGAAAGTTACGAGATCCTCATATGTAACGATCTCATTAGACACGGTTACATCAAAGTATTTGCAATCAAGTTTGTAACGGTACGAAATTCCTTAATTTTGAAGTTTTTTATTAAAAAATCATATCATAATTTATGTCGCTTTGAACTACATTTTAGTCTTTTTCGATACTATATTTAAGATTAAGAAATTGAAATTCATAGTACAATATGTTATTTAAACTAATATTATGTCTTGCATTCCTTCAGCACCTTCAGCATAAAAATCTGGTAAATTTAGATTTTAAAAATTCACAGCATCATAGAAAAAAGTCGATGTTGATGACTACTAGTTTTTTACCTAGTCGATAATATTGTTGGCAGTAAATCTTTGTGTTCATCGTTGAACCTCCTTAAGCCACTTCTTATGAATAAGAGGCCCTTTATATTCTACTAGCAGGTCGGCATTTCCTTTCTGGTATTTATTTTATCTTTGTGTACTGAAACTCCGCTTTGTCGTGCACCGCGCCATTGATGTTTGCGCGTGTTGTTAAGATAAGTAACTCATTTTTCATCATCAGTTGGTAATGAAAAAGTGATTTCACTGTTTCAGCCGATCGAATTACGCTTTAATGTCAATAACTGTGGATCAACATTAACTCAATGCCGATTTAAATCCATGTTCCTTGATGTAACGCACTTGCAGGTCTGGCGTTAGCTGTAATTAATAGAATCCCGACTGGGTTCATCTATTTATACTTTATTAGCAAATATTCCCAATCTTTCGATAACCTGTATAAAAATCCCGAACTCTTAGCTAAAAAATTATTAGCCAAGTCAATAAGATTTGAGAGCACAGGTGGAAGGGTATGATACAATAAGTATTGTTTTTAAAGTCTCCATATTATATGAACTGGCAAAAGCAAACTGTCGCATTTGTATCGGGAAGTAGGAAAAGTATTTACTATCATTCAAACATGCGATGGATTCATAATTTGCAAATGCAGTTGGGATTTGCTTGTACGAACCTATAGGTATGTCGAAGATAGTTTTTAGCAAGGTTTTCTGAGGACGATTTAAAAAAATGTTCCAGCTGTTATTGATGAAATTAACATTTCAAGTTATGTAGTTGTTACTGTTTACTGGTGACACGAGACCAATAAATACTACTCGCTACGATTTATCGCATTTCCTGCACTAATCATATCTTCGGTTAAATTCTTATGTAAAGTGATGTTTCTTTTTTTTTTCTAGAGTTCATCTCTCATATAAACATTTAATTGCTAATAAGACATTATACCAACCGACTTGTTATATAAAGTGTTATGCAGTGAAGTGGTATCGTTGTCAAGTGAGGATGGTGTACAGTGGTCGGTGAGCGGCATCCTGTCCGTGAATCCCTGTGTCCTCCCGGTGGATAATGTCGAAGACCCTTAACGCATACAGAATGTGAGTATAATATGGAGGATTGTCTCCTGTTAAGTGTTTGCTGCTTTGAAAACGAATAGAACCTGCAAAAAGGGCTCGCTTTAAAGTCTGTCTGGCTTTCGCGGTTTTTTGATTATTTTGGTAAAATATCATAGTGCTTTACCTATGTAGTTTTAATTTACTGTAAACATTAATTGCGCAGTTGTGTAATAATGCGGTGAGGCTTGCATTTGTGTAGTTAAGTCGAAATTTGTGGTTTTCAAACTTTCTTTAAAAGACGTAAAAAAGAAAGGATTGTGCTTTATGGCAAAGTAAATTAGTCGAGTAAATTGCGATAACAATTTAGTTGCACTTGCCATCGTGGAATGAAGGCTAAAATTTGAAGTTAGAGCGTTAGAAGTTATAAAGAGTAAACAAATGTTTATTTATCCTTTTATTCATTTTAATGTTAATTAAAACGTAATTGTTACATTGCGATGTTAACTGTAATCTTACATTAAAACGTACATAGGTCGGACACATTGCTACAAGAAATAGTTAGTAATAAACTTTCAGTCTACGAAATAAAGATTATTGTTAAGAATTAATGGCACGATGGCTACAAGAGATTATGGGTTCAATACAAAGTTTAAACAATATCTATTATATAAAATTTAATAACGGTTACAATGGCAATTAAACACATAACGTGCGAGCAGGAACAAGGGTAGAATCAAATGTAAGAAGGACAGGATAAGGCAGAAAGAAGGAATGGAGGAAGAACGCAAATGGAATTAGGAGCGGAATAATTTTCGAGACGACTTTTGAATACCTAAATAGGGTTTAGTGTTTAAAATTATCTTTAATGTTTCTCATAAGCCTACAATTGTGATGTTTTTCCGCAGAAACGTGTTTTAAGCTAAAACAATTAACTTTTACAGCAGTCATGCAAAGCTTTGTGCCGAAAAAATTAGCCATATGATATGTGAATTCCGTGACATTACAATATCCCAAACAATTCAATTGAACAGGGGAGATTCTATCTCTTTCACACACTTCGTCATTCTATAGTGCGAGATAAGTATTGTTTATGGAATTAACTTTATAGGATCACTTTTCTTTTTCTTACACAATTCACGTTAGCCATATATTAGTACATTATGATCTATGTTGTAGGTACATTTTGAAGTCACGCGTTTTGATTGGCGGCCATTTATATTTTTGTGTTTAGCAGCAGATTTTAAAACACAATATAACTTTTGATTTCAATCATTAAATAAGAATATTTATACCAAATTCATTTCCGTTAAGTATTGTTAATCATTATTCTTAATACAAAAACAATGAGGTCATAAATTGGATATTTTTTTTACAAACACTCAATTAACGAGGAATTGCCACGTATATAGACATTAAGAGGATTCGTAAAAGTCCCTCCTATTACGAATTAAGAATGTACGTAGCTTGTAGTGAGGAGTGTATGTAGTTTTTCTGAGCGTAAAATCCAAACTTTGAGGTAGCAGATGTAAGAAGAATCAGAAAGCAAATTAAGAAAAGGTATGTGGATTATTTCAGACATTAAAAATGGCCAGTGAATATGGAGTTCGTAATTCAATACCGCTGCTTTGTGGTAACGTTAAAAGACAATTGTTATTTCTTTCATTCACGATGATGGTAAACTGCTTTATTTTTTCTATTATTCCTTATCTATTATCGAAAAATTCACAAAATGATACTTTAAATACGAGTCGGTTTTTGATTGTGTTTTTTGTATGCAAAAATTACCCACATAGCGAACGTACGTGTAAATATATATGTACGTGGAATCCAAAAGCGTTTAGAAATAACTGGATGAATCTGTACAAAGACACGAAGACTGCTGATATTTTCCAAACAGTATACCTCTGTGCGATCGAGATAGTGGGAGATGAAAAATCATAATTTTTTTTCCTGAAATACCCTACATACTAATAGTATTAATAAAAAAATATATACAAGTCGGTGTGAGGACCATCGACTAATGCATATAGTATACTTTAAAATGAAAATGTCGATCGATTTTAAAAATAAAATTTATACTGAAACTTCTAGTTTTACTTTTTTTATACTGAAGCTTCTAATAGTATTAATACTGAAATTTCTAGAAGGTATGGACCATACGATCTTGGGTCATTTTATTTTCTTGTCACGTCGATTTCATTCAAATGGCTAAAAACTCAATACAGCGTATTCTTACGTTTAACATTCAGACAACGCGCTCTGTTTCACACTGCTTACTTGTTTCATATTCTCATTTCTTGCCTTATTCTACAGAATTTTCTATATAACTTGTTTCTCAAATAATATTTCGACGTATTCGGCATGTTTCTTTCAACATTTTAATACAATATTCATGGTCGCACCTAATCTTTGAAACTGTTATATTCGCTGTTTTGCCTAAAATATATGTTCATATATATGCCAGCGACAATTCGGCTGTATATTTTATTTTAATTCATGCCTCCGTTTATATAGAGACTAAAAAAGAGAGGGGAAAATTGAACAAATGTATTTATCCGTTCTCTCTCTTGACCTGGACTCGTGCCAGCGCATCTTCAACTCGATTAAGTAAGGTCAGGATTGGATAGCTCGCCTAATGAATTTTAATACATTTACAATGTCGTTTGCAACTGGACAATAAGGTAAAGGTAAGATAAATGTCTCCTGATGATTTGTGATTCCTTTTCATTGTAACAAATTGTTGAAAGTTCAAACTCGAGGAATCTACTAAAGAATATTAGAAATTATTATTTATAAATACCGTTACTTTTTTCCTAGTTCATCCATAAAACAAAAAAGGTAGATTTGCAATTTTCTCATTTCTAATACGTTCGTAATTTTTTTTCGCTTGACTGCGTTTTTCACATGTATCTATGTACGTCAGTATCCGTCGTATATTCTTAATGGTTTAATGGATATGAGGTGATACGAATGGCATACATAATATGTCGGCCGTTAGCGGCCCTTCTGTTCGACATGCAAATTATTTTATTATTTATTTATTATTCTTGGCGGTAACCGCCATAGTGTATTGGGTTGATCATAAGGTTATGGACATCGGTGGTACAGCGCACCGCTGGGTTTCGGGTTCCATTTCTAGCTGCCAATCGAGTAGGGCTGGAGTGAAGTTCGTAATCACGCAGCTAAAATACCACAAACCTGTGACAAGCAGCAGCTCCATCAATATGAGAACTTCCGCACTGATATAGTCAAGCCGCCTGCTCAACGTGACGTTTATGGGTGTTATCTCCAATGATACGCGCATTGAGATAAGTTTTTGTCCAGCAGTGGACGGATACAGGCTGTCGATTTGATTATTAATTTTATGGAACACGTAATTTCGTCAGTCATGACCATTTTTTAATATATTATTATTTATTTTGCAGGAAATAAGCATATTAATATATAACAGCAACCAAATGAATTAAATATACAACGAAAACGTTGATTACTTTATAAAATTCAACGATTGTGCGTTGTTTTGCGATAAATTATGAACATCGTATGTGTGTATATACGATTTTCATCTCTGTATACCACATATTGTTCTAGGTATGGCTGTAATCTACATAGGCCGCGAAAACTGAACGATCAACATAAATGTCGTGTGTCTCAGAGAAAAGTTGCGCTAAACGCTCCATCTGAAATGAGCATTACGGAGGGAATATGTTTACGGGCTTATCTTATGACTTTCTACTAAGATTAAAAAAGTATAGCGACAAGGATTGTGAAAGATGTCGATTTGTGAGCTTAGGTTATGGTTTTCTCTTGGGTTAAAAATATGGTAGTACAAAACTATGTATGAAACGGTGTAAAAAGATTGATGGTACGAGAATTATGGAGGTTTCTGCTAATTGATGACTTTAAGTTCGTTATGGATATGTCATTTTGTTTGAGTCGTTCCATCGACATACGTAGACGTGACCAATAAATGATTCTAAACATAAAACTTTGATCGTCTTCTAGCGAGTTTGAGTTGAAATTTTAGTCTTACCCTCGTATACATAACTATAAGACGTATAGAAAGTGGATATTGTTTTCTACTAAATTTAAAGAATCTTATGACAAATATTTCGCGATCGGTGATAGATATGATGAACTATTAATTGGCTTTATGTCCACGCTGTTGACAGGTAGAATTCGATGTGATCGCACGACTGGGCGGTGGAGACAAAAGTAGCACGATCGAGCATGATCTTGATCTCTGCGCAGCATCTCGCAACAGATTCGACGCAATGACAATGGCAGTAATAGATTATCTAACGCACGACGAACTTTCTTTGAGATGAAACGAAAGTCAGCGCGAAATCTTTAAATGTCTAGATGTTGAGCGGCCAACGAAGTACGTCTTCGCTTTATTATAGAATGAAATTGTAAAAATCGTGAATTGTTTTGCTTTCTCGGTCTTATTAACTATTACAATTGCAATTGTATGAAATTATATTTCTCCAATTTTGTGATTGATCTTGAAAATTTACACTTATTAAAGGTAGAAAACAAGGTTTTGTCGAATTTTAATGGAGTATGCTAGTATAAGATTTATAATAAATGCGAATGTCATGGATTGCACAAGTCACCAAGGAATGATATGCAGGATCTCATATTTACTATGAGATCTTGATTAAAAATGCCTATACAATGAAAATAATATAAATATTTTAAAAAGGCTTAAGAAAATTTATATGAGTTAACGAAAAAAGCTGTCTTCGTTATAGGTTTAAAAACTATCATGTTATCATAAAACGAATAACCAAGTTATCATAAAACGATTGAGTGATATATTTATTATTTCGCGTCATTCGGTGCTTCATAATGTTAAAAAAATTACTGAAAAGAAATTCATTAATTATTGCTATAGTACATTAGCGTAATGCAAGCTAGTTTCATATTTTACTATTTTATATCTCTCCTTCTAAGCTTACGAGAGCGTCTCATATAAAGGTTGCCTTGTCAGTGACACATAATAGGAAGTGTGAAGTCGTCATTGATTATGAAAAACATCGTGCTTAAACCAAATGATGGTATGTTGGTATATTTTGTACAAGTGGACGGATTAACGATTTTCCTACTTATTTAGGTCTTCCTCAATCAGTTATTATGTCTGTAAATTTAATAAATGGCGTCCTATCCGCGTGACTAGTGAAGGATAAAAATAATAGAAAAGTGAAAGATTAACTGTACATGTTTACGTGCATCTATGTACAAATACGCCAACCAATAACCAAAACAAGGGAATCTCGGAGAACGCAAAAGAAAGATAAAAGTGAATTGAATGCGATGAAAATGAGATTGTTACGCAATATCCGTGGTGAGAAAACGGCTTGAGGGGATGGCTACGCTATCTTATGATAACGTGAATATATTTAAAAAGGAAATGAGCGATACTGAACTGGAGAAATATAGAATTTTAATATAATGATCCATCATTTCATTAAAATTTCGTTTTTTATAAGAAGGGACAAGTGTTGTCAGCCAGTTCTCATCTTTATATGGAGGATACAATGCACAATCGCACACCCGTTAAATGGCAATACGCAATATCTGCAAAACCGTTGCCGTAAGTAATTTAAGTTTAAAGATTTTCGCTTGCATTAGTTTTGTATGATATTTGAAAAAACTGAAAGAACGAAAACTTTTTGCTGAAAAGAGCGGATGTCTGGAACTATAATTCAGATGCAAAATGTACTCATATAAATTAATAGATAACTCAGTGCATATTAAATTACGTCGTAATACCATACAAGGTTTTGCAGCCTGGCGGCTGACCACCGTTCTGATATCACTATTTCGCTTACTTCATTCACTGGTTCGTACTCTTTCACATTATTCTGTCATTACAGTCTTTCAAACGTAAATCGGATCTAATCCAGTCATATTATATGAAGTTTCTATCAAACATTTGCCATTATGTTTATTCATCCAACGTACTCCAACAAAGCTAATTGCGGTTTCGAAACTGTAAATCCGTCCAAAATTTATTTCCGTCACCGAAATTAATCTCTTAAAAAAACTAGCGTCTTAATTCGGCTTTGGCTGGTAATGTAATACTATATTATCATTTTCATAGCACATTTACTTAAAAATGAATAAGCTCCTAAGCTACACAGTCATTCTCTCGTATTACCGGTATCGAGGCAAACCACCTCGCAGTGTAGACCGCTGCGTGCTGGAGGCCGGCCGTACCGTTGTGTTAATACATCGTGACTGGTCACCGTCCGTATCATTTCCACCTGCACCGGCGGCTATCGACCGTGGCGCCGTGCAGTCGCGCCGGCTGCTCCGACCCCGCGATCGATACGCTACAATCCATTACGTGTCGTCTGCAGACGTCTGGCGGCCACGACGCTGCTTCGTTGCGCATTCAAATCGAACCGATTCGGCGTCGGCGTATTTCTACAATTTTAAGTCGGTCTGACTGAAAGGAAAAAATAGGTAATGTATTAACAGGATTAATACGACGTACAATATTGTATCTGTAATTTGAATTATTGAAATGAAGTGTTTATTACTTGATTTGTCTGTATGTTGCATCATAAAGCAAAAACTACTGGATGGATTTCGTTGATAATGTCACCGACCGTTAGTATGAAATCAGGATAATATTTTGGTATCACCGCATTATTTTCACATGTGTGTGTGTTTTTTAATTTATTATGCAAAATTAGTGCAAAGTTTTAATAGTTAGAATAAATTTTAAGGCGAAGATACATAGTTCATAGTCTATAAGTAGCGTACTTCACATCGCTTTGACTCGGTCAACGAGGATCTCTTCAAGGCTATAATCTTTTAAACTGTTTCAAGGCTTCAGTCTTAGAATCCAAAATGAGAAGTGGTGCTTATCACTCTTAGTGAAGCAATATATGTATAATCTATTTACTCGAAGTGTAGAACCTTTGAGAACAGGTGAGGTACAGAGTGGTATAATTAATCTGAACAAACTCTGTGTAATAATTTAAAATGTATTCCAGCAAAGCGATAATTATATATAAAGCCATAATTAGATATTATATATAACAATAAATATATAAATGTATTATTCCTTACGACATAATGTTTTTATAGGGCGGTTGGGCCCGTCATTCTGAATATCAAAAAGAAAGAGAAATTGAATATTTCTGTAAATTGTTTGTTAATGAACAAATTTTTAGTGTTTTTTTTATTCAGTATAATGTGACGAATTACATCTGTAATGAAAATTATGGAAAAAGTTATGTCTTAACTTTGCTCATCGTCAGCTGATCTTATTAGTGATATTAAATGATGAAAAACTGTTTTTGGTCAGTTTTTAAATTTTTTTGGAGTAGAATTTGATATAATGAATTAATTCGAAGTGATTTTATGATGAAAATTTTAAAAGTATTATCTCTGAAATCGTTGGGTCTTTTTACATTAACCAATACACATTTACGTTTATAATTATGTCAGGAATCAACCCTAAGAAAGACAGTCGTAAGGAAAAATACAACCTGTATACGAGTACATATTTGCATAGTTTCTACGTATAATGACGTGTCATCTGCAGATATTTGACATCAAGAGCCTTATTGTGTTGTGCACTTAAACCTCACGCATTTGTCACGAGCGAGTCTCCGAAACGTTATGTATAAGTTCTGAAAAGGAAAGAAATAATACCTATACTTGCTAAAACGTTTTGGTTAACATTTATATATTGGATATAATTTATTTATTTTATGTAGACATCTGCCGGAAGTGATGTTTCAGTGTGCAGTAAAATTGACCGAATTGAGTTTCGGCCACTTTCCGTTTAGTCATTTCTTTGAAGTTGGGGAAATAGGAGGATTAATTTACGTATGTTCAAGTCCACTTGGCCAATTTGTAGTTGTGTAACCACTAGAATATTGTGTAACCACAGAAAAAACCAACGAACCGGCACGTTGATTAAAATGATGGGAAATTTTTTAATTTGTTAGCAGATCTATAAATTAAACTAAAAACTTGTTGCGCACGAGAGGATCAGGAACAGAACCATCCCTTTACAGTGATATATACATTAATTATCGTGTAATACTATGATGTACAGATCTCAGTAGTTAGCGCATTTGAAGTAAAGTAGATCAGGATTTACGCATATATTGAAGCCCTTTAGAAAGTCGAGGTTGTTAAAACGAAGAGTTTTTCCATTATTCTCTCTTTAAGATATTTGCAAAGTTTCCTCTTCATTTCCGGTCGAAATCGAATATTTAGTTTCGAATAAAAATGTAGAAGGAGCTTTTGAATTCTTTTTCTTATTATTAATATTGCAGTGCCGATTTTAAGCCCAAGAATACGCATGGTACAATGAACCCGTGTATGAAAATTTGTTTTAACAAATCTCAAGTGAATTCATTAAACGCTACCTACTCTACAACTGACAATCTCTTGTTGTTGTGCGACACCAATTCCACTTTATACTGAAATAATGGTCAGACATAAATGAGTAACTCGGTACTCCCTGTGGTTTTAGGCATTGAAAATTAGTTTTGCGAAGGAACATTTCTAAATCATAACTGCTCTATCAAGCTAAAATAAAATGTTATTGAAAAAGACAAATGGAAAAATATTTAACAGTAAAGGTTGCCCTTTTTGTTGGAAATATGCCTTTTTTGCCCCATTATAGAAATGATAAACTCTGTTACAACATTGTTTGAATTCACTATTTTTCTTCAAACATTTTGAGAATCCTTTCAACATATGTCAAACCGAATAGTGTTCAATTGACTTTGTCCGTTACGGAATGGAACAAAAATGCATAGTTTGATGTCTCATCTAGACTCAAGCGCGAGCCACCAGACGCATGGGTAAACGGTGGGCTCGCGGCCGTAATCCATTGGAGCGACACGCGTCTCGTGGCTCGTCTTGTGGCTCGCGCGTGAATTTAAATGAGACATGAACAGCGTCGTTTACATATTTCAAACATTCACACAAATATCTAGCGAAATATCAGAAGAAAAAAAAACATGAGACTAAACGGGGTCAGATCAAACATTTACTAAAACAGGCTAATTTCAGGAAGGTTAGGTTTAAGGGAATATGTTACTCAGGTCAGTACGCATGTGTGGCGAGATAGCGCTTCAATGTCACTGGTAAATATTGGGATGGATCTTATTGGTGTGCGTAGAGAATTAAAAAGACAAATATTTATGTTTTAGCGATCTCTAAATTAAATAAAAACTTGTATGTTATTACTACAGGACATGTTCTTTTCTAATCGAAATACGATTTTACATCAGTTGTATACATGTATTATTGTATCGTATAGGATGTCGATTTGAATTTTATAAATTTAACTGTAATTTACAATTATTTTAATGACCTTATTCTTTTTATGGTTCCACAATGAAATAAGGAACTTTTATAAATTCCTTCCGTCCGCCTGTTGCAGTTTCGTACTTTCTAAACTTTTTGATCTACGTGTATGATATTTTATTGATGTTTCAAATGGAGATCTCATTTAACATGTAAATAATATTATTAAAAATTTAGTACACCTTCCCATACGTGCAAAGTGGCACGTTGTGTAAATTGAAAACTCTTTCAAAATAAAATTTAAGTCCATTTTTAAGCTCCGTTTCAGAAGCTTTATTTTTTCTTTTTTCTAAATGACGTACAATATGGGGTATATTGCGTCCATAATTTTCCAACGTAGATTTCAAATTTCTGATGTATGGATTTCAAATATCGATAAAAGTTCAGATGCTCACATTCAATTAAAAAGTTTCAATTACAATTGTTTAAAATAACTTACTAACTAATAAATTTTAGGAGATATAGACAACTACGTAACTCAACTTTATGCGCGTACTGACACCCTACTTGGCCGTTTTAAAAGTTGCTTGTTCAAGTAATTCAACGAGAACTAATTACTGTTATGAGAAATGGGCAAGTCTGAGTTGAAGATTTACCGTCTGAAATTTGCAGAAAGTTCTGTAGTAATCTTATCTCGAATCTAGACAGTTAATTGTATCTCTTTCTCAATGCGGTGTAGGTAATGCTTGTTCGAGTACCACAGCAACTCTTCTACGAAGAACCTGGATAGTAACTTAATTGAAAGTTGTCGACGATAAATGTATAGATTTCAAATTGTATTGCGTATCCATTTTGAAGAGCACCTGTATCCAGTCATGAAATATTCTGAGCGAATAGGCTTTTTTAAAAAAGGCCGAGTTTAAATAGTTTATCGTAATCTATTCTTCTTCGCGCTATTCTTAGAAGTCTTTTGACACTTTCCAGCTCATAAAGAATTTGTCAAAGAAAATGCAATTTGAACATTGTGCAACTTTATAACCTAAGTCTAGATTATTTTCTTCTTTTACTACGTATTTAGAGAGCGTTAAAGATATAGAAAAGGTCGTCATAGATATACATGGTTATTTTTTATAAAAAATGTTTATAAAAATAACCATGATTTTCAGATCAATTTGTTTTTTTTTATTATTTTTCAATTACAATATAATTTTGTTGCCTGTATGTTGTTTTTTGGTACACATATTAATAAAATATTTACTTATTTCTTAATACCCTTTCGGGTTGGAAGTGCTGCTGGCAGATCCGGTACATTATTGAATACCTCACAATGCGCATATTCTCGTATACTTGTGTGGCCCGAGGCGAGTCTTAACGAGCCCCACGAAGAGACCTAACTGTGAATTGGTAACGCGGTGTACAAAACATTGCTAATCTCGCGACTATTATTTTGTCTGGGAATAATTCAATCATTATTAATACTTGTTTATAGAATATGCTACATCTCTAGTATGTAATTCCTAAAGTGAAGAATCTATTTGTCACCGCATCATCATTCGACGGTGGAATTCTTAAATATCAATAAACATTGTGAATGATTGTACTATCTATAATCGTAGCGTCCACTATACGTCATATTGAAATTTTATTTAGATTAACGATAAAAATGCAATGTAATAAGACACATATGTGTTTATGCTTTGCTGCGTTTCTAACAGTTTATATTCTGCTTACGTATTTTAAGTAAATATTCAATTTCAAAGAATACTTAATATCAAGGCCTAAACGGCATATAAAAATTGGAAGTTCAAATGAAGGAAGATCACTAGAACATAGACATCGTGAGTTGATTAGTATATGAAACATTTCAAAATTTCTAAACTATCGATAAAATATTGACAAGAGGTAGAAGTTTATGAGAAAATGAAATTTACTAGATCGAAAAAGATGTCTGTCAAAAAGATTGATGAAGATTGCCAATAAGAAAAAAGACGTGCCTATGATAACGCATGAGACAAGGTTTGAGACTCAATAATAAGTAGTATAGTTAGATCGGAGACATCGTCACTTATTTTGCGTTGCTGGTAGACAACGTGAAATTATATTTATGAAATAAAAGTTTATATGTATAAATAAAAGTGTTACGAAATGTTATGATAGATTTGATCAAATGGAAATTTTATTTTATGTGTTGAAAGACATATCATTAGCTTTCCAAAATGACCCTCAAAAGATGAGATAATTATATCCTTTTCAATACAGTAATAATCTTCAGTCTTTTATATACGTGCTTTCTTTGACTCTATTCCTTTCATCACAGTTAACGCGTGGCGCTTCTTAGGACTACATTTTTTACATTATTTTTTTCAATATAATATTTAGTTACGGTTTCTTAATCGCTCCTTGAAATTTGGTTACTCATCAAAATGTAACCCATTATATTATATACAAGCAAATCCTGCCGCTTTTGCCAAAGAAATTTCAGCCGTGTCGCGTTTCAAATGCCATTTAATTACAGTAATAGGCAAGTTTGTTTCATGCCGGCGGCAACACGTCAGGCTCCTTGCTAGTAACGAAATTAACGCTTACCCTTGTCGTTTAATGCAGAAACATTCATTCCTCTTCTCTCGCTGTTAACTAGGTAATCATAAAACTGAGTTGAACAAAAGTTGATGAAAATGACAATGAAAAAATCGATGGAGGTTGGAAACTAATTTGATTCGTGATTTTTTTTATTAATTATTAATATTTACTATTTAGTAGTAGACTTTGAAATAATGTGTCTAACTCGTTTCGTGGTCACAATCCGGAGGAAGGTATTTGAAACTGTAAAAGCTATCCGATTTAGAATTAAAAAAATATCCACGTGTCGAATACTTGTTACTTGTTCTGCGCTAATATATGTAGATACTTACGGAACCACGTTTGCATATGTCATTGTTTTGTTTTTTCTTTTATACTTTTCAACTAATTAACAAATTTTGTTCACGTATATATTATTTTACTGAAAATAATTTCAAAAATGAAATAATAACAAATTCATCAATATTTGATGTTTTTCTTTTTGTTTTTTTCCCCTACGTTTTAACTATTAATTATTTAAAACAATAAATGTCTCTTATTTTTATTTTTGACTTAGGTTTAATTGTTTGCAATTTCTTTGAGAAATGTTCGCTGGCAAACAAGTTTATTTGATAGAAAGATCAGCCTAAATTTATTGGATTCATGTCTTATGTAATAAATATTTAAAACAGTTTAATTTCTAACAATAATATATATATATATACAATTTTGTCGATCTTTTCTTTAAGATGATATTTAGAAAATTTAAACTAAGTAGAGTTTTATTTAAGCATTTCGACTCTGGAGTGTTTAGTGGTGGGAGAAGTTTTTCGCGTAATGCGAGCTGTTCAATTTTGTACTTTCATAACAGTTATTTTGTTTCGTTCAATGCGTTTTCAGTCGTCGAATGATAACTTTCGTTGACCTTCAAATATTTGTAATAATGGATTTAGCCGAGTGCTGACCATTATTGCGAATATTAGTAAATTAAGTCCACATTTATAAGTTTATATGGTAAATAGCCTACTCAATGGAGAATCGCGGCACGGGGTCGTGTCCACGGCTTTCTGTGGAGGGTGACAAGGGAGAAACTACAAAGTAATATGCGCGGGGCGGGCCGAACGAAGGGTTGTTTTGTTGATGTTGTACACTCGCAGTCGTTGTTACGGGTAAGTGTTGGTGTATTTATATTGTAGTACATTTTTGTGATACAACTCAAATGTGATCCCTAAATGTGTTCAGGTAACGACTACAAAGAGAAAAGTGTTTTTTACCTGAAGCTGTATTTTTAAACTGAACTTAATTTCTTTCATCATTACTGACAGGGTGCTACAACGTTTAAAGTTTTATAAGCTTTAATAAGCTAACTCTATTTTAATAATAGTGTTTACCTGCTTATAAAATAAGACTTCAACTTATTAAACATTGAATAAATGATAGGTAAAAGGTTAACAATCGAATTTAACCTCCAGTGACAAGAATGAATTATTATATATATATATTATAGTATTTTCTCATTATCCATTACCCATTTTAAGTTTGAAATCCACTAATGGCTCAAATCGTTTAGTTTACGGATCGTTAAACATTGTATAATGAAGCCCTTAGGGTTCTTTTTTGCTTTAAATGTAAATTTTTATGTAAGTCTAAATTAAAGCTAATGAGATTTGTATCAATGTAAAAAATAGTAATATATTTAATTATCTATGATAAATTTTATATGCCTTAAATCAGAAATTATTATTGTTTTTGTAAAGACAGGCAGTCTTTATATAGTGTCATTAGGAACAAGTTTTAAAATGGTCTATAATACATTATTTAGAAAAATATTAAACTTTATAGGTTAAATTTTTCCTCGAATTTTTAGTTAATTAAAAAAGATAATTAACTCAAAATAGGTACCTACTCATTTGCAATATATAACTAAGTTATTTATTTTTGAACTCGGTGACAAATAAACTTCATACTTATACTTATTCTTTTAGATTATAAATGTGTATTTATTTGAAATCAACGCGTATTAAATATCGTTATAATAAATTTTTAATTTCATATATGTATATATATATATATATATATATAATTATATAGGATTCTTTCCAACTTTAATATATCGACGTTGCAATTAGTGTTCCTTCGTATTATGCAATCAATGCTTATAATCAGCATATGAAATCGATATATTACGTAAAAAAATGTTATAATGTCTATGTGTGAAAAACCACTGCACGAGTTTCGATTAAACTTTGCCATTTTCACCTTAAAATCTTGGTCTGCTTCTTCTAATGAATAAATCGTCACAGTTTTCCCCAATGGGGTTGAACATTTCTACTTAATTAATAGTTTAACAGCGACATCTCTTTTTTTATAAGCAATCATCATAAATGTATAATTCTCCAGAATATTTATTTTATTTAAAATAAAACTGAGTTTCATAATTTTACACTGGGAAAGGAATATTTTTTTAATAATGGCGTTCAGTAATTCTGTGTAAGGAAGACTGTTTGTTGGTGAAAAGAAAGAATACGCGAAGTTGAATCATTTCTAGCGACTGTGTTGTTTGGTTGATGCTGATGATTGAACATTTATTTCTCTTTAAGACCTTGCATTATTTTGTGCAGCAAATATAATGTTATCGCAGTTATCATTTGAATGTGGAAAAGGTTTAACGTGACACTCTAGTTTCAGAATTATGAAATGATTTAACGGTTTTAGGACTACACAAGCAACACAAGCTGCAAAGAGAATTGAGAATTTTTTCAAAATAATTTTCTGTTTCGCAAGTTATAAAAAAATTTTAAAAAAACATGCGGGTACAAATACTCTATTAATTGTAGTAGACCAGGGTTATTAGCAGTTTAACTCGCTAAAACTATTCGCTTGGAAACCTTTTGTTTATAAGTTACATTTTGACGCCGATAAAACCGATAATATGTAAGTTGACACAGCTCAAACGCTGGCAAACGACCCTGTAACATTTTCGAAAACACATTTTATCACAACTGTACGCTTCCCCCAAATCTAGTCACCCCTGTCCCATTCTCTCTCTCCTTTCCTCCACCGAGTAACTTCGTACGTGCCGCGGGCTGGCGCGTGGAAAATGTCGTTAGGCCAATATCCGCCCCCTCCGCTCCGAGTGGTATGAGTGTCGCCATGGAAACCAAGGGCACCCTTCCTCGCCTCCCCCACATCCTCCATCGCTGATGCGCGCGTAGGGGGTAAATTCGAGAAGCGAGTTCGCCAGCCAAACGTTGCGTCGGCGGTGGATATGTTCGAATGTGAAAATTAGTCGAGTCGATTGCGTTATCGTTTTCGGGGGAAAGTTAGTCACTTTAGGTTGAGGAAATTGGAATAGTGAAGATTTACTTTAGACTACTAGGCCTAATGGAAGAACAACAATTCGATTAATGTAAACTTAGAGAGGACGGGGATGTTAAAATAATCCCATAACATAAAATAAATAATTTAAGAAACCATAATCAAATGCTATCTTGTTTTTTTTTAAATCTCTCATTTACTTTTTTAACACACACTCAGCTAATTCATCCATGTCTTTTTTGGTTTTCTTTTCTGTCTATATTTTCGTCACGTCTGTCTGTCCATCCGTACGTTACAAAATCATAATTCAATTTAAAATTTCTCTTGAGCTTCCCTGCGACCTAGCTTTGTATCTATTCATGTGAGAAATCTGAAAAAAAATCACAATGGCAGCGTGTAGTAAACACTATAAGGGAAATTTATTTGGTTAAGTTGCATTAAAATTAAAGATATACAGGCAATCCAAGTTATTGTTCTTAAATCTGTGAAATATGTGTCCACGAGTAGTCAAAAATAATATTATTGTATACACTCAATTATTCATACTTTTTTATGTAAGTACGATACCCTCGTTGTTCGAGTTCTATTCATATTTACAGGTTTATTTTTTGAAATATTTTTGCGACCACTTCAGGTAACATTAGATTTTTAATATAGAGGCGTGGAAAGGGTCACTTAAAATAATACGGGGTTAATGTAAATTATGTTTATATATTAACCGTAAAAATATGAAGTGTACAAATTATGTCTTTGTTACAATTATTAATTTTTAGAAAACTCCATACCCAGTTAATATATTTTTCCAAATCGTTGGATAACCGTTCTTTGTTAAAACGTTGTTTTAAATTATTGTTCAAAGAATAAAATAAAATGTGAAAAACGCAATAATACAAATTGACATCGCTTTGACTAGTGATCAGGTGTGTACTACCAATCATCTGCATAATTGGTTTTTTGAAGTCTTCAATGGAGCAGAAAAAATATCAGGACGATACATCTTGCAATACTGTATTAAACAATGTGTGTGCACGCGGGATGCGTGTGCAGCTTAAAACACCTCTAAACTTTAGAGCGAGGGCTTATCGAGATAATTATTTAAGGAGTTACGTGAATTGTATCTGACCATGCTCATTATAAAATATGAAGGATATTATTCATATGTTCAAAGGGGTTAATTCTAAGGATAACGGATAAGACATATTATAAGTTTCACTAGTGCGTCGTTTTAGATATTAATTGCAAGTTTATGACTTGCTTTCCGTATTATCAAGGAAAATAATTTAGTAGCTTAGCGGGAACAAAAAATGATTCGTGTTTCGCAACGAATTTCGAAATTTTATCGGAGATATAAAAAAAGAAATTGTTGGTATTTTACCCTATTTAACTAATACCAAACAAGCAGAAGAAGGAGAATTCAAATCGTGTGTTTTCTATTGGTTCATGAATAAATGTTCAATAGAAGCGATGATTTTAAAGCCATTTTAGAATTTTGCTTTAGTGAAAGTCTGCAAACATTTTTCGTTAATCTTGTCGGTACTTGAGTACAACAAAAATAAATACCGTTTCAGTGTATTTACAAAACTCTTCAAATTGTACAAATTTGAAGAGCTTTGTAAATACAATGTAAGTACAATGAAATATAAAAGGGGCGTTTTCACATAATTATTTTCTGCTCATTGATTTTTATAGTTATTAATCTAGATTAAAATTTTAAAAGTAAATTGTCTCGCACTTCGAGAAAAAGATCCTGTAAGATTATTTTTCTTGATATAGAAATTGTAGAAATATCACATTTATTATGTAGTAAATAAATTGAAATCAAGTGTATGATACACTTGATTTCAATTTATTTACTAATCATCTGCCATCGAAAAATTAAAGTACGTTCAGCATCTAGCATAGAGGGCACTGAACCTTATGCGGTATTGATCCTTTCCCTATTTAAATTGAGTTTATTTTTACACAGGGTTTTATGGTACTTGAATCTTTATTTGTCGCCTATCACAAGTACAAACAGCCAGAAGTTGAACGATTTGCAATCTCGCACGAAACTATGTTTGATAACGTTGACGCAGCTCAAAAACTTTTGTCGTATCATCACTTCAAAGACTGACGCTATGTAAAATCCAATATGCGTTAGGTGTTTATTTATACCCCTCCAAATGTCACGGCTATGTAATGCAGCTTTCAAAATCTTATTCGCAATTATTTTTTATTAAAGTGCATTTGTAATTATCTAAGTAATATATTGTGTATAATTTACTACACCTTAACTATTCAATTATGTTCAATGTATTAGCCATAATTTCAACAATTTTTTCCATAAAATTTTAATTTTTGAGGTTAATGTGGAGGCAGAAGAGATGCACCAAATTAATCGAAAAAATACATTTATTTTTACTTTTAATATAAGGCATAAATTTCGCCCTATTAAAACTCTAAACCTCACAAAAAAATTTTCAAACATCCGTGCTCCTTAACCCTTATATATATACATGTATCGTGTATATTTTTTGTAATAATACACGTATGCGCGAAGCGTTATTACACGTAGAATATATTATATAAATGCAATAAAATATATATTTACGTACGAGTACTAAATCCAGCACGTAAACCGCGTAATGCAGACAAACGTTTCCCTAGTGAAGGCATAAAAACTAATACAGTCGTAACATAAAAAAATAATAACTTCTGAATTTCAATTCGGATTGCGTAATAACAGGTAAATACCGGGACCAACAACGCCCGTATTAATATCGTTACATAAACACTGTACTGTTTTTTTGCTTATTTTAAAAATTACTTTCTTTGTTTGGAGAATAATCCTTCACTAGCTTTTGCTTGCTACTTTGTCCGTGTGGTTTAAGAATGATTCACATTATTTGCGTTTTATTAGAAGCGAGTCCCTTTTAGGTACCTGTCATCTTAAGATAATCTTCGGCCATCTATCAAGATTGTCTCTCCTCTCTCGTGAGTTATCTTCAGTTGCCTACACAGCAATCAATGTTTTTGATATTTGCGTCGTCGACAGATCGTCTATTACTTGGAAATTAAATATTATTTGTAGTTGATGGTATTTTTGTTAATAATGAGAAATAACAATATTTGTTAAAGTTACCATTATAGATACTAACGTTAAAGTTTAATCTCAAGTAAATATATGTTTTATATTTTATCTTAACTTTAAATACACGTAACTAACGTAATTTCCTGCATAAACAGAAACAGAAAGGAAGAATCTATCATAACAACGGCAGGAGCATATAAGTATTTAGATGATGGAATTAGATATTTAGATAATGTCGGATTATCGGGTGGTTTTTAACATTTTCTTTAGGTTCTGTACTCTAAAAGATGAGACTGATCTTACATAATAGGCTAATGTCAGGTCTTATTTTTCAAACCATTTGTGGCTCAATAGTTAGCATAAATTGTTAATGTGTAATTGAAATACCTAGGCGTTGATTATAGAAATATATAGTTCGAGGATTTTTTACTTACTTTCTGGCTTCGTTAAAAAAATCCGGCAAAAACCAGGCAATTATTTTGGTCTAGGTACATTGATATATTACTACAAAAATAAAACATGTCAAATAATTCACATTTGCCAGGATTAGACAAAGTAAGGTGACGATTTATAATGCATTTCATTTATTTTTAATCGTTTTTAGTAATCATACATTCTGTCACATCTCTCCGAGTTTCTGTCATATCTCTCGACAGTTTACTTAATACATTTTATAAGGGAAGTAATTGTATTGATGCGTGTGACGATCATTTTTTAATATTGAGTTGGCTAATAAATAATGAGTGATCTTTAATGTTATAATTTTTTATTATATTTCTAATTTAAAGTTAATTAATCGTTCATATAATAATCGCCATCATTTTGTACTACACGTCTCCAACGTATTGGCAGGGAGTGGATAGGACCTGCATAAAATTGAGGCGGCTTGTAATGAAAAAAAATTCGCGTAAGGCGTTGCGGACTGATCTAAAGAAACAATATTCAGTGCGTGCAAGGTCTGGGAAATATGATGATGGGCTGACTGGTGGGGAAAATAAGATGATGTAATCAGCGAAAGGTTTGCCGAAAAGTCAAAATTTGAAAACAGATTTCAACGCGATAGTAAAGCTGGTCAGGGCTAAGTTCATGTGGTACCCGCGCACCGTATTTCGAGCTTTTTCCCAAGCGTTTTAAATTATTATCTGTAGTTCCGTGGAAGACCAGAGCCTGCTTGTTCATTCGGGAAGTAATCATCGCTGCAAACCTCAGTAATTATCGTTTTATAGTAGCTTCAGATATCGTTTAGTGACCAATCGTGACTAGATTGGTAGTCCTAGAGTAGACAGTGTCTCACATGCGTCTTAATGTAGTCATATTTTATGCGTGTCAACAGTGCAGCATCTTAGTTACTACTAAATAAGCGAGAGCGTGTCGCACCCTTTAAATATCTTCGATCATGGAAGCTTGTAGAACATTCTCATATTTTCTAGATAGTTTTCGAAAAAAAACGCTCATTACTTTTTAGCCAACTCAATAATTATTTTTTCACGTAGCTTCTCATAGAACGGAAAACATGGAGAAAACAAAAATATTGCGTGCCTCCTTTAAGTCCAGACCGTTTGATAAACGGTATTCGAAAATCTTACTCGATACTACTTTTTTTCAGTTATCCCCGAAGATAATTTTCTTTCTTCTGTTTCCATAATCTTTTGGTTTTAGAAATGTGAAATAATTCAAGAAAAAATGAGAAGTAAAATAATGAGAAGTAAAAATAGGGAGAGAAGTAAATTCCTCTTAGACAAAAAGTGTGAAAATTGAATGAAACTATCGAATTAATTAACCCTAAAATGAAGGAATTAATTAACCACAAAATGAAGAAATTAATTAACCCTAAAATGAAGGAAATATATCCCAAGTGGCGTTTAATTTTTGTTGAGGTTCTATAAATAAAAAGCGACTATTCACCAGCATTGTAACTCTTTCACTTCAAGACTACTTGTGAATCAATGTTACGAGAAGACGTAGTTAAATTATTTGCACATATAAAGAGATGGTATTAATAATTTTTTTTGATACTTTCCCATACATCCAACTTAAGGATGAACTTTTTTGATTACGGGCACCATTGAGTGGGATGCGGATAGAAGAGATTTTTGAAGAGTCAAAAATGTCAAATATTTTTTTTAACACTGCGTTTATTTCACACGAGTACGAGTCTCTACAGCATTTTGCTCTATGTATGTCAAAAATCTGAATAGCGGCATTTGTTTAGTACTTCAGTGCAAAATTCTTTAATTCATCTGTTCAGTGCAAAATTCTTTAATTCATCTGTTCAGTGCAAAATTCTTTAATTCATCTGTTCAGTGCAAAATTCTTTAATTCATCTGTTCAGTGCAAAATTCTTTAATTCATCTGTTCAGTGCAAAATTCTTTAATTCATCTGTTCAGTGCAAAATTCTTTAATTCATCTGTTCAGTGCAAAATTCTTTAATTCATCTGTTCAGTGCAAAATTCTTTAATTCATCTGTTCAGTACAAAATTGTTTAATTCAATTTGCAATTAATAAATTAAGTGAATAAAGAAAATTAAATCGTTTATCTTTACGCCTTTAAAATATATGTCTCTCTTAAACAGTGAATTAAAAAATTCCTTGATTCCAGCTAAAGAAAGAAACTAGAGCCGTTATAGATATGTTTTGAACCGAATCACTAGTTTCAAGCTATCTCGACACGTCAAAACTTGATGTAACTCTATATTGATTATTTTGTATTTAGTGAGCGTTTGAAGTATGTGTGATTCTTTTGGTTATCTATATTTTCTAAATTTGTTGTGTTTTCTAAAACTTGATCAGAGTATGTCAATTCATTATTGGTTTTGATGCGTAATCTGTAACTGATATTTATAATGATGCGTTCGGTATACGGTCATAACTATCAAAGTCGTAGCAAGGCTTACGTGTTTTAAAATATATTGGGAGATTTTGAGTGGCATGCGTGTTTCAAAAAAAGATAGAGTTACTAGAGGTGATCAGAGGGAGGGGCGCCCTACACAAGCGCGAGGAGAATGTGGATCAGATTTGCACTTTACTAGTTGACAACCGTTTAATTGGCATCAACATTTTATCAGAGATGGTATGATTCAGCCGTGCGTGAAATTTTTGCTTTACAAATATAAGCTAGAACAAAAAATTAGTTCATTTGAAACAACACAACGTAATCGGACGAAATTTGGCCTCACCCGATTTTTTTTCTTTCTCTCAAAATCCATGCTGTTTATAAGATAAAAATTCGGTTCGAAAAAATGTGACCGCAATTCTAAAAGCAATTCTTGAAAAAAAAAAAATTTCGAAGCCTTCCAGCGATTATCAGCGATAATACGAAGGATCCAACAGACGTATAGAGAAATGTGGAATGTTTGATGAAAACTAAATAATAAAATCTTTTTTTGATAAAGAATTGTTGTTATTTAAAGAAGTTCCGAAACTTTTTTAATGCGCTCTGTATATTTACACAATGAAAAATAATATGAATATTTATAAATGAATATACTGTGTACCCTTAAATTTATACGGAACTCTGCAAGTCCTATATGTATGGAACAATATATCTACACATTTCTTAGGGGTCTGCAGTGAAATAATATTTGCAAACACGCTTCGTATTACTTTTATTACATTTTATTTCTTGCGCAGTGAAAAGAGTTTAATGTTTTAATGAGTTCAATTCATGCTTGCTATAAATAGCCGTTCGATGCATCCGAATACGGAAGTGGGTTCGCAATACGTACGTATAATGCATCGGGCGGTCATTGACGCTAGGCAGCGCTTGCACGTCGTTATGTGCGGCGCATTGTGCAATCTTTGAGCGAATACAACGGGGGTCCGTCGTTGACGGGTGACCGCATTGAGCGCGCGTGCGTGGCGGGCGCGTTGTTTAAATGCAAATTGCGCGTAGTTTAAATGCTTTTATTGAAAGTGACATCATTAGGAAATAAGACATTAGTGCGTTATTAGGATATAAGACATTATAGGGAGCTACGATTACAAATACGTTATTTAATCAAATTATATTCGATTTTTGCAGACTGTAACATTACTCCGAGTAATTCATTTTAAGAATTAATATCTAATACGAAGTCTTTCGATCTATAATAAAACAAAAATTTCGATCTATAATAAATCAAAGTCACATTATATCGAAAATCGTTTAGTTTTCCTCCCTCGCTTTCGTCCTCCTCTGATTTCGTTCTCGCTCACGTATCAAATATTGATAGAATAATGCTCAAAACTGTAACCTTAGTTTTAGAGCAAATATTTAGTAAGAGAGAGTTGACTATATATTGTACAAGTTTTATTTTAATTGCACTATCTGACTCGCACGTCCTCAAATTAAATGACCTCACTGTCTGTATCACTCTTACTCATATCCATCGATACTGAATCTGAAACCTGAATTTTGCCTAAAGGTACTGAATGCCATTTTCACTGAGTAAAGGTATTGATTGAAAATTGGCTCTTGTTTAGAAAATAATCAAGTTTTTTTCTTTTTGAAGTAAGATATAGAATATATTGTATAATTTTGGAAACTTAATTAGTTGCGTCAGCTTTTATGATAACTTGTTATAGTAATATCGGTACATTTTTTTACAACATGAAGGGCCAAAATTAGCTGAAAACAATTTTTTATAATAATTAAAAAATCAATTAAATCAGATTTGTGTTTAAACTATAACAAATCCAATTTATTTAGGATTGTTTTCAATTGCAGTGTTAGAAAGGCAGTTCTTACAAAAATAATAATAATAATATTTGCCAAAATGTTTATATCATAAAAAATGGCTCCGATTTTTTTTATATTTTTTTCTGAGTAATCATAAACTGACCTACACCCTGTTAACCCCACTTGACGAAAATATTTACAGAAAAACACACTAGTGTATCGGCCATGAGTAGATTTCTTAGTGGTATGTTGCGGCACTAACATATAACAGGTTATTGAATTAAAAGAAGGTCAGGGCTTTCATATATTTCCTTGCGACTACAAAACTAGAAAGCATTGGATAACTGTTTTTTAATAGGGGAAACCATCACTAGATTTTATGAGCATGATCTGCGCATTTTACTGAAACATTATATTCTAGATATTATTGTATTATTGATGCTATTCACAAAACCATTCAACAATAATTACTTTTTATAACGTGCATTCTCAGGTATTTACGGAAGAAAACGACGCTTGAAAAAAAAATGCTATGATAAAATAATAAGTCCTGAGAAAGAATTAGATGTAAACGATCGTTTTAAACATGCACAGAATCACTTTTCAACCTCGGTAAAGTTAACTACATCTGCATATAGATTTAATACATTTTTCTTCACGAAGAGGTGTAACAATATTTTTGGTTGCTTTGTAGACGTCTAATAGCGCAATTAAGAACTAATTTATTCAAAATATTTAAAATTGTAGCAAAACTTAACTTAATATTGGAAACCGGCTGTTTAAAAAATGTCGTTAATTCCCTAAACGCCAGTACGTGCCGGTAGCGATCGCTAGGGAAATCTACTCGTTGCTAATACAACGAAGGTAAAATGCATGTCGATTGCTACTGTGGAACGAGTGCCCCCAGTTGAGTTAAATGTGTACACAAAACCAAACAGTCAAACGCAACAATATAACTTTCAGTTAGTTACATAGTTACGTATCAAGACGGATTAGTTTCAAAATACAAATTAAAATGTTTTTCTACCACAATAGATACATTATTTTACAGACGCCATTTCAAAATCATAGTGTCTCCAGCACTACAAACTCAAGATTTAGTGCAAAAAATATTCAATGTTGATTTAATAGCAGTATTACAATATAGCCGACTCTCCCTTATTAACCGGGGGTTGGTCAGCAGTCGGCATATTTCTAATGTATTTATTCTATAAAACTATCACTCAGTTTTATGAAAGGGTTTTTTTTTTGTAAAATATTAAGGCATTTTTGTCACACTTCTTACTTAGATGCATCTTGGACTAATCGTAAAATATTCCAACTATTTTTCAATGCATGGCAGATTTCGTGGAATTTTTTTTAATTATAAGTTAAAATTACATCTTAGATCCATCTTAAATTAACTACAAAACGTTCTTACGTTTGTTTCAGTGATATCCCTAAATCACTACAGAATTGATTTTATGGAAGGTTTTTTAAATAAAAGGTAATATCACATTTTTGTTACAGGTTTTATACTTCCGTACTTGTAGATCCATCTCAACTAACATCAAAGTACTCTTCGAGTGTTGCGGTGGGTCTGCTAAGCTACCACAAGATTTTACATTGATTACTTTAGACAATTCCCTAAAACGCTCTGAACATTTTTCAATGGCTCTCCTAAGCCATTACAAGGTCGATTTTATGAAAGGTTTATTATTAAAAGATAGCTATGACATTTTCGTTACATGACTTACACTGGCATATCCGCAGATCCATTTCAAACTAACTGCAAAATGCTATTCCGGTTTTGCGGTGTCTCTGCTAAGCTGTCACAAGATTTTGTGTTAATTATTTCCGTAAAACGAACCCTCTCGGATTTCAAGTATCTCTGGGTAGAAGTAAAAAAGCGTTGTTTTAAGCCTGAAGTTTCCTCAGCAGACGAATATTTAAGAACAATCTTTTCATTAAACAGTCGCCGGTACTCAAGACCGCCGTGTTATATATGATAATGTTCACTCCGTGCTCCTAATGTAATTACGTCGCGCGTCGGCTTTGTTGAGGAGCGAAGGTCAGGGCTGTAACATTGCTGTTAACGTTGCTAATCCCATTTGCAGTTTGTGTGTACGTTTGGGTGTAATATTTTGCATGCCTAGTTCGTTGGGAACGACGCGGCGGCACTGTTTGCGCATTTTGACACAGGACGTTCTAGATGCTTAGGGTGTTGCTGAAAAATAATGACGTTGCGCTCGTTCGTATTCAGGCGTACATTTTTGAAGTAAAACTTCTTTACGCACGCTTGACTTGGGGAGTAAGCTGGTGAATGCGTGACGAGGGCGTTACGAAAAGTGTGATCGGGCGAGGCGAACGGAAGTTGAGAGGGACATATAAGTTAGTGAAGACAGAAAGAGAGAGAGTTACGTTTCGTATATTACTGTAGGGACAAGAGAGAGAGGTGCGAGCTCACATTTTCTTTCGCTCATAGCCAGTTATGTTTGGTATATCTAAGATACAGTGCAAGCCTATTGTCTGTATCACACTGTAGGAGCAAGAGAGAGCAGTGCGCGCGCACATTGTTTTTCTCTCTTCCTCTCATAGCCATTGCATGAAATTTATATATATATATATATATATATATATATATATATATATATATATGCGAGTTTGCTAGCGTTACGCGAACGGTGATTTTTTTATTATTTTCTAATTTCATTTCGTTCTTGAACAATTTTATTTTTCAAGAACGAAATTTATTTCTACGCGTTAGACCAGCATTTGTAGGTTATTCCATAATTTTTTTTTGAATCACATTTTATAAGCATGTTTCTTTTGCATGTGATGAAATTGTTTAACTGTTAAAATTTTGACAGTTTCGTTGTTTTTTGTACATCTTTGACAAACACTTCCTAAACTGGTCTTATTATCTTTTGACCTATTTGGAAACGTTTTTTTAAATTTAAAAATAGTTTCCACCTATTTCTTTTATTTTTGGGATAAAACCAATAGAAACAAAACAAAAGTCGAAATATTCGAAAATAAGGTAGATATATAATGATACAATTTACATATTTGATAAATAATGGAGATCATGAAAGTAAATCTTAGAAACGTGCCATGTAGCAGAAAAGGAGTACGAATAAAATGTTATCTGCACATATTAGTTTGTCTTGTTTATTTTTATATATGCTTACATATAGGCCTTTCAGGTTTAGCATGCCCATTTTAATTAGGCTCTTCTGCAATGCGGTTTCATAGAAGCGTTTCATATGTTGTGCTTAACAACGTACATTTGTACGTTGCTAATGATCAGATCGTCTCACCCATTGAAATTTGTCTGTCACTTCAATTGTCAGAACTGTATTTTGTCAATGAAGTGTTATGAAAGTTGATCTTTCAGTATCGTATTATGGTTTATAGATGCTTACGTATGCGTATTATGGTTTATAGATGATTTCTTCAGTATCGTATTACGGTTTATAGATGATCTCTTCAGTATCGTATTATGGTTTATAGATGCTTACATATATGCTTTTCAGGTTTAGCATGCCCATTTTAATTAGGCTCTTCTGCAATGCGGTTTCATACAAGCGTTTCATATGTTGTGCTTAACAACGTACATTTGTACGTTGCTAATGATCAGATCGTCTCACCCGTTGAAATTTTTCTGTCACTTCAATTGTCAGAACTGTGTTTTGTCAATGAAGTGTTATGTAAGTTGATCTCTTAAGTATCGTATTATGGTTTATATATGCTTACGTATGCGTATTATGGTTTATAGATGATCTCTTCAGTATCGTATTATGCAATTGTCTTAAACAACTTGCATACCTTCTTTAACGAATCAAGCGCACGAAGCGTAAGGAGAATTGTGTCATTGTACCATTGTAATTGCTTCATTCTTTCTGAGAAAACATTTTTAGTCTGTAGAAAATATGCGATAAGCATAAGATACATTTTTACTCGTCGCATAGATGAAGGACGTATTTGTATTTTTGGCAAGAACTTGTTGACCTTATTATATCTCATTAATTAATTAACGCGATACACATGTCATTAAAGTATTTTATTCACCTCATATATTGATAGTTTTTATATACGATTTAGCGCATACTTTGTACATATATCTTTACTGTATTAGATTACGTTATTAAAAAACAATTTAAATTTGTTCATCTATGCTTTTTTTGTTATGGAATGTTTTTTCCTCATCCACTTTTTCTATATCTACGATTTATTGTTAATTTTTAGAGTTCTACACCTTAAAGAGAAAAATGGAACCATTATGATATGTGTCAGTCTCTCAGTTCTTCTTTCAGTCGATTTTTTCAGAAATTATGCGACATAGTAACATGTTTGCCATAGCAACACACCTTATTAAATCACATTTTGTACTAGCTGAATTAAAATACTCATGTAAGAATTAAATGTTTATTTATATCATGTGGGGTGTCATTTGAAAGGGCTTGCTATGAAGAATATCTAATTAATTTTTTTCTGAATTTTAAATTGCATGTTTTAAAATATATTCTAAAAATATGCGAAAATAGAGTATTTGTTTCCAATCTACTGAACCAAAAATTATGATACAAAAAGGATTCTTAAATTTTGACTAGGATATTATAGGAAAATTATAGCGTTTGTCTTAGATGTTATAATTCTTTTAAATATGCACTATGTTTTTACGCCCGTGAAAGATATAATAGGTTATATATAATTACATTATGAAAAATTCATTTCTGTGAATAGTTTAATAGGAATATTAAATACCCTAAAATGTTTTTAAGTGTCTAATTATGTACGGAATTGTCGTAGTGTAAGTTTTACTAGTACTTGGCGTGTTTTTTCCCACATATGAGTGTGGAGCATATACTGTGTTCAGCAGAATGATGTCAAACTTTCAAAAGTCTGACGGTTTCCAGTTATTTAGTATAAATTCCGTCATATTTTAAAAGACAATACATTGTGAATATAAGCCAATTTTCCTCGCGCTAAAGTAAATGTGTGCAGTGTAAAATGTAGCGTTCTGTTCACATTAATAGAATGTGCAAGATAATGCACTCCAGCCCACGTGCCATCTTGTGCTTGATGAAAATTGACTTGAAAGGGTTCCATTAGTGGAGAATCTCGGTGTGATTATGGATAATCATTACAGTATTTTTAGGTATTTCCTATGTTTATTTTGTACGGTACTATAAAAAATAAATAAATCCGGTTCACACTAAAAAGCTGGCGGAGCACATAAAAATCAGTTTAGTTATCGAATTATGTGGATAATTTTTTAGACACGGTAGCAGTATTTTTATAATTGAATAGTTAATTGAGTCCTTTTTAATGTTATTTTATATTTGGAAATCGAAGTATTGGTTTGCTCTGTAAGTTGGTTAAGATTTAAATAAATAAAGATTAATCATTTATTTAACACTTTAAATGTAATCCTTCTTCTTCAACTTGACAGCCTCATTAATCAATCGCTTTGATATCATCTATCCATCTCTACTTTAGTCTTTGTCTGGATTTGGTGTCCACCTGGTTTCCAGTGCAATAATTTTTTCGATTCTTTTTTTTTTTATTTACTTATACAGTTTATCCCAGCCAAGACGAGCGTTGAGAAAATATATTATTTTTCTGTTAATTACTTTCTCCAATTCATCGTTTGTTCTACTATTTCCTTGGCTATCAACTTGTATTGAGTGATGTATTTTTCTTAACAATTTTATTTTAAAAATAAGTAACTTAAGTTGGTCATTATTTAAAAATAGTCCAATATTCACATCTATAGTATAATTACTTGCATGATAACAGTTTTATAGATTTTAATTTTTTTTAATGGACAGTTTGAAAACGCTGTATGGATTGCAATTAAAAAATGGGCCACGTTTGAAGGACTTCAGGTATTCTCTATCTGAAGTTCTTCAAAATTCGGAAAATCGTATCGGAACGGAATAGAATCGCGCTTTGGCATACACACCCACCCAGTCCCGATGGGAGATGCTGTGGTGTTGGAGATAAATAAAATAAAAGCACATTACAATGAATCGGTCTAATCAGCTAATCGTACAATATATGTATGTAATTACAAATGAGATTAACCCTCGTCGGACGGATATAAATATTCTTGTAAAGTAACTAATAATTGCCACAGAACACTTTGGTTTATTAAGTTATGAAGCGTACATATATAGACTTCTCTGCTATTGATTTATAGTAATGAATCTGCTAGTACTGAGCACTTTGCATAGTTGATTTTTTCAAGGGAATGAGTGATTATTAATAGAAAGTGTAATCATAATATAATACAAGTCATTTTAGTAAAATATTCGAAGGTATATCAAAGAATTTTCGTCTGAATTCCTATTACTTTAAATTAAATCTTACTATTAAATAATGTTGTTCTTTGACTGAACTCCTATTCGATTATCATGGTGTTAAACATAGTTTACTTATCATTGAGTTGCGTTGAACATTGTAAATGGAATAAAAGTCACTTTGTGCAGAATGTAGTTGTTAAGCCTTTTAACGTGAATGTGTCTTATAAATTGGAATGCAAGTTTGAAAAGTTGAAGATATGCAGGATGAGAATTTATGTTTTACAATAACAACAGTTTTTGAAAATATTCAAGATCACAACGAGTAATCGACGCATTTCTCGCATGGTCGATTTCGGCCGGCCAGTTTACGTCGAAAGTGGGCGGCGACCGCGCAAGCGTGGAACAATGTAAATGGAATAAAAGTCACTCTGTGGAGGATGTAGTAAACTATTTAAGAAAATATATTTGGAGGCATACGGCCCATTTATACAAACTTAATTTAGGAAACTGCGAATAGAAGAAATAGCAACGCATGGCGATTTCAGAAAGTTGAGACTTGATTACGCGGAACAAAGCAGACTGACTACAGGAGAGGAACGGAAGCGCTGACATCCTATTCGAACTTGTACCAGGTCAGGAGGGAACGCTGTGGATGTTATGTTATTAATCTAGACTAGATTATGACAAATTGAGAAGACGTAGCCGATTAAAACTAATATCTTTATTCATCTACGTCTATCCCCAAATGTATTCACGGGCAATGGCTTGACGATACGAGACAAAGACAAAAGCGTTTCAGCGCATTGCGGCTGAGCGGAAGACAAATCGATTGGACAGAGGACGAGTACGCATCGAGACAAAAGCGTTCCAGCGCATTTCGGCTGAGCGGAAGACAAATCGATTGGACAGAGGACGAGTACGCATCGAGACAAAAGCGTTCCAGCGCATTGCGGCTGAGCGGAAGACAAATCGATTGGACAGAGGACGAGTACGCATCGAGACAAAAGCGTTCCAGCGCATTGCGGCTGAGCGGAAGACAAATCGATTGGACAGAGGACGAGTACGCATCGAGACAAAAGCGTTCCAGCGCATTGCGGCTGAGCGGAAGACAAATCGATTGGACAGAGGACGAGTACGCATCAAGACAAAAGCGTTCCAGCGCATTGCGGCTGAGCGGAAGACAAATCGATTGGACAGAGGACGAGTACGCATCGAGAATCTATTTTACACTGCATTTGACGTTTTAAATGTCTCTTTGTGGCCTATTGCTTACTTATTGATTGTTTGTTATATAAATATTCATTATTTATAATTAGCCTTCTCTTTATCTGCTTCTATAGATGCTGAACAATAAGTAATGTGTTGTATTGATTGTTTTATCGTTAAAATAAATATATATCGATATGTACAATATAAGTAGGTAGTTAAATTGGGACAAAACATATTATTTTCATATCAATAAATAAGTCGTAAACCTGAATCTCGTGTGTGGCATCAGCTTATGCAATAATTAAAACTCAAAAAATCACTTAATTTAGGTTTTTA
The DNA here is from genome assembly GCA_039881145.1 of Druceiella hillmani. Lineage (NCBI taxonomy): Eukaryota > Metazoa > Arthropoda > Insecta > Lepidoptera > Hepialidae > Druceiella > Druceiella hillmani. The sequence continues at coordinate 21,837,233 of JAYKKI010000026.1, forward strand.
TTAAGTCACGTTCGATAAAGCTTGTTATGTTGAAATATTATTAAATATCTATTTAATCGTATTTTGAGTTAATGAAAATATGAGAAATGGTGTATTGAAACTAGGGCGAACTTTTAATGAATTATATGTAGATTCTTTTTTTATCCAATTACTTGAATATCACTGAATACGTGGAAAACAAGTGACACGATGATAAGATCATCAAGAGATAATTATGTTTATGAATATTATAACAAAATGAGTAAATTAACTGGTCAGTAACAAATAAAAATAAGTCCTAAAGTTGAATATTTGTTCAGAAGTTGTCAAATCGAATTTCGATATAAACGTTGAGAGACATTATTAGACCGAGATATATTCATAACAGGTATTCAATAAAGCAAAAACAAAGTAAAATCCTCCCAAGCACAAAAATAATTTAAGTCGAGTGCTTACTAACGCTGCGAAAATGTGCGTCCATGAAATTGAAATAAGATTCGCACCTCCCTGTACAGGCCGCATTGATTACGCTGAATAGCGGGTCGAAGACGGTGCCTGGCACGGGTCGGGGCCTCGTAGGGCTCTGGCCGCCTTGAAAGGTTTCGCCGGAAAATTACTTTGGGCCGTAACTCGGCCAATTTCTATCGAGGCCGACAGTAGCCCTTTGTCTGTCGGCGAAATATACGTGGGAAAACTCGAAAACTGGTGGGCGGCGAAGGGAAGAGTAAAGTGAGGGCGCTCTCACTTAATCGTTTTGTTGGGCGGTTTTGTGTTATTGGATTGCGGGCGGTTGACTTTGAGCTGATGTTGAAAGGAGCGGTCGAGTCGAGTGAGATGGGTGTTTAAGGCGGTTGTTATTTGAGATGGAGAAAAAATCAGATATCTGATGAATCGGGGCGAGGGTTTGCGGTTAAAATACGGATTATAAATTGATTTAGCAACTAATGTTTGGGGTTCAGTTTTAATGCATAAATCATGTCGATCCGATTGGATTGAAATGGTCGAGTGCTCCAGGGTGGATTATAAATACCCATCCGATGTCTCAGGCGTAGTAATGAATAAGAAATGAAGTTAAATTTAATTCTGGCATTGATACACATACTTAATATAATGCTAATATAATAAATTAAATATGTGACATTGATATATTTACGATTTATATTATGTGTATATAAAACTAATCGGTTATTAAAAAAAACATTATAATTTTCGGACTTTCGTGTCCGTTTACGATTTTACTCGAACTTCGACCACATGAAAAATTACAAAGTGAAAGTCAAAACTTTGCTCATGTTCAACGTAAAACTTAATCAGCGTCAGGTGAGTAAAGTTAATCTAGTAACTGTCGAAAGCTCAAATTGTGACCGAGAAAGCCAGTGACCAAATTCCACTCGAATCCATACTTGCGCTGCCTGCATTTCTTCGTATTTCAAAAATCTTCGTCTAGTTTGTTTTTCGGTAAAAGCCGTGTAGCAAAATTCTCTTGCTGTCTCGGAATCAGTTTGCCTACCAATGCTTGGATCTTGAATTTCTTTTGCGGCTTCTCATCTTTGGATTTCTATTGTAGTGATTCCTGTTTGCTTTCTGGATTCCACTGACGTATCTAGCTTTCATCACATGCGATAATCCACCTCTTTACCTTGATTTGTACGCAGAAACGTCACGCAACAATTCACAACCCGTTGCCCATCGAATGGCGTCAACGTTCTAGGAAGCCAACGAGCACTGACCTTTGACATTCCCAAATGTCTATGAATAAATTCGTTCACTGTTTTCTTACTAATGACCACATCTCAGACGATCTCCTTCAGCTTTCGACTTGCGATTCGCTAATCTGCAAGTATTAATTCTTTTACCTAAGCCACATTTTCTTCACTCACTGCCAAAACCGTCTTTCCCGAGAGGAAGTTGTTTTACAGGCTCTCAACTCCCCAAGTGCTTGGACCCAAATTTTATAATGTATTCTGAAGAGTATGAATCTCCATACATAAATTGCCTTCGTTTGTGAGGACATTTTTTTAAACGGATCTTTGTAAAATTACACGTCTTATTTTTTTTTAAATCCAAAAAAACGAGAAACGTCATTCTATTTCCATTCTTAAATGCAACTTATCCCTGCTTCATTCCATTTTTTTTGTAATTTAATTTTAATTTTTTTTGTTGATTGCATTTTGGTTGCATTTTAAACTTTCTAATCAAATGTTGCTTGCAATAAGGCGGAGTATAAGCAGTTTTGAATTCAACCCGATGAATAGACCCGTCGCTGTTTCTGCCCTGTGAGTTTGTGCATTATTTTTGGAAAAGAACTCTCGCTCGCAATTTTGCTTGTGTTTATGTCTCCTTAATCGCCTTTACTACTTTTTTATTTGCTTCGCCTGGTAGAAACCAGTAATAGAAATTCGCTTTCAATCTGTTTAAGTCTTTTATTTTTATTTTATTAAGTAAAGGGTAAAAGCAAGCACAAGCTACTTGAAATATTCTCTGAACACTAAATAAAAAATAAGCTTGTGTTCTAACATTTCCACAAGAACAAAAAAAATGAATACATTATAATTTTTTCAATTAAATACGATTATAAAAATGGCATTGTTAGCGAAAGTCTTACAATATTTTATATTATATTAAAGTCTTTTCCGTGTATGCTCTTTTGAAATATATTTAATGAAAGATGGAATTGAGAGAAATATTAATTATGCTTATATTCTTATAAGTATGCTTAAGAAAGATTGCTTTAGGTCGAGATTCTCTGAATTACAAAAAAAATTGTATTTTCGTATTTTTTCAATTGTATTTTTTCGTATTTTTACCAAGAATGTTTTGCAATTCATGTTTTTTTTGTTATAATTAATTTTTCGGATTCTATGCATTTAAGATGGAGAACACTATTAACTTCATTTCTTACTTATACATTTCTATATATCGTGTTACTTTGATAAAAACACAAACAAAATATTTTTCGGATCTTTGCACGTTAAAACGCATGTCGACTAAGATCCAGGTGGATTGTCTTAAACAGAATATTAAAATAGTAATAACTTATAGGTATTTCGTTTTCCGCTTATCTCGAAATACACTGGTTTAAAATTTGAAAAATTCATAACATAGCTTGTTGCTAATTGATGACTGCATATACTAAGTTAATATTTTTCCACAATAATAAGCGACGTTATTTATAAATAATTAATATAAATATTTAGGAGTAACAGAAAATACGCCTACGTTGCGTCTAACGAAATATACGGTTACGTTTATTGTCACTACGTGTTTACGGCAAACACGTACATTCATCCTCTTAAGAGAAATTAACGGTTAAATAATGCAAATCGGGGCTAAACTAAGCTTAATTAATTTAAATTTACCTAATGTAATTATCTAGGATTTCGTTAGACACGTACTAAACGTTAATGGCAATAAACACGCACAGAATCTTTTCATCTTATGATCTTAAGAATTTTTACATTGGTCTTTGATATATTAATGTTTTTTTCTTATTTTCCATTAAAAATATTTTTATTAATTGTTTATCTAAAATTTAATTTTAGTTAATATTAATTTTGACATTTAATCCGGTGATGTACATAACTTACACATAATAATATTAGGCGGATCTTCGGAATTTCTGTGATTATTAGTTTATATTGACTTAATTAGAATGTGCACGAAATTCTCCAAGAAATATAACAATATAAGTTAAAGACATGAAAAATAATATATAATATGATACAGTATAATTTAATAAGAAAAATATAGTGGAGCATATTTTCGCAACGTACGTCTTTCATATAAGTTCGTTCGTTCGTGACTTTATTTGTATGCGGTATTTCCATATTTTATAATATACTCTATATCGAGCAAGCGCCTCAGATACGAACTTTTTATGGCCGCTTAACACACGTTTCCAGCAGATGGCTGAGCGCGTCCTTGCCAATATTTTCACCTCTCATTTCCAACGAGCAATATTGAAAATCGTTTAGAGCTCTCGCTGATAGTAAGTTTTAGCCTTCGAGCGTTCGAGTGTGACCTTCGAACGCTCGTTTCTCGACGGTTATTCACGGAGCGAACGATGTGGGCGGCTCGCTGTATTATGAATGTCGAGTGTGGAAAGGGTTGAACGTGAATTTTAATTGGGCGGATTGCGAGGGTATGGTTGGGTGTGAAATCACGCATTAAAACGGGTAGTAAAATTATGTTTAATGGTGCTTATGAATTATGTGAATTTTTTATATATAATTTTTTTTAAGTCGGAACTTACAAGTTTTTCTTAATTTTCGACTCGAAAATGCTTAGACGAAACAAATTTTCCAAAACATACTATACTAAACTATATAATGATCGTCATTTATAAGTGAAAGGTAATTAATATTTGCAACAGGGGCACGTGATAAATAATTTTAAAAGCGCACTATATTCGCCAAAATCAAGTTTGACTTTCAAACTCTACAACATGGTGGAAACTTGGAAATTGTTGTCATTTCTCAAGATATTTTTTTACAGAATTTAATTATAAGGTAATCCTATCCAGATAAGAGCATGTATTGGATAGTTCGCTGAGTAAATTTCAATTCCTCTAAAATAATTGAAATCAGAAAAGAACTTTCTAATATTACGACCGGGAAGACAAAAGAGAATTGTGTTATGTTCAATTTTCTTATATTACCAAATTTAGTTTCGGCATAAAACTGCAACAGCTAATATAATTATATGTAATATACAATATGATGAAAATGTTGTTATTAAACACTGCGGACACGATATTAATAACACAAAGAATTACGAGCAATACATTATTTACATTACACAGAAATATGACAGGCAGGCAGTAAGTTGATACGCGTAAGAAAGTATTGTAATTTTCATAGGGTAAACATTACAGTAAACAGACGTTTAAGTCTTAAAAAAACATGATATTCAATGGATAATACGGATATAACATGAACATCGTATGTGCAACGGATAATACGAGTACTTATATTCCAATTTCAAATTCTATAAGCGCAACTGTTTTAAATTTGGAATTTTGTAAACGATTTCCTAATGTAAAACATGAGTATTCATTCAACCCCACTTAAATATAACTAATATAACGCTGACTGATGAAATTTGAAATTCGTTTGTTCCATAACTGTCGCTGTCCCATAATTGTATTTTTCGCCCTATCATTAGCGTATTTTTTTTTAAGAACAATTGATCTGGGTCGTTCTTAACATTTAGATTCGCATTAGGGTTAACGGTGCGTATAAATTTTTATGGAATTTGTTACTTTTCTTATTTTTACGTGTTACATTTTTGTTTGTGGTCATTTCATCCATTGTTTGATCATGTCATAGTGGATCAATCTTAAAAAAAAAACATTTTTCAAAATATTAAATATCTATTATAAGTATTTTTTTTGGTTTCTTATAATTATTGTTTCAACAGGTTTCAATCGCGGAGTATATATTCTTATTCGTATTTTAAAGATTAAGAAAATTATAAAGCGTCTTATGACGAGACGTGATGATCGGAACTCGGGTTTTTTATTGTCTTTTTTGTTCAAAAATTTGTCATTAATGTATTATAGTTGATGGAGCTTGTTTTCGTAAGAATATTAGATTTAGTAAGTAAATGTTTGTTTATAGAATTTACGACAAAATACTGGACGTTCATATATCGAATATGGTCATTAGCGCTGTGCACGTTGCTTACTTATCTCAATTCGTAATAGCGTGTCAATATCAACATTAGTTTGCTAAATTTGTTCAGTATTCTCCGAGAAAATGTTACTTATTAATCAGTCACGCAAAGTGTCTATATTTAACGTTACATGCTGGGTAAATGATGTAAGTCGATTCGTTCCCAATGAATAGAGATTCACGCTTCGTTTGTGGACGCAAAATATGTTCTCATCCGTATCTTAGTTGAGAGTGTGTGTATAAAGTAATGTAAATTATGATACGGACTGAATAATATTAAGATACTTATCACTGTAGGCCATAAAGTGTGAATTGCGACTATTTTGTGAGAGTAATTGAACTATTAAGAAATAAGACGTTGAAAAAGTAAACAGACTTGTGTTAAATTGGTATAACAATAGGCTTCTATGGGTTTCTAATGACAAAATAACTATATAGTAATTAATAAGATTTTCTCATGTATTATTCTAATCTTGAGATACGTTATATCAATGATTGTGGTGATTTTCATCAACATCATTTACAGTAACTGAACGGTTTAATGTGCAGCGCAAGCAGATCGGAAGCCACGCGGCATCGTTAACACGATTGAAAGCTATTTATAAATAAACACACTATAAACGAATTATCCTTGTGATTGTAATATTGAGCTATTTAGTATTATGTGGCAGAAATAAATGTTTATTATACTGGTACTTTGGTATCTGTGTTCTCTTTTTACGAGCGTTCAAATTATAGTTTAGAATATATTGAAAATAAATATTTTTTTTAATTAATTATTTCCTTGTAATAAAGGCTCAAATAAAAATGATTATGGATTATTTTCGCCTTACGTCAATTCGTAAGGCGAAAATAATCCTTCGTCAAACGACAAGTCGGTAATTTAACTCTCTGAAACTCCGTTTAAAATTATACCAAAAAAATCAACCAGTATTAACTTTGAATTTGAAACAGGAGAGTAACTGATAACAATTAGTTAGGAAAGTACTGTGGAAAAGTGTGTAAGTCATAATTTACTAAATTCTCAGCCGAAGAGTAGGACAGATGAAACGACCATATATCATAATGATTCCTTATCTATCTAACATAAGAATATTGAAAAGTTGTTCACGACATATTATGACGTTCATTATAGAAGTTCATTAATGTTGCTTTGGATAGTGGTATAGGATTGGTGCGATATAGCTCGATACCATACCGATACAATCCCCATTATTATGGAATCTCTGAAAGTTAAATCTGAGATAAATCGTAATGAAGTGATACAGACATCTAAATCTGTATCACTTCATTACGACGTTGTTTTTAGATTGCTTGTAAATGTGATTCATGCTTTAAAAACCTTCGTACCAATAATGTCGAATCGAAAACAGACGAATGATTTCGCAGAGATTGAGAAAAACAACTAAAGGCAAACTGATCAAATATCAAGTTTTCAAAAGTATCTATTAATTATCGATAAATTTAAGTTTTTTTTTAAATGTTTATATTATTGTTTGGATAAATAAGAGCAGACCAGTTTATATTGAAACCAGTATATAAGACTTTAATAAACTTTATACTGAGACCAGTATATAAAAAAGGTCAAATGTGAGTAAAACTCGCACCTTGAGGGTTCCTTTCTGTTATATTATCGTTAAATTTAGTATTTTACGATTATACAAAAACAACACGAAAGTTTTTACGTTTACTTTGTCAGTAAATTAATAATTATCCCATCTTAAATTTGCAGTATCAAGTTGAAATTAACCTCAAATACCTTATTATTTGATGTTAATTTCAACTTCATACCTCTAGCTGTCCCTGAAAAAAAAAGCAGACAGACCGACAAAAATCGATTCAATTAGGGTTACATTTTTTTTTTATTTTAAGGTAATAAAAATAAAAATATATATATAATTTTAGAATTTTGGTATTATGTTGCCTGCTCGCAATTTAATTTCACCAGTAAAGAAGGATCGACGTAATATAGTCATGTTAATACCGTTCAAGTGTTTTTACTGAAAAAGTTTCTGTAGAATTATTACGCAGAAACATGGGTTTTTATGTAAAGATATATTAATTATTTCAATGTCATTCATGAAGTGAGAAGAAAATTTGTATCTGTCTAATAAGAAAAGTTGGACAGTTTGATTGGGACGATTCAGAATAAATACGTTCACATTTTTTCATTTTTCTAGTCTCAAAATAGAGAAAATAACGAATTTCTTTAGAATTTCCCTTATGGTGAAATTTATTGCGATTTATTAAAAATAAACATATATGACATTGGCTTGGGTTTCGCGATAAAAAATGTACGTAAGTGTAATGTTTATTTTAAGAGTGTATCAGGCATATTATGTTTTTTGTTTAGTTCTACTTGTTGCCATTAAAAATAAGATGTTTTTTGGAGTGGCAAACGGAATTTCTTCACGACGCAGACCTACATTATTATATTGTTGCCACATTCAATTGGTTGCATAAACTACATGACTAGTTGCACTAATACAGTTTTGCCTATTGTTGAGCTGCGATAATGAGACGTCAGTGTCCGACGTGTTCATCGACGTGCAAAAATATGCAGACCTCCATTTGCAGTGCGCTAATTGAATTTCTAATTCATTCACAGCTGCAGTGATTCAGCTAAGCCACTTGCAGCTTTGAAAAGCAGTAGTTTATTGGTTTGACTCAAAGACTGTTTGTTCCCTGGCATAGAATTAAATGGCATGGAGAATAAATTTAAAAAATATAATTTTAACCGGTATTATGATTTTAACTGATTTGTGTTTCTATGTCCACTTTGGCATATTCGATTATATAAAGATGAATGTCGAAATCAGGGTTGGCAATGTTAAAACATTTGTTTTAAACTTACGTTTAAAACGCTTATTAAAACACTACAAAAATACTAACCACGTTTAAAACATAATTAAAAACAATTTGTTCAAAGAAAATGTTCAGAACTATCTCAAAAAGCTGAAAAAGTAGCAACAGCTCTCGATCTCATTCAGAAATATATATGCGTCCTAAGTGTTTGTACACATATATGGAAAGATCCCCTCTCGTCGGACTGGTTGCCAGAAGAAACAGACTAATTTAAAGCCGCAATGACACCTGTACATTTCGCTTCTTATATATTAGACCCAACTATAAAGGCGAAGGACTATCAGAAGAGGAGGGCACAATGGGAATGGAGTTCATAGATTCAAGCTGTCCTGACGTACCGTGCGAGGGGTTTTTCATTTTTGGAATATATGTTTAAGAAAGACCTTTTAATGAAAACGCATGTGTCAGTGTGGTGGAAATCACTGGGTAATAAACTGGATCCAGGGATGCTCGACATTACATGTCAGTTATTTACTGCAACTGCGTCATCCGCAGGAATTGAAAGGTTATTCTCGACTTTCGGATTGGTACATTCAAAATTAAGAAACAGACTTGGGACAGAGAAAGCAGCTATATTGGTTGCAATTATGAGGGCTCGTAATCAACACAGCTCGCTTGAGAAACTTGAGATCGTGGAAGTTGAGGGTTGAATTGAGTTGAAGATGAGAGGAAGGAAGTTGATTGCATCTTAACTGTAAATTTTTGTTATAAATAAATAATAATTATAATCACAATAAATAAAGTGCTTTTTGATTTTTAATTTATTTTTTTCTTTTTATACCTATGTACTTGTTTTAAAACATGTTTAAAAGAAGGTAATTAAAACAGTAATGAAGCATTAATAAAACACGTGTTTTTTCCAACCCTGGTCGAAATACTGGCATAAAGCAGAAATTTAATTTCGATTTCCAGTTAAATCCGATATGAACAAATGCATTGTCTAAAACCCCACAGTATAGAAATAAATGTTTAGTATAGGACAAAATTGGGGACATGTCGATTGAATCAAATGACGTCCCCCATGGGGTGTAAGACCACATTCGTAAAAGTTAATTTTTATTCTTTTTTTTTATCAAGTATTTGACAGTTATAAATGCCATTCGTGATTAATTTAGTAAAAATTGTTTTAAAAGTGCTCTTATTACAGATAAATAATTGTGCATTATGCATTATAAAATTTCAAGCTTTTACACATTGTTTTCACTAATTTTTTAAAATTCAATATTTGAAGAACGCGTATGGTATTATTCATATGTCTTATTTACTAACAATAATTCGAATTGAATTGAAAAAAAAAATAGCAAATTACTTGTTGCAGACATAATTTATGTAGAAGCAATTTTGATTTCGTTACTAATTTTTTAGCTAAATGAAAAAAAAAGATTTGGTATGTTTTTTTTTTCAATTACCTAAAGTGTGCAACCCTTTCTCTCTCCGGCTATCCTCCCCAAGATGTATAAATAAAGGCGTTATTAAATCTAAAACATTTAATGAAAAAAAAAATAAATACCGCCATGTAATAAAGGATTATATAAACAAGACATTTGTCACGGTTGCTTATAAAAAAGACGTCGCTCTCAATTAGGTAGTAATCTGTTAATAAATTGAACTGTATTAGAGTTGATTAATAATTTTGACGATTTCTATCGCAGACGTTGACAAAACCTCTAAGGTATATAAAGTTTCAGTATATTCTTTAGCGTGACGCGCCGGCAGAGGTTACCATTCTATTATACGTGTAGACTTAATTTTCTTTGCAAAAACCGGGCCAAAAGACGCTTTTAGAGAGACGCTGTCTTATTTTCTTCGCTTCAATATGAGTAGGATTTTTTTTAAATAATGTATGCTATTTTTGACATCTTGGTAATCTTCGATTGAAATTAATATATGATATCATATTTAATATAAATGCAATAATTTTTTGGAACGAATGCCTATAAATTCAATCAGTTTTGGGCACACGAATGCCTAAAAAGGAAAAGAAAGTTAAAATAGAATGTAATTTTATTTTTTAATACGCTTTAAAAAAGTTTCGCTGTGCTTATTAGCAGCCAACGTCTTTCCGGTGAAGTGAGCTTCGAACTTGATCTTTCAGCTGTTCAATGTCAACGATCTCTTGAAACAGGTCGAGTATTTTGTTAAATTTCAACTTGTTTGAAATTCAACGGACCTTACGATTTTAATTAGGGTTTATCCTCATTTCTAATGAATACTAATAAATTAGGATTCAAAGACATATATTTAAAAGTTATTTTTTGTATTTTTTCGGTACTAGTACAGTTTAGGACAAAAATAAATTTTACTGTCTTTTCTTTGAAATAGTTATACGTTAAAAACGACATATTAAAAATAATATTCGCTCGTTTAAATAATTAAAAAGTGATCTTGCTATGGAGAAATGGCTTTCAAACATATTTCATGCCTTCTCTTTTCTACTTGTCTTTCCGCAATTATTTTAATTTTTGCACTTTTTGGGTTTGTTTCTTTTTTAGTGTTTATATTTGCATATTGCATACTTTGTGTCGTTAGGAAGGGCAATTAAGTTAAGAAAATGTAATGAGTAGTTCATTATAAAAAAATATGTAAATCATTCTTTAAAAATAAGTTTTTGTTAAATAATACGAATGTGCTTACTCCATTAAACTGTTTCATATAATCATAAAATGTATGGTAAAGATAAAAACTTAAAAAGACTAATTTATTTGCTTCCATATATAGTAGATAAAAATATTTTTCTCTAACTTAGTAGGATATACTCGATAAGCATATATTAATGCTTTTGTATATACTGCGTAGTATTTTATACAACAGAAGGAAAATAAGAATAATTTAGTTAGACCTAACAAATAGGTAGCCGAGGTCGTCCTTGTATTCTCAGTTCACGTACGAAAGGGAATATTATTTTAGGAAGAAAAATTATCTAAGGAAAAGTTTTTTCTCAAATATACCAGACGCGCACTCCATTATTCAATGCGTCGTTGAATTACTGGCCGTCTGCAGAACGTGCTTCGCGTGAAATAACTTTGTGTTTTAGTTTCGTCGCCGAGCGCTTTTTGGCCAACCCTGTTTTCGTGGTAGTATATTATATATGGTATACTGATAGTAGTTGCATATTTTTAATTAAGTAGAATAATAATGAAACAGAAAGGATTGTGATATCCGTGATCGAGAACGAAAAACTCGCACTCAAATATTATGAAATTTTATCGGAAAGTGAGCCTTGGGGATGTGAGTATGTCAAAATAGTACAATGATCCACTATTATTACTTTTACAGCATAGAAGGAGACAATATAGGTTTAGGTAGATAGAAAGCAAGGGATTTTGCAAAATTGTACCCTTCCTCGAATTAAAATAGTAAGAAGGTTGTAGTGACGTATGTTATAAGAATTAAAATCAGAAGTAAAAATAATAATTAAGTTGCAATTTTTCTGATAAGTAAAAAACCGGAAAAAACTTTAATTTGGATCATGGTATTATCATGGTTACCATCAAACCTTAATACCGGGAACAAAAGAATTCGTAGTAGCGACCTCAATGCCGAAATTATATCGCGGGTATATTTTTTGTTCACGCTAAAGAAATGTTTCTATGTTAAGAGAGCGCCTCCCTGTTGTGTCGCAATGGTCTTCTCAATGGATGACTCACTTGTACCATTCGACTGACTCGACGAGTTAACAAAATGAAATTGCATTGGACGCAACAGTCCAGATCACAAAAATGACACGCGTCAATCTCAGTGTGTTGAAATTTGAGTTTTAGCCATATCTACTCGATTATTTCGCGTACAAGTCACAGCGAGAATAAACATTTTCGAAACTGAACAGCGAAAACGGAGCGTGTCAAATTAAAAGTAGCCACTCGAAATTTATTTTGATCGATTTTTAATCGACCTGTTGAGTCTAAACGCTTTTTAGTCTGTATATACAACATTATTCTCTTTATATTGCTTCTCCAAGTGACACTAGTATATATTTAAAACTAGCCTATTTAAAACAAACACTAAGAAGCGAAGATATTTTGTTCCGCTAAAAAGAAATTAAACTTAACGCGTTTGTTATATCGTTGAAGGTACTCCAATATAGCAAGTCTGATCTTTTAAGAATACAGCTCGTTTAAATATTTCTACAAGCTTGCCTTATGGCGTACGAGTACATTACACGTGTGAAGACCATCGTTAACGAGTTAGTTACTTATTGAGATCTCGTATTTTTTTTATTTTGAAGTAAAATGGAAGTTGGCTGCTTTCATTT